>CM054177.1:92525162-93080162 GCA_028829895.1 Sinotaia quadrata
CTATCTATCTATCTATCTATCTATCTATCTATCTATCTATCTATCTATTATCGCAGATATGTGAGTGGAGGAGAAAGTGTGCATATATATAAATGTATTTTTCTCTGCATGTATATATAGATATATGCATTAGGTATAGAGGTGCAATGTATATAGATATATGCATTAGGTATAGAGGTGCAATGTATATAGATATATGCATTAGGTATAGAGGTGCAATGTGTGTATATATTGACAATTCGTTTACTGTTATTCTTGGAAAATTTAGTAAATATTTATGTACTTTTGAATGTATGCGTTTATAGATGTATGTATGTTAGTTTACGTGAGAAAGCAGATAATAGACATGTATTCAATGAACATGTAAAGATTTTTGTTAGAATCCAGTAAATATCAATGTTATTTCTGAAAGGTAAATGATTGCGCTCGAACTGGACAGATAGATACACTTATGTAATATATCTAAGAGAGGTATGCCAGGTAAAGAACATTTATTTAATACAGTTCCGAGGTGTGCAAGAGAGGTATGCAAGTGAGGAACACCCATTTAATACAGTCAGGAAAGGTTTGCAAGTAAAGAACACTTAATTAAGAGAAGTTAAGTTAAGAGAAGTATGAAAGTAAGGAAGTGTTTGATATTGCTGATTAATATCTAAACTATATGTTTTTGTTTATCACATATACAAAAGGCCGGGATCGAAGAATTCAAGTGGACAAAATACTTAGTAATGTGGTGTGTTACGGAGAATTATCAATAAAGATCTTTACTATTGTATTTGTTTTATAAAGTAAATGTTATTTTATGTTTAGTTTGAAGTTCTCCTTCATTAATATAATTGCTACCATAATTATTATTAATATTTGGATGAATAATTAGAAGAGGTGGTTGTGAAATTATTTGATACATACTGTTTATATGTTTCTTCAGAGTTGCTTCCCTATATAATAATAATGATTAAATTACTAATATATAATGCTGAAGGGCAGGTTAGATGTTAAATGCATTTGGACAATCCAGTTGGACGGGTATTTTCAACCGCATGCTGCTCAGTGGGCAGATGTCTGGAGCTGATGGAGTTACCTCCCTCATAATGCCATGGACGATAAACGAAAGTGTGGCGAGCAGACACAATTGCTCATGGCAGGTTCGTCGGTCGTGATAATGAAATGGCAAACCATTCCGAGTGGAGAGACTGTCACACATGTTTGCGCATTGTCAATCTTGGCAGCTGGAGTTTGCGCATGTCAAATTTGTAAACAATGAGAGAGATTTCGAGTTGCTGTGCAATGCGCGATCAGATGTAATGTCAACAACATTCTATCAAATACATATTTCCTTGCTTCAGTAGACGCATGGAGTACTACACCGACGATGCATATTCAGTGAACGACATCGACAGCTTGGCCACGATTAGCGGCAATTATTTGGAGTTTTGCATGGATCCCATTTGAATATCGACATCGACCTCAAACACACCGCTCTGGCAAAGGTCAAGCGGGGAAAATGGCCGAAGAGTAAGTGGTTGAGAGCCTTGGGGGTCTCTTCGTCTGGCTGTGTGCATGGCGAAGGGTTGTTTCGTTTTACTTTAGACTTACGGACTGGGGTTGGCGACGTACAAATGTCCCTCCAAGTGTGATATCGTTTGTTATGGACATATTCTAGTATGGTTTCTAAGTTGCTTAGATTAACGCTTCTTCCGGAGTCCTTGTTTATTGCGCTCAAGGAGAATGTTCTCACGAAGGTAGTAACGTTTTGATTAGAGTGAGAAAGTAGAGACTGTTTTGAATAGAGTGAGAAAGTAGAGACTGTTTTGAATAGAGAAAGTAGAGACTGTTTTGAATAGAGTGAGAAAGTAGAGACTTTGAATAGAGTGAGAAAGTAGAGACTGTTTTAAATAGTGAGAAAGTAGAGACTGTTTTGAATAGAGTGAGAAAGTAGAGACTGTTTTGAATAGAGTGAGAAAGTAGAGACTTTGAATAGAGTGAGAAAGTAGAGACTGTTTTGAATAGAGTGAGAAAGTAGAGTTGAATAGAGTGAGAAAGTAGAGACTGTTTTGAATAGAGTGAGAAAGTAGAGACTGTTTTGAATAGAGAAAGTAGAGACTGTTTTGAATAGTGAGAAAGTAGAGACTGTTTTGAATAGAGTGAGAAAGTAGAGTGTTTTGAATAGAGTGAGAAAGTAGAGACTTTGAATAGAGTGAGAAAGTAGAGCTGTTTTGAATAGAGTGAGAAAGTAGAGACTGTTTTGAATAGAGTGAGAAAGTAGAGACTGTTTTGAATAGAGAAAGTAGAGACTGTTTTGAATAGTTAGAAAGTAGAGACTGTTTTGAATAGAGTGAGAAAGTAGAGACTGTTTTGAATAGAGTGAGAAAGTAGAGACTGTTTTGAATAGAGTGAGAAAGTAGAGACTGTTTTGAATAGAGAAAGTAGAGACTTTGAATAGAGTGAGAAAGTAGAGTGTTTTGAATAGAGTGAGAAAGTAGAGACTGTTTTGAATAGAGTGAGAAAGTAGAGACTGTTTTGAATAGAGTGAGAGTGTAGAGTGTTTTGAATAGAGTGAGAAAGTAGAGACTGTTTTGAATAGAGTGAGAAAGTAGAGACTGTTTTGAATAGAGTGAGAAAGTAGAGACTGTTTTGAATAGAGTGAGAAAGTAGAGACTGTTTTGAATAGAGTGAGAAAGTAGAGACTGTTTTGAATAGTGAGAAAGTAGAGACTGTTTTGAATAGAGTGAGAAAGTAGAGTGTTTTGAATAGTGAGAAAGTAGAGACTGTTTTGAATAGAGTGAGAAAGTAGAGACTGTTTTGAATAGAGAAAGTAGAGACTTTGAATAGAGTGAGAAAGTAGAGTGTTTTGAATAGAGTGAGAAAGTAGAGACTGTTTTGAATAGAGAGTGAAAGTAGAGACTGTTTTGAATAGAGTGAGAAAGTAGAGACTTTTGATTAGAGTGAGAAAGTAGAGTGTTTTGAATAGAGAAAGTAGAGACTGTTTTGAATAGAGTGAGAGAGACTGTTTTGAATAGAGTGAGAAAGTAGAGACTGTTTTGAATAAAGTGAGAAAGCAGTGAACATTTTGAAAGAGAAAGTGGTAAGCTTTTTGAAAAAATTAGAAAGAGTGAGAAAAGACAGCGTTTTGAAAAGAGTAAGAAAAGACTGAACGTTTTGAAAAGAGTGAGAAAAGACTGAGCGTTTTGAAAAGAGTGAGAAAGACTGAACGTTTTGAAAAGAGTGAGAAAGTAGTGAGCGTTTTGAATAGAGTAAGAAAGTTGTGAACATATTAAAAAGAGAAAGTAGTAAGCGTTGTGAAAAGTTTTGAAATACTGAGAAAGAAATGAAGTTTGCGAAAAGTGTGAGAAAGTAGTGAAGGTTGCGAAAAGTGTGAGAAAGTAGTGAAGGTTGCGAAAAGTGTGAGAAAGTAGTGAAGGTTGCGAAAAGAGTCAGAGGTTCTACCAAAAAAAGATGATTTGCTTTTCCGAAGACGAACAGAACGCACGGTGAAAATGACAAGGTATGCGTTTTGGTGGAGAGAGAGAGAGGAAAAAATGTACTATAAACAATTTAACTACCGCACTAGGAACCAATTACACCTTCTTCAAGGGAGAGAATGTGAGATGCCCGTAGGCATTTCAAAAAGTAAAAGTAAAGCTATTTTTAGAAAATCTGTTTGGAATCCTGCAGAAAGCAGTAACATCTTGAGAGTGACGGCTTTCCATGCATCTGACGGTGAAGATAATTTGTTAAGGCTGTCAGTGAAATCTTTGCTGGCTAAGGCAATGTGACAAATTCTCTACTTAGACTAGTTCGTTGACTTTCAGTTACTATAGGTCCTTACTAGCAAACCCAGCGCGCTAAGTTCTTGTATAATCTTCATTGGTCAATTGACGCACGTCACATTGTTATAGACTTTCATTGGGAAGCCAACGCATGACATTCTTCTTAATCTTTATCAGTTAATGAAATACGTCACATTCCTGTAGATATTCAATTGTAACTCGTGTAATTTATTTTAATAAATTTGTGCATCAAATTCCTGTAGATATTCAATTGTTACCCAAATAATTTATTTTTAGTTAATTCTAGCGCGTCACATTCATGTAGATATTGCTATTTCAACTAGAAAGTTAAATTCTTTTAAATATTCTCTAAGTAACATACATGTAATATTCCTTCGGATAATGATTAGTTAACTAAACGCGTTAAATTAATGTTCAACATTAAAATCCTAGATTATAGTAGAAATTTTCGCTGAAAGGGTTAACTTTTCAGATTTGAAAGAAAGTAAACTGTCACTCTTTCTTGGTAAACATACTTTTTTATCTTCAAAACAATTAAATGATATCTTCATGTTTGCAGTATTCAACACAATTAACTTGATATCCTCATGTTTTTAGTCTTCAAAACAATTAACTTTAAGTCATCAAAAGATCCAAGGTAACTTGGTTTACATCCTGATAACATTCATTTTTGGGATTTGTGTAAATCGCCACTTGGTAAGAACACACTGGGATATACTTTGTCATATCTATAAATCTCGTTAGAAGAAGTTTGGTTAGTTACACACGTCATTAATGGTAGCTTTCATAAACCGTTTTCGGTTTCTTGGAGATTCTTGGCAAAACTATCCAGACAGTTGTGTAAAATGCTATTAGTAAACTTATATATAAATTTTCTATTAAACAGTGATAGCACTACCACATCGGTAAATTTGAAAAACCAAATTTTGTCAAACTATCTTGGTATTTTCTCTACCACGAAGTGCCCATTTTGATTTAAGGATTTATATTATTTTCCACTTATAACATATTGCATTTCCCTTCTGTGGACCGGATTATATGGTAGGGCAGTCTTCACATACACTTCCATTATCAATGCTAAACGCTGTGAGACATTCAAACGAGACTTTCTCATGTCTTCACATACACTTCCATTATCAATGCTAAACACTGTGAGACATTCAAACGAGACTTTCTCATGTCTTCACATACACTTCCATTATCAATGCTAAACGCTGTGAGACATTCAAACGAGACTTTCTCATATCTGTGGGCGATCACCCCTACCCACAAGTGCTAGAAATCTACATTAAGAATTATAATCAAGAATTTGTGAATGTGAAAAATAAACAAAATATAATGTATTTATAACAATACAACACAAATTTTATCGTATATACACCACACGATATGTAACGCTGAATCAACGATATAAAAATATATATAACATAGACATATAATGTGAAAATATTCTAATTTTCTATTACTGCCTGTGAATGATATTCTTTCTGCAGCAAGGACAAAATCTAACAAATGTCTTTCAATCTAAAGCCAATTCGCTACCCAGCAAATAGGATGTCCAATATTATAGTTAACAAACAGCAGACAAAATCACAAGCGATTTTATATCACAGTGTGATGTCTAGTGGAGTGGGTGGTCATGATAAATGGTAGTTAATATGAATGTCCCTCCCCGTATTAACTAAAATTGTAGGTAGAGTTCAAGATTGGGCAAGAAAGTAACTATAAATGACGTGATAGATAAAAGTCGGACAATAGTCTAACAGCTCTGATCCCCAGCCACCTACAATTTTGATTAACTAAAAGTTAGAAAATGTAAACAAAATTGGTTCTAGTGGCAAACTAATTATTAAAGAATGAACATTATCTGTAAGTGTGATAATAATTGGAACTGCAGTTATAGTGCTATAATGTTAGTTTTCTACTAATCATCTAGTTGACCAGTGTTGTGGACTTCTGGCATGTGACACATGAAATGTCATTGATTTTTAGTGAATTTCAGTAGTTAAATGTCAGTGAGAGTAGCAAGATTGCTGACCTATCTCTGTTATTTAGTGGAGATCAGACCTCCACCCACTTCTGTCCGAGATTGAGATGGGCTGGTGCACAATGCCTGCATGTACTCTTGGCACTGGTGCAGGAAGCATGACCTTGGTGCATATGCTGGTGCACAGCTGTCACATGCTACCATCTGAGGAAAAGAGGTCACTTTTAACAAGAGTCCACTCTAGTTTATTAAGCAGGAGTAATATAAAGGACATTAATCACATAATAAAGCATATACTAAATGTTAATTTAACAACCGCTAGTTCAAAAGAGTTTCATGTAGCTAGAATTACTAAGAATGCAATAATATTGTGTTTTAAATATATTTTATAATTCCTGCATTGTATTAGTGGATTATATTCTCTCACCTTCATTTTGCAGGTGAGTTCTGTTAGGGTGACCTTGACACTTTTACCATTCAACCAAGAGTCATTCCATGTCTGTTCTCATGAGACAATGGAAACTGTCTGCCTGATTCTGGTGTAAAAACTGTTTTTAAATCTATTTCACTGAGGGTAATGGAAGGCCCAAAAGATTTATTCATAAAACTATATTTTTCAAACCTACCAATAGTGGTGAAAGAGAAAAGATGTAGAATTGTTTCAAACTAGAATTAAATGACTCCTAAACACCTTGCATTCGGTGTCATTGTCATTATGTGGGTGGGTGCTGACAGCTAGAGGGTCCAAACTTTAGCGTACTTTCTTTCTCTGAGGTATGTTTAGAGTGAGTACACAGACGTTTGATAAATTCTTATCACAGGCTGGCTTTTGTTTAATTTAAATTGATTTAATATGGAGAAGGCGGTCAGAATATGACAGAAAGAATAGGACAGGTATTTCAGTTGTGTAAAAATACTGTGCTTGCACCACCCCCTCCAGTACTTATGGGCCTTTCATCAGAAGGGGTCCAATATGTGTTCCTTCCCCCAAATTGAAATTTGAAAAATATACACAAGTTTCTGGTGGATGTTGATTCTCGGGGTGGGGGAGGGAGCAAGCACGTGTGTGTGCACATTTATAAATGGGGTAATTCTATTTTTTAGCATTTTAAATCAAGCACATAACCAAGTTTGTTTATGCTGAGTTGTCTTTCCTTCTGTGCATGCAGTTAGCAGCATCAACCACAAACATATACAAATCATTGTGACTCTATGCGGGCACAGCTGGGTGTGGAAATGAAATGCAGGTTACTTCTTTTTAAAGAGTCTAGACCCGACCCTTTAGTTCCAGAATACTTTAAAGTAAACTGAAAAGTGGGCTGAAAGAAGAAATGGACTGAAAGGTGAAATGAAAGGTGGACCAAAGGATAGACTGAAAGGTGAACTTCAAGGTGAATGGGAATGAAAGGTGAACTTCAAGGTGAGCCAAAAGGTGGAGTTCAAAGTGAACTGAAAGGTGGACTTTATGGAGAACTTCAAGGTGGACTGAAAGGTGGATCAAAGGATGGACTGAAAGGTGGACCAAAGGATGGACTGAAAGGTGTACTGCAAGATGGACAGAAATGGGGACCAATGGATAGACTGAAAGTTGATCCAAATGGATAGACTGAAAGGTGGACTGAAACGGCGAATCAAAGGATGGACTGAATGGTGGACCAAAGAATGGACTGAGAGGTGTATCAAAGAATGGACTGAAAGGTGGACCAAAGAATGGACAGAGAGGTGGATCAAAGGATGGATTGAAAGGTGGACCAAAGAATGGACTAAAAGGTGGACCAAAGGATGGATTGAAAGGAGGACCAAAGGTGGGCAAAAATATGGTGGAAAGGTAAACTTCAAGTTGGACTGAAAGGTGAACTTCAGGGTGGACTGGAATGTGTACCAAAAGGTGAACTGATAGGAGCTGCCATTATACTGTGTCTCTGAAACCGTATAAGTCTTGTCCTATGAAATCCTGCTCATTTCAGCCATTCTCTCCTTAAATCATACTTATCAGAATTTCCTTTTCCTCTTTGTTAAACATACGATGTTTTTACTCTATCCTCTCTCAGCCTCAGCTTACTAACATATGTCATTTATCATCTGCAGCACTCTCTTATCAAATTAAATCACCCTTTTACAAAATTACGAAATGCAGCATGCAAAATGGATATACTTTATTCTTTTTACAAAAATTAAATTGCACTACTAAAATCTTTTAAGAACTACACCTAACATACAAAGAATACATTTCTGCCAAATTAAGAGATAATGTGAAAACATCCCTTCCGTGGCTAGGCATGTAATGTATTACATAATGATTTATAACAAGCTATGTAGCGCTCCTTACTGAATTAAATCGTTCTACGAAGACGTGCTATAGTGGCTACAAAATATAACGCACAAATATTCGTGTCTCTTTACAACTCATGTATAGGAATGAAATACGTTAACGCACGAATATACGTGTCTCTTTACAAATCATGTATAGGAATGAAATACGTTAACGCACAAATATACGTGTCTCTTTACAAATCATGTATAGGAATGAAATACGTTAACGCACAAATATACGTGTCTCTTTACAAATCATGTATAGGAATGAAATACGTTAACGCACAAATATACGTGTCTCTTTACAACTAATGTATAGGAATGAAATACGTTAACGCACAAATATACGTGTCTCTTACAACTCATGTATAGGAATGAAATACGTTAACTCACAAATATACGTGTCTCTTACAACTCATGTATAGGAATGAAATACGTTAACGCACAAATATACGTGTCTCTTTACAACTGAATGAAATACGTTAACGCACAAATATACGTGTCTCTTTACAAATCATGTATAGGAATGAAATACGTTCGCGTATGGCTAGAAAATCTTTACAAAAAAAATTACAAAGTTCAAAAATTAGATAACTCACGACATGTACATAGTTCAAAAGTTAGAATAACTCTGAGTCTACTCACGACATGAACATAATTCAAAAGTTAAAAAAGAATAACACTTCACATATACATAGTTACAAAATTAGAATAACTCTTGAGTCTACTCACGACATGTACAGAATTCAAAACTTAGAATAACCCTGAGTCTGTTCATGACATATACAGAGTTAAAAAAATTAGGATAACTCTGAATCTACTCACATGTACTTAGTTTAAAAATTAGAATAACTCTGAGTCTACTCACTACATGTTCAGAGTTAATAAATTATAACAACTTTGGATCTACTCACGAAATGTATAGAGCTAAAAAAAAAATAGAATAACTCTATATCTATTCACTCGTGCATAACTATTCCTTGCACCTGATGGAGATTCTTAAATCTGTCAACATGGACGAACATTTGCATAATGATTTGGAAAATAAATTGTTCCTAGCTCTGAATTTTGTCCCTCACGCACTAGCACTCGTGATTGGTCAGTCGTGGATCTTAGGTACTTCGTGACTGGTCAGCCATGGCGTACACATCTTTCAAATCTCTGTTGCCGATCAGTCTCACAGACTCAAACTCAACCAATCAGATCGCCTAATTTGTAGTTAGTCTGCCCTGTGGTCATCTCAGGTTTGAATAGTGTTAATCGCGGAGCCCCAGAGTGACGTATGGCTAAGTCTATTTATAAACATGGTCTTTCTTATGCACTTCGCACTACTCAGTTTTAGACTGAACTGAAAATGCATATTGGTACTGCTTTTAATGTGCTGAACAGAGATTGCTATTTCATGCATAAGTTAATTATAAAAGCACTTAATAGTAAGAAAGAAATGCAAACACACCTATGAATATTATAATTCAAATGTTATCAAATAAAATATCATGGCAAGTGGACGATCATTGTCAAAAACACTACAAGATCATTTAAGGAAACCTTTAATATAAAAATTATTATACACATTTTTATTAAGAAGTAAGGACTGTTAAAGACTTATCATCGAAAGGGTGCTGTGTCCGGGCTAACATGGACATCTAAAATGATAACTTTATCAAATAATTTATAAAAAAAATATATCGTCATTTGTGTAGTTGTCAAGTCGGTTATGAAAATCACCACAAGTAATGTTACCAATTCTCTACTTTAAATACAATATTGATAATGATATGTGTAACGCAATTGTATACTGTAAATACAATACTGATAATGGTATTTGTGACACAAACGCCACCCTAGTTAATGGTTATTAGTTTTATTAATAATTAATTAATTAATTAATTATTCACCCATAACTAACTACAAGTGATGAGAATCTTAATTTATGTTATTAAAAATTATCCAGAAGACAACAATCGTCTCTTGTCATTTGGCGGATATGCGGGTGCTGTTAAAGTTTCTTTTCTTCCACAAAATTAACGACAAACATTTACCGACACAATATTTGTGTAGGTGGAAAAACTTCTTACCAAAGGAGAAGAAACATCCATCTTTTAATCCTATATTTAGCGAGCCCCTATCCACCCACTTTCTTTTCCAACATTTGGTATCAATATGTGTAAAAAGGTCAATAAATCAACAATCAAATACACATATAACAAAAACAATTTAAAAAGATTACTTGATATCAATATTTCCACGAGACCATGTTCAAATAATTTAATGCCTATTTAGTATTATATACTAACACATAATTTAAGAGATTATTGTCAATAAAATCACAGGACAGTTCTTATCATAGACACAAAAATGTAGTTATTAGAGATGAGCGATAATAGTTTGAACATTATCTGGTCTATTCAATGCCTCAATTGTCTTTCACACTCTTTCGTAACAAAGTCACAAGTTTATTGTTCACGTTATTATTGTCAGTTTCACATGTTTCTTTTCCACGTTGTAGAACACTGATAAGTTACTTCTCTCTGGAGGCTAGCCTGGGCACTTCTCTGCCGTATTAGTTTCCCAAAAGTAGAACAGCAATGTAGCAATTTCCTGTCTTCCTTTGTACCAGAAATTCCAGGATGTAGCTGAGCATATTTTGCCACTATACATCAGCATAGTGCAGTGTATTCTTTATACTTGTAAAAAGGGGGTAAATATTTCTCGCATCTAACACAGTCGTAGTGGCTTATAAATCAGTAAACCAAGTGATTCTGGTGAAAACAACAACCAAAAAATGACTGCTTCTTCCATTGTAAATTATAATCACTGAACAAACGCTAAGTTTCAGTTTATTCATCTCTCTAACTCCACTCTTTCTTATAGTTTATGAACAGGTTCATTAGAAACAATGTCAAGTTATTAGCATACTACATACAAGCATCTTAGGTCACAATTCAACTTTTAGAAATATTAGTCTACTCACATAATATATTTGTATATAAAATACAAGTCTAACATATCAATAGAAAAATTCACGAAATATTTAAGTCCATTCTCTCTCAATCAGTAAGTTAAATCACCATTAATCTAACAACCGCCTTTCAGGACTGTACTCTTGCCACATCAAATTCAAAGTGATTAGACAAAAGAATTCTTTACAGCAAGTAAACTTTTAATCTCAGCCCATTGGCTAGTCTCGTTCTTGTAAATCTTAACCATTGGATAATAAAAACTACTCATCCACCTAAAACCGATTTAAATTACATTAGCATTACTAGCACATTCTGTACAACAACAAGCGATTAAAGAAATTTTTTATTTCCGCTTTTTGACAAACAATGCAGTTAGTGTAGATATTATTTCTAATGTCTCTCACAAACATTCCACTCCTTCTGCAAACCCATTTACTCTCAGTCCTAGAACGATCCAACAGAATGGACGCCATTTTTATTGTTATTTTAATGACGTACACCCATGGCACGTTTCTTTATTGTCGCCAAACGCTTGCATGCTAACTGTGGAGAACCTAACAGTAACTCAGTGCCAGAAATCAAGTGATCATTTGCCTATCCAGAGTGCTGCAGATCGATAACAAGTCGCCAGGAAGCCAGAAGACGTGAGAGAAAATTTGGAGCCAAAATAGTCTTGTTACCATAATTAGCATTGGCGAATTTCACGTCCAAAGAATTCATCGGCAAGACTTTCTTCCTCTCACTCCTCCCCAACCCCCAAATATTTTGCTCAAAACTCTCGCAGTCTTTTCTGCGAGATCACGCCAGTGCTTGTTTAGAAGTTATTTTCATTGGTTGAATTCCAAACTCGCAAGAGGACATTAACCATTTAAGCTCACCATTTTAAATGAATTCCTCTCAACGGAACAAGATAAGCTACTAGTGGTGGCACGGAAAAATGACTTGTCTACAGGAAATGACGTATTTATGCACTGTTACGAGCAGCATGTGTGCACAGAGGAAGCTGTGTGCGTCACCGCCTTTGGATTTAAGTTTCTTAAATATGTTGAATAGGTAAATTTATGAAAACAACAATATTATTTAAACAATTCATTAAAGTTACCTAAATGACCATATAGCTAAACAGTTGGTCTAAATAAAATTTAGCCACATATTTTTTCTGTACTGTTGTTTATGAAAATAATAGAAATAGTTATATAGCTACAGCCTTTTTATGTACGATTGTATATGTTAATAATTATTTGGAAAAGTTTCTTTGTTGCCTTTCACAGCATACTCACGACGTCAGACTTGTAAAGAAAATGCCTGAATGTGACCTTGAAAATCAGGAAAATGGCTTCCGTGCATCAGTATTAGAAATCTCTTGCAAAAGAATTTAGAAGTTTTACTACAAGCGCATTTGGGAAATGTGTTAGTTTCGAAGAAATTATACAGCTCTGTTTATTTCTAAATATATATCTCCTCTCTACATCTGTATATCTGGTATCTATACATCTATATGTCTGCCTCACTGTCTCTGTCTCGCTATTCATCTATGTATATCCATATCTATACATCATCTCTGTCTCCTTTTCTAAGTCTATCTATCTATCTATCTATCTATCTATCTATCTATCTATCTATCTATCTATCTATCTATCTATCTATCTATCTATCTATCTATCTATCTATCTATCCATCTTTCTATCTACCTACCTACCTACCTGTCTCTCTGTCTATCTATCTATCTATCTATCTATCTATCTATCTATCTATCTATCTGTCTGTCCATATGTCTATCTATCCATCTATCTACCTATCTATCTACCTATCTATCTGTCTGTATGTATGTATGTCTATCTATCAATCTATCTGTCTATCTGTCTGTCTGTCTCTGTCTGTCTGTCTGTCTGTCTGTCTATCATTATAATTTGTGTCTTTGTTCTCTGTGCATAACTTCCCTCCCCCCGATTTGAGACAGGGGCGTGTTAGTAGTGATACAGAGAAAAGCTTATCTAAATATTTATTTGGAAATTTTTTAAATGATGTGCGGGTACATATGTTGATATACTTTAGTAACATGATTCATAATGTGGGTTCAAATCTTAGACAAACAGAAAAAATAAATGTCCTTGTATAGTTTACAATTTCTTGCAAGAAGTTCCAGTCGTTACTAATGGTTACCCCCAAGCAACTGATTAACTTCCTCAAGAAGCGCTGGAGCTCAAAATCAATGCCAGCCAAGTGGGTTGAGCGGGAGAAAGACAATTAGCAGCGAGGGGGTCGACCCGAACCAGCGGAAAAGGCTGTTGAGTTGAGTACGTCGGCACTGATATTGCTTTTCAGCTGTGAAGGGTCATTACTGTTATCTCTCTACTTTGATATCTTTCTGCAGCGTATTACTGTCATCTCGGTACTTTCAACTTTACAGTGCTTTACTGTCATCTAGGTACTTTCATCTTTGTGCAGTGTTTTACTGCCTTCTAGGTACTTTCACCTTTGCAGTGCTTTTCTGTTATCTAGTTACTTTCATCTTGCAGTGCTTTTCTGATATATAGGTACTTTTTCTTTGCAGCACTTTTCTGTTATCTAGTTACTTTCATCTTGCAGTACTTTTCTGTTATCTAGGTACTTTAAGCTTTGCAGTAATTTTCTGTTATCTAGTTACTTTCATCTTGCAGTAATTTTCTGTAATCTAGTTACTTCATCTTGCAGTGCTTTTCTGTTATCTAGTTACTTTCATCTTGCAGTAATTTTCTGTTATCTAGTTACTTTCAGCTTTGCAGTGCTTTTTTGTTATCTAGTTACTTTCAGCTTTGAAGTGCTTTTCTGTCGTCCGAGTATCTTCTTTTTGTCTACAAGTGTATTACTGATATTATTGTCATCTCTGTACTTTTTACTTACTTGTCTGTACACTTATACTCTCATCTATGCTTAGAGTGTCATTATTATTGTAATGTTTTTACCGCCAATGATGTACTTCATCTCTATCTGCAGTATCATCATTCTTATTTTTTTACTTTCTACTTCCACAGTAGTGACATTTCTGTTATCATTGTACTATCATCTGTGCAATAATATGACAGTCATCTTAAATAAAAATTAACTATCTTTGCTTTCTCATTAGTGTCATGTATGCACATTCATCTCTCTCTGAAGTGTCAATACTTCCACAAGTCTGCAGACTAATTACTTTCATCTCTATCCGTATTCATCACTTTTTTAGAGTATTATTATTTTTATCTCTCTTCTCAATGTTATAATCAGAATCGGCACTGTGTCTTTTCTTCTTTGTGACGTCAGCATTGCGACGTCCTGTTGGTGGTATCAGTGTTTACTTTTATGAACAACCTCACTAATGTCTGCAGTGCGATTTCTTATGGTATCATTACATTTACCTATATGAAGAGCCTTATGGTATCATTACATTTACTTACATGAAGAGCCTTATGGTATCATTACATTTACTTACATGAAGAGCCTATTACCCTGGCATTGCTAATCTCCCTGTAAGGCGTGTTATTACTATTACCATTGTGAACATTCTCATTCTACTAGGTCTACTTTTAATACTATGATCACCTATATTACTCATTCTTCTATAGTAAGTGTCATTAATTTTATATGAATGGGAATTGACAAAATGTTTTCGTTTTGATAGCAGATATGATTTTGAACATTTTAATTGTATTTATATGAGTGATCTATGATATACGTGCCTGGTCTCTCACACGATCTTTTATCACACCAGTCTTCTCTCTTTGGACAGTCAAATTATTTTATTATCACATTGATCAGTGTAAAAATTGTAATTATACTTATCCCAGTAATTTCTCTTTGGACAGTCTCATTATTTTTATTATCATATTGATCAATATCACGACTAGCAGTAGTTAGATGAACACCATTATTGTTATATCTGAATGGAAGGTAAACCACTTATATTTAGATGGATACCATCCCATATTGTTTTATCTAAATTGACTTATTTTTATAACTATTTCCTTTTATTAAAAGTAAACATTTGTTTTAAATACCTAGTATTAAACATGTCATCTCTCCACCACCATTGTCGTTTTATTTTCCTATGAACAGTAGGATTATTATTATGTAATTTCTTTGAACAGTAGGATAACTATTACGTAATTTCTTAAAACGGTATGATTATTATTACGTAATTTCTTAAAACGGTAGGATTATTAATGCGTAATTTCTTGGAAGGGTAGGACTACTATTACGTTATTTTCTTTAAGCAGTAGGATTAATATTACGCAATTTCTTGGAAGGGTTCGGATTATTATTACATTACGTCGTTGACGAGTAGAAATATTATTGTATTTTTTAAATGAACGTTTCGATTATTATTATACTTTTCAATAACACTTTGAATTATTATTATTATTTCATATGAACATCATCAATACGAAAATGAATAATGTTACGATAAAAAAAATGTCAGAATTATTTGCCGTCTACCCCGTTGTAGCCAGTAAACTGAGACATAACGACATCGGTTTAGAACGTTAATGTTGTTGTTACGATATATTCGGATAGCGAGAGGCAACTTTATACATGTTTCAATGTAAGGTTTAAACCTTTAAATTGCATACACTTTTCAATGCAAGGCTTTAACTTTGAAATTTCATACTTGTTTCAATGCAAGGTTTTAACACTGACATTTCCTACTCCATTCAATGCAAGGTTTTAACACTGACATTTCCTACTCCATTCAATGCAAGGTTTTAACACTGACATTTTCTACTCCATTTAATGCAAGGTTTTAACACTGAAATTTCCTACTCCATTTAATGCAAGGTTTTAACACTGAAATTTCCTACTCCATTTAATGCAAGGTTTGAACACTGAAATTTCCTACTCCATTTAATGCAAGGTTTTAACACTGAAATTTCCTACTCCATTTAATGCAAGGTTTTAACACTGAAATTTCCTACTCCATTTAATGCAAGGTTTTAACACTGAAATTTCCTACTCCATTTAATGCAAGGTTTTAACACTGAAATTTCCTACTCCATTTAATGCAAGGTTTTAACACTGAAATTTCCTACTCCATTTAATGCAAGGTTTTAACACTGAAATTTCCTACTCCATTTAATGCAAGGTTTGAACACTGAAATTTCAATACTGATTCTGGTGGAAGGAGGATTCCAACATAGTCTTTCATTGACTATTACACATTTTATAGATAAAGAACGTTTTATGGCTAGTGAATGTTTTATGTGTATATTTCCTGAACTGAGATAGTCCCCTCACACCAACCTAAACATTTGTATGTGTGTATGCACATGTTTAGGTATATCGCTACGTTTGAATTGAAACTCTGTATGCAATTCACTATCTATCTATCTATCTATCTATCTATCTATCTATCTATCTATCTATCTATCTATCTATCTATCTATCTATCTATCTATCTATCTATCTATCTATCTATCTATCTATCTATCTATCTATCTATCTATCTATCTATCTATCTATCTATTTATCTATCTATCTATCTATCTATCTATCTATCTATCTATCTATCTATCTCTCTATCTATCTATCTATCTATCTATCTATCTATCTATCTATCTCAATATATAAATATGTATGTATATGTGTGTATGTGTGTGTGTGTGTGTGTGTGTGTGTGTGTGTGTGTGTGTGTGTGTGTGTTTGTATGAGCATGAGGTCACATGTTCCAAACGTTGTATTTACGCAATAAATCTTGCACATTCTTTCGTGTGGATTGCTCACTTCCTGTTGTCCAAGTCTTGCACGTGTGTGGTTAGGTTTTCTCTAGATATCACCAACGCCCGACATTATCTTTCACTCGGTCGTTTTATCTTACAACAGGATGACCACACCTAAACCAGGTCTACAGAAGACTGTCAGATTTATTTTGAGCTATTTTTAGTCCAAGCATTGGTATCAAACCAAACACCTGCACGTTATAGTTCCAGATGTCCTGGGAGCTATTTTTTTTTTACAGCAAATCTGAACATGAAATTTTTTAGTTGTGTTAATAATTATAAGCGTTAACTTATTAAAACTAAAGAAAAGTGTTTACATTTTAGCACTGGGACATTATGTAGTATTTAATACTTAAAATTTCAGAAACAATTGAATGTAACAAATTTGTTTTCTAACATATTGGAGATTCGAAATCAGTCTCAAACTGTCTTTGCAGTTATGATCAGAATATTTTAAATTAAATCGTTTAAATGTCAGCTTACAAACTTACAAAATCACAGTGAGATTAACCGCCTGTTTGCGAAATGCTGCCCGACTCTCACTTGTACTGTTAAAGTGGACTTGTATTGTAATTTTTAGACATTTTTTTTCGTATGCTATCTTACTCTGTATGAATGACCTTCACAAGCTCTTTCATTACCGTGCAGATCTACAGCCAGCTTTTATGTACAACTGTTAAATCTTATTAATTACAAACACTCTAGCTTCGTTCAAAGAAATTCGGATTCCTATATGTACAAATCCCAATAGCTTTGTTCAAAGAAAATCGCCTAACTCTGTATGTAGAAATCCTACTGGCTTTGTTCATAGAAATTCGCCTAACTTTATTAGTTTATATGTACAAATCCAAATAGCTTCGTTCAAAGAAATTCGACTAACTCTATATGTAGAAATCCCAATAGCTCTATCACAATATTAGGGCTAACTCTATATGTAGAAATCCCACTAACTTCGTTCAAAGAAATACGATTAGCACTATATGTAGAAATCATCCTAGCTTCGTTCATAGAAATGCGGCCAGCCCTATACGTAGTAATCCTAGCTTCGGTCAACTCTATACGTAGAAATCCCAGTAGCTTCGTGCATAGAAATCTGGCTAGTTCTATATGTATATATCCCACTAGCTTTGTTCAAAAGAAATACGACTAGCTCTGTATGTAGAAACTCAACTAGCTTCGTTTAAAAGAAAAGGCTAAATCTATATTTAGAAATCAAACTAGCTTTGTTCTTAGAAATCCAGTAAATTATGTATGCAGAATTATATATGACCAATATTATTATTCATATAAACCAATTAACCTGCATAATGAAGAAAATTAAGCAGTAGAGAAATTTGAAGTGTTATTCTTCGTGATATATGTATGTATGCGAATATAGATGGTGGTGTTGTGTGCCGCAATCACTCCTGTCGCTCCCATAAGCTTAGGAACGAATGTAGACGTGATTGGTCTTAAACCAGACATCTCAGTAGACGGATGTAGACTCGCCCCTGGTATCACTCATGCCTAGAGAAGTATAGACGGATGTAGACTCGCCTTAGTCACTCTTAAGTCATACCTATACAAGTATGTACAGATGTAGACTCGCCCTCAATTACACTCACACATGTCTAGACAAGTATAGACAGCTAATAAAATGAACAGAGACTGATGAACTGGTACAATAATATATCAGTAATACTAGGAGAAAGTTCCTAGCGAACACTTAGTTATACAATATTGTTCCTAAGTAATGTTAACCAAAGCTGCTAGAACAGTGCTGTCATGTCTATTGAATTTGTCCAGACGCGAAAATCCGTTCATTTAGTTCCACAGCATTGTACTTCATTAATGTTATCTACAGCTGCTTGCACAACATTGTCATGGTAACTGGATTTGTCCTGTCAGAAGTGAAAATCCATTTGTTAACCTGCACCGTTGCTTTGAACTGATCGATTAGTTACTATTTAACGGCTACTTCCAATATTTGTTGATTTCGCAGACGGCGCCATGCCTTCATCGTGTACACTAGAACATCCATCATTATCTTAGCCAGGCGTGAAGCTAGTAAATCATGTGAGTCAAACAGCAATTCATTTTCGGGTCTTCTGACAACCTACTCCAAGCCTGTCATCGAGAGACACTAGAACATGAAAGATTTCTAACAAGCTTTGCGAAACTTCCGGAGCGCTTGCCAAAGATGTGAGAAATAGGGCATGTCTTTTAGCTTTGGTTCCGTTGCCAACGATGTAAGCAATATGGTGTTGTTTCAGTTTTGGTTCCGCTGCTTTGTTATATCAGTACACTTTGTAATTGTCTGAGATTTCTAAATTTCCGCAATAAAAACGAAGCCTGGTGAATTGTGTGTACGGTGAAAAAAACATGGATATTAAACACGCATATGTCGAGAGTGCACGCATATATCAAAAGTACACGCACATGTCGAGAGTACACACACGTGTCGAAAGTACACACACATGTCGAGAGTACACGCGCTAGTTTTGGTTTTCTTACACACTGAAAGTATCATGGGCGTGTTCGTCTTAATGCACACACATGTAACATTGAAAGGCCGAGATAATTTTTGTCAATGTATTATATGTTTAGCTCTATACTGCCTCTTATACAGCTGTTTCTTCTGCTCTTTATACGCTATGTTTGCTGTTTTCTAATTGATGTTTCTTTCGCTATTATACACCCATACGTCTTTCGCTATTATACACCCATACGTCTTTCGCTATTATATACACATACGTCTTTCGCTATTCATAATGTTAATTCTACTGCTTGTTTAACTCCTACTTCTTTTGCTATCCATACTGTTAATTCTACTGCTCTTTAACACCTACCTCTTTTTCTATCCATACTGTTAATTCTACTGCTGTTTAACTCATACTTCTTTCCCTATTATACTATTTCTTCTATTAATGTGCCATATGGTTACAATTTAAGATGTCTGCTTATTGCGGCGTGTGAACGTGATGCCTCTTCACGCTCTGGACAGTGCTGCCATCTTCGAGGGCGCCATCTTTTATCAGCCATTAATTTTATAGCATTACCCCGCAGATTTCAAAACAATCTGGAGACTTTTGATGTGTTTCTAAAGATTTGTTTTTATATGAAAGCCTTGGCGCGTGCAGTAAACGAGTGTGCGCACTGTGAAGCTTGGGCGCACAGGCAATTTAAGGCTGGAGTTTGGAATCGTCCATTAGGACTAGGGTAAACATTATAAGCATTGATATTTCAGCTCCTGACTCTGGAATAATCCACTAGGATTAGGGTAAACGTTATAAGCATTGAAATTTCAGTTCCTGACTCTGGAATAATCCACTAGGACAAGGGTAAGCTTTATAAAAATTGATATTTCAGCTCCTGACTCTGGAAAGGTCCACTAGGACAAGGGTAAGCTTTATACACATTGATATTTCAGGCTTTGAGTTTGGAACTGTTCTTTCGAATGGAGGTAAGCATTTTAAGAAGTAGAAGCAATGGGCTGTTAGCGTTCATTAGAAGTGGAACACACACAACACTACAGATATCTTCTTTGACACCAATGCCACTTAATTAAAGATTATGATTATTTTTAATTAACTAATCATTCATATCTAATTACAGTGATGAGAAGCTTAATTTATGTTAGTAATAATTCTCCAGCAGACACCACTCGTTTCTCTCACTTGGCGAATATGCGGGCGCTGTAACTGTTTTCTCTCTTCCGCAGCACTAAAGACAACATTTACCATCACACAATATTTCCACACGTGGAAAAACTCTTACAAAAGGAGAAGACAAATCCGTGTTTAACTATATTTAGCGAGCCCCTCTCCACCACTTTCTTCTCCAACATAAGATTATCAATATGCATAAGAAGGTCAATAAATTTAATAATACATTTATTAAATCAACAATCCAATGTACATATAACAAATACAATGAAATAATTTACTTGACATCAATTATTTCCATGAAACCACATTTGAATATTTTGTCAACAGAGTCTTCTATCCTATATATAGCAATAGTGTCAATACAAACCACAGGATAATTTTTATCAGATAACAAAAAATGGAGTTATTAGAGATAAGTGATATAGTTATTTTTACATGACCTGAATTAAGCACTGTCTCAAAAGTCCTTCGTGCGCTTTCACATGAAAGACACAAGTTTATTGTCTGCCATTATTAGGCCAGTTCCACATGTTTCTCTTGCACATTGAAAACACACTTCTGCTACTTATTCTCTCAGCTAACCTGGGCACGTCTTTTCACCCTGTCAACTCCTGCAAGCAGACAATAATTGTAACAATTTCTGGCAACGTCTCCTCACCAGAAATTGCTCATGTAGTCAGCATATCTTGCTGCCATACGTGAATGGAGTGTAGTGTATCCTTGTACACTTACCCACACTGTTTCCCACCTCTATCATGGTCAGTCGTATCAGTTTACAACCAGTGAATCGGGAGTTTTAAATAACATGAGGAGAGAAAGTCTGCTTTACTCTGAAAAATATAATCAGGGAGCTAACCCAAGTTTCCAGTTTATCACTTTATAACTCCATTCTTTCTTATATTCCAGTCTCAAGTTACAGATTCCTGCAATGAGATTTATTAGTCCAATAGATGCACACAGCATAATAAATACAGCATATCAAAGCAATGTCAAGTGTTAGCAAACTGCATACCAGCAGCTTAGTTCAATCATTTGTAGAAATAATAATCTACTCAAATAATACATCTCTACGTAAAAAAATACATATAACATATCAATAGAAAAAAATGCATGAACTAGTTCTAAGTCCTTTCTCTTTCAAACAGTCAGTTAACTCACCATTAAATTAACACCTTTCAAGACTGAATTTCTTTTCCACACCATATTCAAGTGTTCAGACAATATCATTTTCTAAAGCAGATAAACGTTTTAATCTCAACCCACTGGCTCGTTACATTTCTCGTAAATCATAATCATTGGATAATAAAAACTACTCACCCACTTGAACTAGTTTGCATTACATCATCAATTGCTAGCATATTCTCAACTTGGTTGTTTACTTCAAACTCTGACACTTACGAAAATACCATCATAAAGAAGGCCCAAGGTCAGGTTACTCTGACAATTTAACAATTTATAAAACAATTAAGTCCGGAAATTGGGACAGGCAAGTTTACTCCATCACATCTTGTATAATGATACACGATTGGATTTGAAGCTATCCGTTAGGAATATCGAACACACTGTCAGCATTGATGATTGAAGCTTTGATTTGAAACAGTTCATTAGCACCAATGTAAAATATTGTCAACACAGAGAGCATTAGCGCGTTGAACCGTTCCAGAGGCCTGGATTAAATACCTCGTAAGGAGGAAAGTTTGACTTTGAAACTGTCCGATTATAACTGGGGTAACATTTGTAACCCGGACAAATTTATTGCTATTTGTGTTTTAAATCGATCACGAGGGCTCGGGGCAAATATTAAAGAATGCGTTTTCAACATTCCTTTACAACTCGGGACATTTATCGTGTATAATTATAGACAATGAGTCTAGTACACTCCATTGGGACCCTGGACAAATATTAAAACACATTCATCATGTACAATTATAGACAATGAGTCTACAGCACTCCATTAGGACCGAGATAAACACTGCTCTGCGAAGAAATAACATTGGAATTGTGTATTATAATTATTATTGGGGTAAACACTACTCTGAAAAGAGACTGAAACAGTCTGTTAGTACTGGGGTAAACATTGCTCAATTAGTACCGGGGTAAGCACTGCTCTGAAAATAAATTAGATTAGAACAGTCATTAGTATTGGGGAAAACACTGCTCTGAAAAGAAGTGA
The DNA here is from genome assembly GCA_028829895.1 of Sinotaia quadrata. Lineage (NCBI taxonomy): Eukaryota > Metazoa > Mollusca > Gastropoda > Architaenioglossa > Viviparidae > Sinotaia > Sinotaia quadrata. Next base: position 92,547,769 of record CM054177.1, read on the forward strand.
AATTGGAATAGTCCATTAGTACCAGGGTAAACACATCTCTGTGGAGGAGTGTCTGAAAACGAAGAATAGTTTTGTTGTCCTGCGGTAAATACTCTAAACATACATGAACGGTGAAATGTGAATCGTTCTTTAGGAATAATTAAACAGTGTAAAGAACTGCCGTGCTTCGTACCCATGATTTTACCATTCATTACACTCTCACACTGGCACAATTCTTTGTCGTACTCCCATAACGTCACACTTTGAGTCTGAATATCACTTGAGTCACATTGTTAACACTGTCACATAGGCAGAATTCTTTTCTGAACTCTAAGGTAACATTTCTTCTAGTTTGAATACGCCACATTGTAAACTCTCTCACGTCGCCGGAATTGTTTGTTGTATTCTGTAGAACGTCAAATTCATTCTAGCCTGAAAGTGACTCATTGTTAACACTCTCACGTTTGGAAACTTCTGTCTTCCCAACGCAATTCTTCCGAATCATTGCGAATACGTCACGTAAAATCATGTTTATGTTGCATTTTACACAACCACAATTTTATTTCTTTTGAACTCACAAAGCATACAATGATGTTCTCGTACGTTTCTCACGTTACTCCTCTCAGCACCGTGCGTTATCGTACTTCACACTGCGCACGTAACCCCACGGCTTGTTGTCAGCGTTTGGAATTTCGGTAACTCAGGAACTCCACGACTTATTGTGAGCGTTTGGAATTTCGGTAACTCGGGAACTCCACGACTTATTGTGAGCGTTTGGAATTTCGGTAACTTAGGAACTCCACGACTTATTGTGATCGTTTGGAACTTCGGTAATTCCACGACTAATTGGAGCGTTTGGAATTTCGGTAACTCGGGAACTCCACGACTTATTGTGAGCGTTTGGAATTTCGGTAACTCAGGAACTCCACGACTTATTGTGATCGTTTGGAACTTCGGGTAACTCAGGAACTCCACGACTTATTGTGAGCGTTTGGAATTTCGGTAATTCCACGACTAATTGGAGCGTTTGGAATTTCGGTAATTCCACGACTAATTGGAGCGTTTGGAATTTCGGTAATTCCACGACTAATTGGAGCGTTTGGAATTTCGGTAATTCCACGACTAATTGGAGCGTTTGGAATTTCAGTTACCTACGACCTATAGTGAGTGTAAAAAATTATAACCATTTGCTCTGAGTTGTAATGAAAGCACAAATATGCCTTAATGTCCAGTTAAATAAATAAATAATACATATTCAGGTCACTTAATGTCGCACTAGTTATACACATAAAACAAGTACGTTTGCTTCACGTGAAATTATAGCCGATGTAAGTTAATATTATAAAATTCTTGTATTTTACTCTTACAAATATTGTTTGTTTCACATAAACCTAAAGCTATGTCGGCTGTCTTCAGCTAATACTCAAAATAGTCGTGTCGCCTGTCTTGCGTTAACAACACCCACAACAGTCATGTCGCCTGTCTTGAGTTAACACCCAAAATATTCGTGTTGCCTGTCATGAGTAAACACCCACAATAGCAATGTCGCCTGTCTTGAGTTAACACCCACAACAGTCGTGTCGCCTGTCTAGAGTTAACACCCACAACAGTCATGTCGCCTGTCTTGAGTTAACACCCACAACAGTCGTGTCGCCTGTCTTGAGTTAGTAACTATACATAAATATAGTATGTCTTGAGAAGATCGGCAAGAGAAGTGTCAGCTGCCTGGAGCTAACACCCACAATAATTGTCGTCGTTATTCAAAGCCCCACACTGACCACGCCATCAGCACCAGAGGTCCAGTTTGTCTAATTTCGCACAGATCTGTTCCGACCGTGGCTGAAAACAACAGGTCTTTGAGTATCTTCATTGCAAGAGAGGATGAATCATTCCAGACATGTCAGTCCTCGTCTGAAAATCAATCTTTAGGCGACGACCTACGACGCCGCTGACCTGTCTCGCATTTTAAACAAGTCGTCATTAACGAGGTGACGAGATTACTTTTTCATCGTCATGCTCATTCTGGTTTTCGTAATTCTCTTCCTTCTTGCTCAAGATTCCCCCAGCCTTTCCTGCCAGGTCCATAATGATAGTTGTCAAAAAAGCTCGCCTGGATTACAGCAGTCTTTCATCGTTATTTCTCAATGTATTAATGCTCTTCCACTCTCCAGAATGAGGAACACGTATTTTACTCCAAACAAATGGGTGTGGCCTTGGGCCGTTCAATCACGAATATTACAGAAATACACACATCAGTAAGCCTTTAATATTACAAGAATACAAATTTCCAATAAGCCTTAATGTCGCCGCTGTACTCTGGGGTGACTTTGTAATAATGAATTATTTCAAATATGAGTATTTAGTTATGATACAAGACATCTACAAGTGCCGATGCAGAGTGGGTCACTGGTTATATATGTATATCTCCAACTATTACACCGATATACTAGTACGCCGCCAAATTGACTCACGGTCCCCACTCAGTTATAGCTGAGAATCGATGTTTATGAATAGATATGTGACGATTATAAATAGACGAACAGAGAACAAGAAGTAATTCTTAGATTATCACTTCAGAATACATAACAAACGATAGAAATTACTTCACTAACAAATACGCGAGGTTAAAATAATAACAAGCATTTTAATAAAAACAAAAGTTAACAAGATTTAGAAAATAAGTAACATAATTGTAAAGACGTGGATGAACACATTTTAGAATTAATTGTATACAGACATGGACATAATACTGGATTGTAATCCAAAATGTTCACATATTAGACAACATTGTGCACATATAAGGCTATATATTAAACTGTATTGAGTACAGACATGGCTATAGAGTAGACTGTTTTGTACAGATATGACCATGGAGTAGACTGCATTGCATATAGACAAAACCATATTAGAATGGATTGTGTACAGACTTTACCATAGAGATTGTATTGTGTACAGATTGACTTGGGAAAGTACATCAGACCCCTTAGGCAATGACGTCATATGTTATCTTGATGTCTGTGACTGATCCCTACCACTTTACATTTTCATATGTTATATCGGCTGAGTAACCGAACTTCATTAACCACTGACATTAGATCACAACTAACAACAATGTATAGTTTTACAACTGAAGACTTGAATGTGTCTCTGCTTTCTCTACAGGATGCCTTCCAAACCACTTTCAGATTTCAGAGCAGAAATGTGCTCTCTGTTACCACAGCATAAGTGACGTCAGGCGTTACAGAAATGTGCTCCCTGTTACCATAGCATAATTGACATCACGCATTACAGAAATGTGCTTTCCGTTACGTGACGTCATATAATGCCAAGAGAAAACGTGTTGAAGGCAATGGACATTATCAGGTTTGACTAACCACAAATTTATCAAGCAGCAAAACCTGGCCTGTTACGTCACAAGAGCCAGCGGTTATTTTGCTTGAAATTCATGGCACGATAAAACAATCTCGGTAAAGGGCATTCCAGAAATTCCAGACATTTATCGGTTAAAAGGTGAAAAGATGAAAACTAATAGAGTTCAACAAAAACAGGAACAATACTACTACTACCGATGATAATAATAATAATAATAATAATAATAATGATAATAATTTGGAACAACATTATCCGATAGCCGGGTGTCGATTAAGGAAAAAAATATGTTTCCAAAGTTAGGGTTATGGAAAGTGAAGACTTTTATCCTAAGTCAATTCTACTTTTATCCTAAGTCAATTCTACTTTTATCCTAAGTCAATTCTACTTTAAAACGAGACGAAGCACTCTACCCGAAACTGAAAGACTAAGGCAGCACCCCTACTTGAAACTGAAAGACTAAGGCAGCACGCCTACTTGAAACTGAAAGACTAAGGCAGCACCCCTACTTGAAACTGAAAGACTAAGGCAGCACGCCTACTTGAAACTGAAAGACTAAGGCAGCACCCCTAATTTAAATTAGAAGACTTAGGCAGCACCCCTACTTGAAACTGAAAGATTAAGGCAGCATCCCCTACTTTGAAATTGGAAGACTTAGGCAAAACCCCTATTTTAAACTGAGACAACAGAAAAAAGACATAAAATGCAAACCAACAGGAATCCGTTTCAAAAAGATAATTTGATAAAATCGTGAAACGGTAGCGAAACAGACACATCTTCGAGGAGTGCGGAGAGGTGGCAAAGTGCTGGTGGATAGACATCAAAAGTGATGCGACGACCTCCTGACTACGTAAGCAGCCGTTGCCTCAGTGCTACCGTAGCACTGAATAAAACGTCTTGGAATCACGTGCAGCGCGCGCGAAGGCCCAGGGCGAGTTAGGAGCATTTGATTATAACCATGCGTGTTTCCTACACGGAACATTTGACTTTTCTGAGATAGATGATACAGTACATGTGGAAACGCAAACAGATGAATCATATTTTCTATTCCATTCGGCCATAGTAACTGAGAGTAATATCAGGTCGGCTCTAACTTAGACAAATATAATTTCTGATGACAGAAAATGCAAAAGATGAATCATGTAAGAGCTGAAATGAAACAGGCCGCACATCGCTGCAGTTGAGTGCGTTTTGATCTTTAATTTGACAAACGTCTCCAGGGAAACGGCTTACGGAAGATCATAGACCCGTGCTTCTAAATGTTGCTTGATATTAAGTTACTGTGATGCTTGCATTCAAGTCTTGACTAATAGAACTTTACTACAAATTAGAAACGTGCACTCGAGGATGTTTTGATCATAAAGGCGCCATTAGCGTGAAAAGTACTGGTATAAAGTTGTTATTCGAAGACTATACAGTCATTGTAATGAGGGGTATAGCTATATTCGTAGTATGATTGCCTCATTAAAGAATTCCGTTGTATTACCATCTTATACGGCAGCCATCTTACTACACTTTTTGTCTCACGCTCAGTAATTGGTAATTATTCTGCCTTCGTCTCCTGCTGTAAATGGCACGTTTAGTGTTCCCTGTTAAAATTAACCACCGACAAGTGAGTACACAACAATTAAGGATTAATGGCGGGAAAACATATATACCAGTACAGTTATAATTTAACAAAAGAGTTAAAAGGTGGTTGAGAAATAAAATTTTACAATTATTATCCTCTTTTGTTAACAGACTTATGAAGCATTTATTTACAACAATTTTGTTAACAGACTTATGAAGCATTTACTTACAACAATTTTAACAGACTTATGAAGCAATTACTTACAACAATTTTGTTAACAGACTTATGAAGCATTTACTTACAACAATTTGACAAATTAAAGAGAACAATTATAAGTTACAAGATAACGACTAGAAGGGCAAACATTTTCTCTACTTTCAAGCAGCGGCATTTAATTAACTGTCCGCTTTGCCACTTCTCCTAATAATCTCGTAAACTCCAAAGTTCATGTTTGCTAAATATTAACTCTCTCTGTCTTACTGTACTATGTATAATCCATTTAAGTGTTAGCTCTCATATGTTTAATCCATTTAACTGTTAGCTCTTAGATGTATAATCCATTTAAGTGTTAGATCTCGGATTTATAATCCATGTAACTGCTAGCTCTCAGAGGCGGCCGGATAAAGTGTGTGGCCTTGAACACATTAATCGCAATGTCGCTCTCACTTTTCTGCATAATATAACTCTCACGCAATATAAAATATAATATTTATTTCAAATTAAAGAATTTCGTTATCCCATTCCATGCGCATGGTAATTACTTCTACTTTGCTTAATCTTCACACTGACCTTTGGTTATGCATATGTTTATATGACTTGAGGCTGTCTGATATGTTTCCTCACACTAATCTGTGGTTATTAATATGTTTATTAATAATATGTTTATATGACTTGAGGTTGTCTGATATGTTTCCTCACACTAATCTGTGGTTATTAATATGCTTATATGACTTGAGGCTGTCTGATATGTTTCCTCACACTAATCTGTGGTTATTAATATGTTTATTAATAATATGTTTATATGACTTGAGGTTGTCTGATATGTTTCCTCACACTGACCTGTGGTTATTAATATGTGACTTGAGGCTGTCTGATATGTTTCCTCACACTAATCTGTGGTTATTAATATGTTTATTAATAATATGTTTATATGACTTGAGGTTGTCTGATATGTTTCCTCACACTGACATGTGGTTATTAATATGTGACTTGAGGCTGTCTGATATGTTTCCTTTCACTCGGTTCACTAGGTTATGATAGTCCAAGGTTTTCAGTTGCCATGGAGATGGATATTTACAACACGATTATACAAATACTGCAAAGTAGTTAATGTGGTAAATTATTTCTTTTAAAATGAACATTTTTATTTGTCTCCCGTTGTCTTCTGTTGACTGATAATAGTGTTTAGTCGACAAGCATACATACCTATTACTTGTAGCGTGAACAGACATTGCATTGTGTAGAGAGAAAAATGACGTCATTTTCCCCGATCAAATGTCGTAAGACCATATTATTCATTGCGTGGACAGACGTTGCTCTGTGAAGAGAAATCATAACGTCATTCACCCCCCGCCCCCGACCAAGTGTCTTACGAGCACGTTAGATTAAGTGACAGGTACCGAGTAAGGGAATGTAGCCTGCTGAAATGACACGTACCGAGTAGGGGAATGTAGCCTGCTGAAATGACACGTAACGAGTAGGGGAATGCAGCCTGCTGAAATGCTAATGTGTCAGCAAATCTGTAGCAAGAGGCTCATCCACAATGACGCACTGGGGAAAATTTACCGTGCTTGATCGCGCCTTCCTATCGATCTCATTGTACTTGATCGCGCCTTCCTATCGATCTCATTGTACTTGATCGCGCCTTCCTATCGATCTCATTGTACTTGATCGCGCCTTCCTATCGATCTCATTGTACTTGATCGCGCCTTCCTATCGATCTCATTGTGTTTGATCGCGGTGGTTGAAATTAAACACAAATTCGCTATGTTATACACTTACATACCAGAATCACATATATTTAGTTTACAATGATGTATTTGTTCAATATAATTTACTTTTGCTTCAGTTTACAATGATTGTCATATGTGGGATTATTTTAACGACCTTATCGCAGCATTAACTAGTGCCTATATTAAATCACGTGACTTACGTTATTGAAACATTAACTAGTGCCTATATTAAATCACGTGACTTAGTTATTGAAACATTAACTAGTGCCTATATTAAATCACGTGACTTACGTTATTGAAACATTAACTAGTGCCTATATTAAATCACGTGACTTACGTTATTGAAACATTAACTAGTGCCTATATTAAATCACATGGCTTACGTTCATGGGACAGTTAATGATCCAATATGGCGACAAGTAAAATAATAAATGCGCATTCTGGAATTGGTGACGTTATCTGTCCCTCTTAATTAATTAATGAACAATCATTCAAATAGTTCGGTACCCCCAGACAATCTCATTACTGATTGATCCACATAATTAATTAGGATGTGGGATAAGATAACAAAAATTTAATAATAAAACAATAAAAGAAGAAAATATGTTTTTGAGAAACAATGAAGCTAATGACAGCATTCACTATCACGCACTGTTCCATTAGTCGGAATGTTTATAAGCAACATTATCAATGGTGAGTGTTTTTGAGAATAAACACTTGAGCCTCAATGGTGGAGAACAGTTCCACTTTTGGGATCTGCGATCTTCCTTTGATGTGGCTCTCCCACTTTAGATCAGACTACCATCAAGATGGAATGTTGGGGTCAGTCCATAATAGGCAAAGGAAGAAGTACATGAGGAAAAGAAAAAGGTGACAGTGCAGAAAATACGCTTCCCGTTTGTAGCTGGCATAATTACTACGTTAAACGTCAGGTACTGGCGACAATGGGCAAAAACAATGTCTCTTACATTAGGCCGCTTTATCAACACAAAAAAGTTGGCATACATGCTAACTTACAAAATTCGAAGAACCTCTATGTCATTAACACAACATGACAATAATCACTTCAAAAATGCACACAATATTTTATAAAACATGACAATAATCACTTCAAAAATTCACACAATATTTTATAAAACATGACAATAATCACTTCAAAAATTCACACAATATTTTATAAAACATGACAATAATCACTTCAAAAATTCACACAATATTTTATAAAACATGACAATAATCACTTACTCATAGTTTGTCATCATTGACTTCATAATTAGTGTCCCGTAACCAATTTACATTTAACAATCACATCACTTTATAATTCAGTTCAACTCAACTCAAACAGCTTTACAATGAACAAAGAAAATGGCTCATCTCAACAAGTGCATATTACAATTTCATCTTCCTACATGTACAATCAAACCACCATTAATGCCAAACAATACCTCTCTAAAGCCTCACAATACCTCTCTAATGCCACACAATACCTCTCGAAAGCCTCACAATACCTCTCTAATACCACACAATACCTCTCGAAAGCCTCACAATACCTCTCTAAAGAAAGTCACCAATAGCTCTCTAATGCCACACAATACCTCTCGAAAGCCTCACAATACCTCTCTAATGCCACACAATACCTCTCTAAAGCCTCACAATACCTCTCTAAAGCTCACAATACCTCTCTAACGAAAGTCAACAATACCTCCAAAGCCACAAAACACCTCTATGAAACAAATAAACATTAGCTTCATGCATACAAATAATCACCAGTAAGAAATAGGAAATCTTCAACATTCTAACTAAAAATACATTTCAAATATGATTGTGAAGACAACATATATAATCGACCATTCCCAACAGTGTGGCACAGTACTATATGAGTGGTTCTTAGGTGGCAGGTACTGCCTAGGTTTGACTACAGTTTTGCCCACATCATGAGCTGAACTTAAATGCCCATATACAGTCATGCTGCATGAGGTTAACTTCATCAATCTCTACACATCAGTCCCCCCCCCCCCAACCTCCATACTCCACAATGGGCTAAATAACCCCTACTTGACCTACATTCCTCTGGCAGACACTACTGTCAACTACAAAACAAATCCCACTGAAGGTCAATGACAAATTATATGCTACACAACATTAATTATCAATTATTGAAGAAATAGTTTAAAAGGTCAAATTTAAAATGTACAGAACATAATTTGAATCATGGGTGCAGCCCATGACAAAGATGTACTTTTTGACAAAACATAAGGATAAATACACTGTGTGGTGGAGTAAATTTGCCTCTCGCTATTTTCAAATAATTGTTATATAAGTTGTTTAATTGTTAGAGTAACCTGACCTTGGGCACTCCTTGTGCTGTATTTATTATGCCATATGCATGTATTGGGCTAATGAATACTGTTGCAGAAAATTGTAAGTTGAGACTGGAATGTAAGAAAGAATGTAGGTATAAAGTGATAAAATGGAAATTTAGGTTTCCTCTTTAATTATGTTTTACAGTGAGCAAGTAGCCTTTTCAGTTGCCTATTTTAGTGTGCTATATGAATCTCCTGGTTTATCATTTGTAAACTGCTACAACTGACTGTGGTAAAGGTGGGAATGGTGTGCAAGTGTAAGACACATTGCACTCTAGTGATTTGATGACTGTCTGAACATTTTCTAGTGTAGAGACACACTGCACTCTATTGATGTGATGATTGCCTGAACATTTTCTAGTGTAGAGAAATTGTTGGACATTGCTACATTTATTGTTCTGTTGGAAGGATTTGGCATGGCGAAAAGAAGAGCTCAGATTAACTCTAAGTAGCAGAACAGTGCTTTTCATGTGTGAATGACACACATGGAGCTGACAAAATTGACCAGAACTATAAATTTAAGACATTGTGGTAAAGTGCACAAAGGACTGTTAAGACCGCGCTGAATCAGGTTATGTAATGACTATTATTGCTTATCTCTAATAACTCCATATATGTTCTCTGATAAGACTATCTTCTAATGCTGTAAAAGAGAGAAAAGGTTCACAGCGCCCACATATCTGCCAAGTGAGAGAGACGAGTGGTGTCTGTTGGAGGATCATTAATAAAATAAATCAAGATTTTAATTGTAATTAGTTTTGGATACTTAAATAATTATAATTATATCCATTAACTAAGTGGCGTTGGCATCACACACTGATATTTTTTGACAAAACGTAAGGAGAAATACGTAAGGAGAAATACGTAAGGAGAAATACGTAAGGAGAAATATGTAAGGAGAAATACGTAAGGAGAAATACGCTGATACAGAAATAAGAAATCGGTGTCTCTTTACACTTGACATATGTGCTGCTTTCCCTAAAGTATGTTGTCCTGATATGGAACATTTTTCTAGAGGAGAAAAATAGGTCCTGCCTTTGGAGTTAGATACTTAAAGAGGATGAAAATAAAAAGAGACCTTAATAATATTCTGGAGTTAGATACTTAAAGAGGATGAAAATAAAAAGAGACCTTAATAATATTCTTAGAAGTAAGGAAATCAAATTCAGCCAATTCTGATGTGCTCAGGGTGTACTTTTTTTGTTTTGTTAATCACTCCTCCCAGCAGATTTATATTCCATCTTCTGCTCTCTCTCCGTTTGTCTGTCTGTCTCTCACATTCATACGCATGAACGCACTTCGCAATAATGATTAAGAACTCTAGAAAAAGTACAGAATAACGTTACGATCGTAAATATATTCGAGTTGTCGCCGCCGGTATGTGAAGAATTATGACGTGTCACGTAACTCTCTGAGATACAAATACCTGACATTTTATTTTGGGGCGTTTCAAGTAACTCTCTTAGATAAAAGTTCCTGATATTTTACTTTGTGGCGTTTCAAGTAACTCTCTTAGATAAAAGTTCCTGATATTTTAAGTTGTGACATCTTAAGTAACTTCTTAGACAAACCTTCTTCATATTTTATGTCGTGAAGTTGCATTTAGTTCTCTGTATTAAAAGTCTACGAAGTGTGCTGTTAAGAGATCTCTGATTCAATCTGTCTTTCAGGACAACCGGACGCATATGAAAACTAATCTCATGCTCATGAGAATAAGACTTCGAAATGATTAAATTTGTATGAAAAGAACAATCAGTACCAAAACCGAATAAAAGGATTTGTTTGTCATATTGGCTCACCCTGATTGCATGAGTGATAAGTGCCTGTTTCTATAAAATCCCATAGCATGAAATTCGTCATTTAAAGTAGAGTCTTTCTGGGACATTTGAGACCTCGCCAAACTAGATTTGTCTTTCCAACATTCCTCGTGATTCAGCTACGGTCGTGCTTGAAATGTTTGTCGTTTTGTTTACCAGGACGTGTGAGATTACGACCAGGCCATCGAGGGGTGCTGCCCAATTCATTAGTTTTTGCAACCCCCCCTCCCCATCTCCCTCCTGGCATCTGTTTCAAGCAGGAGGGCTCAATAACGGTTGCATTCTAAATCTTGCGGCAGTGCCACTTAAACGTCTTGGTCGACACACAGAGTGAGTTGTCTGCCGTTGTTCAACACTTAGTCATAGTGTGGACTGCTTCTTTCTGATCGCTTGTCGTTCTTTTCAATGAAGGCATGAGAACACGAGAGAGAGAGTGTAAAGACATAAGAACTCGAGAGAGAGAGAGAGAGAGAGAGAGAGAGAGAGTGAGAGAGAGAGTGTGTAAAGACAAGAACTAGAGAGAGAGAGAGAGAGTGTGTGTAAAGACACGAGAACTCGAGAGTGATTGTAAAGACATGAGAACTCGAGAGTGAGTGTAAAGACATGAGAACTCGAGAGTGAGTGTAAAGACATGAGAACTCGAGAGTGATTGTAAAGACACGAGAACTCGAGAGTGAGTGTAAAGACATGATAACGAGAGAGAGAGAGTGTAAAGACATGAGAACTCGAGAGTGAGTGTAAAGACATGAGAACTCGAGAGTGAGTGTAAAGACATGAGAACTCGAGAGTGAGTGTAAAGACATGAGAACTCGAGAGTGATTGTAAAGACACGAGAACTCGAGAGTGAGTGTAAAGACATGATAACGAGAGAGAGAGAGTGTAAAGACATGAGAACTCGAGAGTGAGTGTAAAGACATGAGAACTCGAGAGTGAGTGTAAAGACATGAGAACTCGTGAGTGGGTGTAAAGGCATGTCAGTGAAATGGAGGAAGTCGTTGCAAAGTGTGCGCAGTTGGTGGTGGAACAGTTGTCAATGGGCTGCAGGAAGTATTATATTACAGGTCGCAGTTGGTGGTGGAACAGTTGTCAATGGGCTGCAGGAAGTATTATATTACAGGTCGCAGTTGGTGGTGGAACAGTTGTCAATGGGCTGCAGGAAGTATTATATTACAGGTCGCAGTTGGTGGTGGAACAGTTGTCAATGGGCTGCAGGAAGTATTATATTACAGGTCGCAGTTGGTGGTGGAACAGTTGTCAATGGGCTGCAGGAAGTATTATATTACAGGTTGCAGTTGGTGGTGGAACAGTTGTCAATGGGCTGCAGGAAGTATTATATTACAGGTTGCAGTTGATCTAGGGTGTGGTTTGACGAGCACAAAGCGTGAAATTGTTTTAGGCTTCCACGTGACTTCGGCCACACGAGGCTGTGCATGTTATCAATCTTGGCTAATTTAACGATATTTTAAATATTTTTATTAAATAGTAAGTGGAGGACTGAGAGGTACTCAGCAACATAACGAAACGAAAGTAAAAATTGTAAGAAGCCGCAATTGTATAAAACACATGCAACTCAAAAAGTAATACTCATCTCATTGATTATAAATATTTTAATAATTCTCACTTTTCACTATTTCAAAGGACGCTTACATTTCACATTTATACATATATTTTCTTTTTCTTGCAACGAACGGTACTCGTATCTTGATTAAGGTCTCAAGATTTCGGTAAGGATCAGTACGAACTTGGATTCGGATCTCATTGCAAAATAGGGGTCATCAATTCGGGTTCTGATCTCATTACCATGTGGACATCCCTTAAATGGGTCCGGATCACAATGTGTTATAGCAAGCCAGGTCTTAGGTACAGTCTTGATGGAAAGCCAGGTGTTGGTTTCATTGTATGTGTTCCTTATGTCTGCATGAACTTTCGGAATAACACCACCACCCACCCTATCCTCATAATCGAAAAGTTTCATCTAAAGTGCTACACATTAAATAAAACAGCTTAACTTGATCTAAAGTGCTACACATTAAGCTAAAAACAGCTTAACTTGATCTAAAGTGCTACACATTAAACTAAAACAACTTAACTTGATCTAAAGTGCTACACATTAACTAAAAACAACTTAACTTGATGTAAAGTGCTACACATTAAACTAAAAACTACTTAACTTGATCTAAAGTGCTACACATTAAACTAAAAACAACTTAACTTGATCTAAAGTGCTACACATTAAACTAAAAACAACTTAACTTGATCTAAAGTGCTACACATTAAACTAAAAACAACTTAACTTGATCTAAAGTGCTACACATTAAACTAAAAACAACTTAACTTGATGGTACGTGCCTGTACGACGTTTACAAGACAAAGATGGCAGTATACAAGCTCGGGTGGATAATGTGTGTCTCATTTGACGTTCGGAGTATAAGAATGATAATAAAGTTTGCACGCAGGTCACTTCTTACAGAAGTCTAAATTCAATCATTTGTTGCTCATTTGCAGTCAAAATGTTGTAATCTGTGGCTGACCCACATCGTTCTGTGTAGTTGACATAATCCACTGTCGGTGTTTGACCTTTGTCAGTCAAAGTGCTGTAATATGTCTGTTGACTTTCGATATTTTCAAAGAGCTGTACCTTTGATGTAAAACCTATTTTGGTGAAAGATCTGTAAGTCTGTCGTAGACTACGTCATTCTAAGATATGTACGGGTCTACGTTCAAATAGCTGTAAGTTTGTCGTAGACTACGTCATTCTAAGATATGTACGGGTCTACGTTCAAATAGCTGTAAGTTTGTCATTGATCATCGTCATTTAAAGAAGGTAGTAATCTGTACATTAAAATGTCATTGAGTGCTATACCAAGCAAAGGACTCTAATATACTTATGACGTGTGACCTCTGGCAGGATAATATAATTTTAACAGCATCCCAGTTTACAAGTTTAATTATCAAGCTTGGCATTGTTAGTTTTGTGTCTAAGTTATTTCTACTTAATCAGCGTACTGATTGTGGGTAATGACTAGAATGGACATCTTAATGCATGACTAAAGTGCATATATTAATTATGGACAGCGACCAGTTTTCAAATTCAGCGTATGTATTAATAATGGACAACGATTCGAATGTACAACTTCAATATGTGTACTAATTATGGACAAAGATTTTAATGTACAACTTCAGTGTGTGTACTAATTATGGACAACGATTAGAATGTACAACTTCAGTATGTGTACTAATTATGGACAAAGATTGGAATGTACAACTTCAGTATGTGTACTAATTATGGACAAAGATTGGAATGTACAACTTCAGTATGTGTACTAATTATGGACAAAGATTGGAATTTCAAAGTATGTGCATAATTATAAACTGCGGTTAATGTGTGTTTCACGGAAATAAGTATTCAGCTGTTTAATAATTAATCATGGCGAACAAATATTATTAAATCTTGTCAATTGTTTAATCCTTTTGTTTAATCCTAAATAGAATTTATCTTTAATTCTTTTTCAGAGTAAACAAAATGTTAAATCTTGTCAATTGTTCTTTATCTTTAGTCCTTCTTTAGATGAAACGAAACTGTTTACAGTTACGTCTCTTATTCTGGCATTCCGATTTTCTTTTCTGTACGTCCTAACAAGCACGTCTGCACAAACACTGATAATTGATCATTTAATTAACTGGTAACATTGTCACCCATTACATTCTTTCCCATTCAGCTTTCACCCCTTCCTCTTGCGTACGTAATGAATACTTAAATCAGAGCTGCAAGAGAATCATGATGAATGACGAAGGGAAAATGATGAACGACGCAGGGAAAATGATGAATGATGCTTCGCTACTGTGCGGTCACGTGTTTCTTTAAAGAAATTTTTTCTTGTGGAAAATTGCATCTTCATGCTTCAGCTCCCATTGCATGTGAATTTGGTTTTTGGTGAACTTTACGGGAAGGTACACAATGATTAAGATTAATACGATGATTCATCCGCTTCGAACACGATCTGATCTGATAAACAAAATGACGATGATGTCCCATGAATTGCAAGGTTAAAGGTCTTGACCTTGAATAAAGTGTGTCCCTTTCCAATTATTTATTTCTCTCTGTACATGCAAACATGCAACTATCCATGAACAGGTATATCCATCCATCCTTCCATCCGCCCCAAATCTATCTATCTATCTATCTATCTATCTATCTATCTATCTATCTATCTATCTATCTATCTATCTATCTATCTATCTATCTATCTATCTATCTATCTATCTATCTATCTATACCTTTCCAGTATTATTTCTCAATTCGATCTTTTGTCTGTTGCTTATTTTTCTCTACGTCTGCGTGTTGCTCTCACCCTAACGTACTGGATAATTTTTTTTTTATGTTTTCTCACATCAGATTTGAAATTCACGCCCGCACGACCACTGAAACCTGGCAAACAAATGACTGATATCATTAAATCTTTGCAACCGTTGGCCAGTTGTTTGGTCAATATCGATATTTCTTAACCCTCCCCCTCCCACTTGAGTCACAATAATAAATGGAAAAATCCTGACTTCTGGCAAGAACTTTGAATCCCAGTTAAAGGTTTCTGGTCCACGTTCTTCCTCTTGAGCTTTATTGAGGGATCAACAACAACCACGTCACATGGACATGTTTTCCCATCAGCCACTGGGGCGATTAAGAGTGGCGAGAAAAGCTGATGGCTGGAGCAGCGGAGGTTTAATTGGATGATGGAGCGGACGGGCGCACTTAATTAGCAAGCAGAGGATCCAAGGCAACGGCAATTTGTTGAGGGACACGTCTTGTTGCACGAAGACAGCACTCCCACCCACCCTCTCACTCTCACACACACACATATATGTGCATGTACAGTATACAGTATACACACATAAAAACATTTGAGACATTATCCTACATTGTCCTTTGTATTATTTTATTAAATACATATCCTTGTCTGCCCGAAAATTTACGCTGTCGTTTATGAAGTAATGTGATAAACTCCAATACTGCTTAGTGCATGCACTTTCAATAACACATTAACATACACACATAAACAGCCCGCACACACTCATAAATGCACTAAATTTGAAACTAAACATTTTTTCTTTTACATAACTACTTTTTACATCACTCGTATTTCTTATGCAATCTGTAATCTCTATTCTTTCCTGAAATTTTTAATTTAATATTAAAGAAAAATGTTTACAAAAGTTGTACATTTTTTATGGCGTCCCGAAAAGAGAGAAAACGAAAAGGAACAGAGAATTTAGTCTGCTTTTGCAGTTTAGTACTTTGAAGCTTGTGTGCTTGTGTCAGAGAGAGAGAGAGAGAGAGAGAGAGAGAGAGAGAGAGAGAGAGAGAGAGAGAGAGAGAGAGAGAGAGAGAGAGAGAGAGAGAGGAGAGTGAATGAAAGAGAAAAAGATAGACTGAAAAGAGTGAGACGAATTATTTTCAATGAATTCCAGTGTAAATGCAAATTACTTATGGCTTCTTCATTTTAAATTTATGTGTACAATATCTATCTATCTATCTATCTATCTATCTATCTATCTATCTATCTATCTATCTATCTATCTATCTATCTATCTATCTATCTATCTATCTATCTATCTATCTATCTATCTATCACAGCACATCTTTGTTTTGTTTCAATGCTGATACCAGACCAAGTTTGCACACCACACTTTCTTCAAATATTTGTGTTATAGTTAAATTTTTACTAAGCATTGTTAATTTTCCATTATGCTATTAGATTATAATTAGAATTTTACACGTCAGAGGACGTGTTTTACAGATTATTCTACATTAGCCATATCGATTTGTCACAATACTGGTGTAGCAGAGTAAATTTGCTTATCCCCATTTCTAGACTTAATTGTTATATAAACTGTAAAATTGCAGAAGTGACCCGACCTTGGGCACTCCTTATGATGGTATATTTGTAGGTGTCATAGTTTATAGATTCTTTTTCCGGGTTTTCTGTCTGACAGCTCTGTTTCTTGCCGCTCTCATTAGGGTCAGATTTTCAGCTTTCTTCATTATAGATTCTTTTTCCGGGTTTTCTGTCTGACAGCTCTCAAGTTGGCAATATTTTTGTTTGTTACAAATCAGTTTTTGTTCAAGTAGTAACTGTTTATATTTCTGTGTTTTTTGTGCTTTTTCCTTCCGATCTATGTTATAATCGTATTTTGGTTATTATGGCTGACCACACATGTCAGAAAGAAGAATGATGGAAAATATAGAATAGTAGAGTGCTAGTTCTAGAAAATAGCTCGATCCCCCTGATACATATAGCCAGGATAGTAAGTAAATACAGATGGCAGACTACAACATATAACATATAAGTGAGTCATGCTAACACGAGTAGTCTAAGTATCAACAATAATGTACTCAGCAATAAATGTATTTAACAAGAAATAACATAAGACAGCATGGTTACATACAGCAATAGTTCAACAGTTACAATTAGAGTTTATATATATCTAAGTTCATAATCAAGACCATGTGGTGCGGTAAGAGAATGTTCGTTTTGAGTCCTCTGGCACTGTAGTAGTAATTTGGTTCATTCATATGAGCGAACTATAAATGAGTTTATAAGAGAACACTAAAAGTGAACTCTAAAGTGTATATATATATAGTGCCGATCTTCAGCAGTAATTTATACAGAGGATGATTTCCTTCTGTGGATAACCAGCGATAATGTTAGTAGTATGAGTATACTTTGTTGACACTGGGAGCCAAAATACATGTTGCCTCTACGATCAACTCCATTCGACTAACTATTACAGGTGAGTTTCTGGTACATTCGTTCACGTTGCTGAGCTGCGCTTTGATTGGTTAGTTTAGTGAGTTATCTGGAACATTCAGGCATATTTCCATCTGGTGATAGAGGTCAGCCTTTCTAGAAGGCAGGTTTACGTGTAGTCTATTTTTTTGAGGAAGGGTGGGTGTGGACTACATAAGCCAGTATGTGACAGTCATCACGAATGTAGCAGTTGAATTGAAAATAGCTATAATAATTCTTTGCTTTGAAAAATTATTCATGCGTCAAACTGTTGCTATAGAAATATTTTCAGATTGTTTACCCACTAATTTGACATAATCAATAAACTGTTCTGAGACAGGGAGATTTTTTTATCCACTAATTTGACATAATCAATAAACTGTTCTGAGACAGGGAGATTTTTTTATCCACTAATTTGACATAATCAATAAACTGTTCCGAGACAGGGAGATACGTCGTGAACTTACTGTTGCTATGGTGATTAATGCAGTCTACAGTATACACCTTTCATTTATGTTTTCGATGCAAAGGCTTTATTGTTGAATTTTATTATTTATGAATATAACTAAGAGTTTTGCATGAATTTGAATTGCTTAGTTTTTCTTTAGTTAAATATTTTGAAAGATTATATACTGAACGAGTGGCCTATATCAGCTACCAATGCGCCTTTAAGTGACGTGTGTCAGAAACACTCTTGTCATCATTCGAATGACAGAGTAAGATTGCAGAAGTATTTTACTGTCAGCGCTTTCGTTGGCTCAAGTTCAAAATTGAGTAATGGGCTTAAAAAACAAGCCTAAATGTCTTAAATTAGTTTGTGAAATTTGTTTGTAAATAGCCAGCTGATTTGCTTAATGTAAACAAATCGAGGTCCTACTCTGCTTTAACAGTAAGACTGACACATTGATTACTTTTATTACAAGCTTCACGAGCAATTATTCCGCAGACTATTTGCATGCTCTAAATGTCACTTCCGCTTCCAAACCGTTATCTTATTTATTTATTTATTTATTTTAATTTATCGCTAAGAGCGAGATAATGTAAATTCTTCCTGCTACACGCCTGTCAGTCTGGAAAGCTTACTTCTCTACCAAGCCAGTCACTATTTTCCGGCACTGATATAGTGGCATGGTTATGCTAGCAGTTCTTTTGATATTGCTCAAGTCGAAAAATACATTTGTAACTTCAATGATGCCAATAAAGTCGACTTTCGAAAAGTTAAATAAAAAGTAATGGTGGGAAGACATGTTATTGGACCATTAAAAGAAACTGCAACAGAAATAAAAATGCTTTTAAAATTTACCTGGTTATCATTCGTGCGTTGCTTGGAAGGGTTTGCAAATTAATTTAGATATTTATACTCTTTTTTTTATTTTAAGCATAGCGAAAGCCTTTATATTGGTCATCGAGAGAAGGAAGAAGTTTAAATATCCGTTGGATTCGATGTTCCTTCTTGCAATGCATTAGAATTCTGGAGTACCAGCTGTTGAACTCATCACCTGCATCCCCTATAACGTCATCATAATGCATTAGTTAGAGATCTGGAGTACCAGATGTGGATCTCAAACACGTATTTTCGCTAGCAACGTCAGCATAACAACAAATTTGTAAATATACAGTTATAAAATTATACACTTACAAAGATGCAGAATTACGAGGATGCAGTGTTGCAGAGATACACAATAACAAAGTGATTGCTTTTACAAAAATGGTCACAAATATACACAAAATTAACAGTTACAAAAGTAGTCACACATACACTAAAGTACACATTTAGAAAATAGTTACAGTGTTTATCTAATTCAATCCAGTTCCGTTTTATTCCAATCCAGTCCAAAAACTTTTTTATTTAATTCAGTTCAGTTCAATACTTATCCAATGCAATCCAGCCCTATTCAGTACTTATACAACTCAATTCTATCCAGTACTTATACAACTCAATTCAATCCAGTACTTATACAACTCAATGCAATCCAGTACTTATACAACTCAATTCAATCTACTACTTAAACAACTCAATTCAATCCAGTACTTATCCAATCCAATATGTACAAATATATGATTAGTGTAACACAACACAGTCTTGTAAGATTCATGCAACACAGTGCAACATTTGCATGATTAATGTAATACAACACTTACATAATTCAGTGCTTTACACTACAGCACTTGTGTCAACCAGTGGAATACACCATCATATATTTATTAGAAGAAAAGCCTTGTACAGTTCGTGATAACTACAGCCAATTTCACATGCATATAAGCCGCAGGGACTGCCTCTTGGTAAGTGTCCAGACACGCTTTGAAGCGTGAATCAGTCAAGCTTACGTCGAGCACTATACTTTCCCAAAGAAAGATTAATGGATTCGCATTTACCACCCACTGTCGCACACATCTCTCCCAAAGAAAGACAGGAAAAAGGGAAAATGAATTTACAGCAGGAAAAAAAGAAAGAAAAGAAATTGAATTGACAGCTTCAGTATTAAGCAATGATACACTCTACGATTCGACCAAGCCTTGCAGAGAAGGCCTTTTGCTGACACAAGTGAAATCACTCTCACATCACTTCGACCTAGATTTAACAGATATCTGAATGTTAATTTGCAGAGTCATGAGTGTACCAGCTTGCTTTCGGAGTCTTTCTGTTTTCTGAAGCTGTTGGGTGGCTTACTCTCTGACGAGTATAAGCTTTCTCTCTGGGAACTATTAGGCTTACTATTTCAAATTACGTGCTAGCTATTGAGGACGATAATTTTGCCACTTGAAGACTATGGGTTTCAGTGCTGGGAACTATTAGGCTTATTATTTCAAATTACGTGCTAGCTATTGAGGACGATAATTTTGCCACTTGAAGACTATGGGTTTCAGTGCTGAGAACTATTGGCTTACTCAGGCCTAACAGATATAGCGAGGTATATTAAGAATAGTCGGCTATATAAGGAAGAGTCTGCAATATGAGAACTGTTTGTTTGCTATTCGCCCCCCACCCCCTTTCCGGCATTCTCTTGTTATCTAAGAAATGCATATTAACATGTGTTACACGACACCACCAAGTTAATGATTATTATTATTATTATTATTATTGATCATCATTAATTAATTACAATAATAATCTGCTATGGCGCGAGCCTGATTGTTAGTGGGTAACTATAACTCGAGCGTTCAGCTCGCAGCTCGAGCCGAACTGACATTGTCGTTTGCGTTTACTTTTTAATATAATAGATTTGATTTATTATATTATTTTATGAACTTTGTGAAATACCAATCTTTCTGAAATAGACGAGAAATAACCGGATTGGAGTTAATATATGTGCCTATCTGTTAAGTCAAACCTAATAGTATTTGACTGCCAGGGAGCAACACTTACTTTAGTAAGAGGCTACTAAGAAAAATTAATTACTTTTAGTACAAGACCATTAACAGACAGTATTTAACTTTAGTACGAGGAGACTAATGAACAGAACTTTTTTAGTACGAGTTTGCTAATGAGCGGTACTGACTTCAATACGATGTTAGTAATAAGTGGTACTGACTTCAATACGATGTTAGTAATGAGCGGTACTGACTCAAGGACGAGGTTACTAATGAGCGGTATTTAAGTTTAGTACGAAACTTCTAGTAAATAATACTTAATATTAGGGCTACTACTGAACAGTATTTCAGTACGAGGCAAGTAGTAAATAGTACTTAACTTTAGTACCATTCTACTAGTTTACAGTACTTTGCATTACTACGAGTCCATCTACTAATCATCAGTGTACAGCCTCATAACGGGGTCTATTAGAAAGCGGTATTTACTTTAATACACGGCTACCAGTGAGCGGAATGTTACTTTAGTACGAAATTAGTACAGAATATTGCTCTTAAAAATGACGTACTTGGGAAAATTTACTTGAAAAAGTCGTACTTGTGAACAGTGTTTAACTGTGAAATAAATTCATAGTGAACCGTGCTCAACTGTAAACCGAAGCTACTAGTAAACAGTGCTTAACTTTGTCATGTGATTAAAACAGTCAATTAGAGATATAAACATCTTAAATTAAGGAGAGAGAGAGAGAGAGAGAGAGAGAGAGAGAGAGAGAGAGAGAGAGAGAGAGAGAGAGAGAGAGAGAGAGAGAGAGAGAGAGAGAGAGATGAAATTTATTGTTCACATTAAATTTTAATGTACATCAAACCACAGAACTTTAGACGTTTTAGAAATGTTCTGTGTTAGATCCATGTGTATTAGATCCATGTTGATAAAAAGAAACGACAACCCAGAACCAATCAGTCTTTTATGATCCCGGGAGCTCGCGGGCTATGAGGTCAAGATTCTACCCTGGAAGCTGAAGGTCAGCCTTGGTCTATGGGATTTTGTTTGATCGATCTCTATGTATTACCTAGCTGATGAATATTGAACTTAGCGTCCTTAAGAGAAAATATATAGGTCTTCTTTTTCATGGTCATATGCACGACATCCTTTAAATCACGTGACTGAAATAATAGCTATCTGTGGTGGAGCAAATTTTCCTATCCCTATTTCTAGACTTGTACGTTATTTTCTTTCTAATAATTAACAGATTTCAGTTTTAATCCACTTTTGTTTTGTACGTTATTCAGTTTTAGTCCATGTTTGTTTTGTACGTTATTTACTTTCTAATAATTTAAGATTTCAGTTTTAGTCCTTGTTTGTTTCGTACGTTATTTACTTTCTAATAATTTACAGATTTCAGTTTTAGTCCATGTTTGTTTTGTACGTTATTTGCTTTCTAAGAAGTCGCTATCATAACTTGCATTACTATTTATTAATGTAAGTATATCATTGTATTTCGATCTACTGCTTCGAATTAAAATCAGTATAATTTATTATGTCATGTTTAGACTCTAATTCATCTATACTATTTCATTCTCTAATACATTTTCTAACTGGCAAAATACCTGAATTGACCTACATCGCATAATGCCCGCTGAAGTACGCAGTGATCTTATGGAGTGATTACACTATAAATTAAATTTCGCATAGACCTTTTAGGAAGCGCTATCTTTCGTGTCAATCATCTTCCTATTGCCATCTGTTTCAGTGACCCGCAGAACGACATACTGATGGTAACTTGTATTAAACAATGATACTCTAAAGGCACATTCACACGGATCTAGGAAGATAGTAGAGAGTACTAAAATGTGACACCCTAAAGGCACATTCACACGGATCTCTGGAGATAGAAAAGAGTAATAAAAAGTGATACCATAAAGGCACATTCACACAATCTAGGAAGATATTAGAGAGTACTAAAATGTGTGTCACCATAAAGGCACATTCACAATGATCTAGGAAGATATTAGAGAGTACTAAAATGTGTGTCACCATAAAGGCACATTCACACGGATCTAGGAAGATATTAGAGAGTACTAAAATGTGTGTCACCATAAAGGCACATTCACACGGATCTCTGGAGATAGTAAAGAGTACTAAAAAGTGACACCCTAAAGGCACATTGACACGAATCTCGGTAAAACTGGGACACCATGATTTCGAAAGTAAGACAAAAACTCTGACGTTTTAATACCTAACATAGACTCGTGCCCGGTAACATTAGACTGACCTCTACGCTATTACTTACTTTCTGTTAATTAACCGTTTAAATCCTGCTGTACTTGGACAGCATTTTGTTTAGAGTGTCAGCGCAATTGGTATGCATATAATGTTTGCAAGCACAACAAAAGCTAGAGCGAGAAATCATTGCATTTATCGACCGTCTAGTCCTAATTGCGCCTCAGTAGAACTTACTAGGGCAAAATGGACGGGGGCAACAGTATTATAGCATTTAGTTTGCAATCGCTTATGCTAAATATGTGCGCGTTTGTGTGTGCTACATTACAATCTATCACTAGTATTTGTAGCTTACCTCTCCTCCTGGATTGAAATTTCTAGCTGCACTTTTCTCACTCATCTTTTCCTCTAGGAATGAAGTCGACAACTAAAATATCTATCTGTGCAATCTTTCCTCATTGCAATGAAGTCGACAACTAAAATATCTATCTGTGCAATCTTTCCTCATTGCAATGAAGTCGACAACTAAAATATCTATCTGTGCAATCTTGCCTCATTGCAATGAAGTCGACAACTAAAATATCTATATGTGCAATCTTTCCTCATTGCAATGAAATTCACAACTAAAATATGTATATGTGCAATCTTTCCTCATTGCAATGAAATTCACAACTAAAATATGTATATGTGCAATATTTCCTCATTGCAATGAAGTCGACAACAATTAAATATGTGTCTGTGCAATCGTACCACATTGCAATGAAATACATATGTATAAACAAATCCTTTAGGTAAAGTAGTCTACCATTGAAATACACACCTGTGCAATGTTTTCGTCCTTGTCAAGTAAGTTTCACATTATATTACACATCTGAGCTAATAGCTTATCTCTGCAATGTAGTCTCCCTTTGTACTAAACGTCTGTTTTAATGTCTTATCACTGCACAGAGCCTCCCATTTTACTATACATCTGTTCTAATATCTTTGTAAAGTAGTCTCTCGCTGAAATACATATATCTAAGCTTTTTTTTTTTATGTCAAATGCTTGACAATATATCTGTGACATATATTCCGCGCTGCAAATGCAACGTACTTAACATTTGCAATAACATTTTGATCTATCGTTTTCATACTGCAATTGCAGTGCAATATGCCTCTTACAATATAACTTATACATTAAGTATCCCCTTACTGCATACGCAGTATATTTTATCATTTGCAATAAAACTTGTGGATGACATAGATGACAGCTTCTTTACGGAGATGACTACATCGTTTAAAGATGGTTTTCTTCAATGTACATAATGGGCTTACCTAGACTGAGTATGGCTGTCCTAGAGACTTACATGCATCGTCACCGTCTGGAAAATATATACTTAGAGATATTTGCACGCGCCACTTGCGAACTAAATGCAAACTACATGGCAACCAGGAATGTAAAGCTCTGGAGAGTCGAGAAGTTAGTAAAAATCATCAATAATTTTTATTTTAAAACAAGGTTTAATATTTTTCATCGAATAGTGCTTTGATATAGTATAAACCACAGCTTTCAACCTAGCGAGAAGCTGCTGTTTACTTAAGCACCGTACTGTTTGAACTGCTAGCCAATCAACTCGTTGTTTAAACACTGCTAGCCAATCAACTCGCTGCCTTAACACCGCCATTCAATCAATAAATACCCAAATGCACACTAGCATATACTAATCTAGTCATATGCATGCTAAACGCACACTACAGTGGTAAACTAGACATATGCATGCTAAACGCACACTACAGTGGTAAACTACACATAATTACAACTCCTCCACTATAGTGTCTATAGATCCAGTCGGAAACGCGTTCAAAACATACTTGCTCAGATAAACTACAAGCGAACTTGCCTACCGTATGTCTTCACAAAATCAGTAGCGTTCAGTGGACTGTTATAGTCAACATAAGATGACTATGGTACAAACAACCATTCACCCACAATGTGGAGAACTTAATCTTCACTATTTATGACGACATCGCGTCGCGTCTTACGCAATATTTCATCTCTCGCGCGGCCTTTTGACGCAGAGTTATTGCGCCTAGCTCTGGAGTTAGCTGGAGTTATTGCCATCTCTTCGCTCGTACAGACGTTAGAATGCAAAGCATGAGCCTGCGCGTGATGAATGCCTGTTACAACGCCCAGGGTCCCCAGTCGACATTACGGTATCGGGAGTTTACGCATTGGCAGGCCTGCAACATTGATTCTCATCCGAACACACTGCACTTTTGTGTGCAACAACAAAAGCAACACCAAATATTTTGATGTATTCAATGCACCTGACGCCCGCTACCCTAGAACAAAGAGAATGGGGAATGAAAAAGAGACGAAGGGACTCATAACAGAAAGAAAAATAAAGAGGAAATAAAAAGAATCCGTCAGGGCGAGATCGGTTGGATGACAGCATGAATGGAGAGTGGTAACGTTGAGAAGAGTTGTTTAATCAGTTGGTTATTAACCAAATATTAATTGCTCTTATTTATTAATCAATAGTAACTGATATTATATTAAGCATTAACCAATAGTAATTGATGTTATATCAACCATTAACCAATAGTAATTGTTGTTATATTAATCATTAGCCAATAGTAATTGATGTTACTTCAATCCAAAATCAACAATTATAATTAATGGTATATCTAATTTTAACGAAAATTAGTTAGGTCAATCATAAACTGAAAGAAATTTCCTAGAAAGTATAGTTGTGAGGTACTCTGGGATGGCTTTTAATAATGTACAATATAAATATTTATTAGCCAAACATATAATACATCTACAAGTACAATAAAGAATATTGACTACTGGTTATAAACAGACATATCAACAGCTGTTACGCAGATGAGATGGTGTGTTGCCTGTCAATTTGTGTATTGCTTAACTATTACTTATTTTGTCTACCCCATCCCCAACCATTTAATTCCATTCCTGTTAGCACTGTAATACCCGTAACCACATTATTCCATTCTGTGGTAGTTTTTAACGCTATTAAACCCGTAACCCTATTCCTGTGTCCGTTGTTAGCACTGCAGTACCCGTAATCATGTCATTCCATTCCTGTGCTGGTTGTTAACGCTCTCATACCCGTTACCAAATTATTCCATTTCTGTGATGGTTGTTAACACTGTAATATATGTACGAGATTCCCATTTGCGATCTCGTTATTCCTTTATCACCTCCATCAGTGTCAGTTTGTGTAAGGTCTTTTCTTGACTTTCTTATTCCATTATCATTATCAGCTGTATTATCAAAATGATTCTACTAAATATCCTTAAATATCTTTCTGCAATGAAGCTCAGTGGACTGTTAATGGAACATGTACTTCTATTAACAGTATATTTCTTCATTATCATCTCAGTGCGTTGTTATGGAGTATATACTTTTATTAATAATATTGTTTCCTTCATTATCAGCTCAGTGGATTGCTATGGAGATTGTACTTTTATTGATTTACTTTTGGTAATTGTCGGTTCGCAGGAAAAGTAACATTCTCGAATACGATAGTCGCTAAATTTCTATTTCTCTGTTAAATTATCTTTATCTCAGCATACCTTTACCAATAAATTAACCTTACCAATAAGTTACATTTACCAATTAGTTATCTTTACCGATAAGTTACCTTTACCAATCAGTTAACTTTACCAGTCAGTTGACTTTGCCAATAAGTTACCTTTTCCCTGTCTGGGATTCATCACCGCACAGCATCTATCTATCTATCTATCTATCTATCTATCTATCTATCTATCTATCTATCTACCCACCCACCTATCTATCTATCTATCTATCTATCTATCTATCTATCTATCTATCTATCTATCTATCTATCTATCTACCCACCCACCTATCTATCTATCTATCTATCTCTAAATTAAAATATTATAACCAAGTGTATTCTCACAATGCTTCTAAATTTTTCGCTAGTGGGGAAAATGTCAGTCAGTGTTTTCTCACAAATTTATTCTACTCATGAAACGTTTAGTGCTTCTTGAAAAATCCGCATTCGTTGTTTCTGCAAATATCCCATGCTTGTAGATGGTTCCAGGCTTTTCCTGGCTCTTGGGTCTTTGTAGCGACTCACCTGTTCTCTTACCGTTTACAATTTTTGTGTTTATTATTTTCACCTGTTCTCCTACCGTTACATTTTTGTGTGTTGTCATTGAGCTACAGGAAATGGCTGTCTTCCTGTATTATTTCATGGACTTCTAAGTTACATATAACGCAATTTATATTTAAGCCCGAATTATTTATTAAATTACTTGCTTTTGTTTTTAATGTTCATTTCTAATATTATATAGTCCGTAATATTTGTTATTGTTTTGTATTTACATTTTACATATTTTCTTTAGAGTAATGTAAACAATATTAATAATACCATTTTACTGTTCATTCCTAATATCATATAGTCCATAATATCTTTGTTTTGTATGTACATCTTACATATTTTCTTTAGAGTCATGTAAACAATATTAATAATACCCTTTTATTGCTTTCACACATATGATACTAATGTTATATAGATATAATATTTGATATTCATGATTAGCATTTATTAATATTTATTCTGTGAATATTTTACTGTTTGTGAAAATCACTCTTTCTTATGACTCTTGATGTCGTGTTTAAGAAAACAACAACGCTGCTCTGTTAAGTTATTAAAATTCTCTGCTCTGTGTGTATAAATTTTGTGTATTCTCAAAAACTGTTTGTTGCTATAATTCTCTATTGTTAATGCATGTCGTGTTGCTTTTTATTTAATAAAGCTTGTTTTGCTGGTTTATTGTTTATTTATATATTATATATTGTTTCACTTTATCGTTTATTCTTATTTTGTGTTGACGATGTTCTACTTTTATTTTATCAGAGTTGATGAAGTCAGTTGTCGGTATGATGAAGTTAGTTGTCGGTTTGATGAAGTCAGTTGTCAGTTTGATGAAGTCAGTTGTCGGTTTGATGAAGTAAGTTGTCAGTTTGATGAAGTCAGTTTTCGGTTTGATGAAGTCAGTTGTCGGTTTGATGAAGTAAGTTGTCAGTTTGATGGTGTCAGTTGTCAGTTTGATGAAACTAGTTGTCAGTTTGATGAATGTAATTTTCTCTTCATAAATCGTATGTATCGTACACTGAGGGAATGAAAGTTCTTTACCTGCTGTTTCATATTACACTTCCTTGGAATGACTCATTGTTAGATATCTCTTTATACTACACTCCCTTTAATCGATGACTTTAGTTGTTTTTATATCTCACCCCTTTTGATATTCTTTTATTTATTATTTTTATTCTGAACTCCATTTAACGGCTAATATCTTGGATTTTCTTTTCTCTCTGGCATCTTGTACTTTTCGCATGTCCCTACTTACAAAGAGCTGGGAGGTTTAGTTCAGAGGCAAATATGCACGAACGTTATTGTGTCCAAAATGATGGGATCTTGCTAGTGCGTGCATAAAGTATGGTTAGGAATATAATATTCATGACAAATCATCTGTTTTGCAAACATTGTCAATTTCTTGGCATGTCACACTTGAAGGCTATTTTGTCCAAAGTAAGACGGAGACAATTACTGGCATTTATCGTCTACAAGGATTCTTTCTTCATATACGATTTCTTGGAAATGCATATTCACCTCGCTATTAGTTTGTCCTGAGAAGCTAATAAAATATATAAATTTAAACGAAACTAATCATTTGACTAAGCAGCAATATAAAACAAATACCCTAATCAAATGTTGATATAAGACCACCCAGGATTATTGCAAATATTTTTTTTTACTCTGAAAGGTCACGTTGGTCTATGAAAATGTTGATATACGGTCAGCCATACCTATTACAAATATTAATAAATTTTATTGCATATAACTCTACATGACGAGTAGACGTGAAAATCAGGAAAACATCTATTTCGTTTTCTTTATCTGGCTAAACTATTTATAAAGAGGCCAGAGAGAAAACTTGTGCATTTAACTCCACGTGACGATTATCAGTAAACAGCCAGGAAGACACCAGTTGAATTATCTTAACATGACTAAACTAATTATAAAGAATTCAGGGAGACATATTTAGCTCCACGTGGCAACATTACAGGCAAAAGGATAAGCAAATGGCATCAGTTGCACAAAGGATTGATGCACCTCCACCCACCCCAAAATAAAAATAAATAAAATATTATAAAACAGCACACAACTAAATGACCCTGTTGTATTTAAGTTCAACGTGACGATGTTAGATTCAAAGGAGCCATAGAGATAAATGATTTATTTAACTTCACTTGATGACAAAGGAGCCATGGAGATAAATGATTTATTTAACTTCACTTGATGACAAAGGAGCCATGGAGATAAGCGATTTATTTAACTTTACTTGATGACATAGGTGGAAAGGACCATGGAGATAAATGATTTACCTAGTTTCAGATCACAGGTTCAGAAAGTTCCGACAGTTAATGCTGATGACAATGTAATCTTCGTGACTATAGCAGGTACAGGGAGAAAACCGAAGTATGCCCGCCCCCCCCCCCACTTTCTCTCTCTCCGCATGTCATTTAGTGGCAAGGTAGACAACCAATATATTTAACTGTATATGAGCCATATTAAAACTCCATATGACATTATATGCAAAACAGGTGAGATGACACACATTAATGAATGACATTATTTAGGTAAAGAATAATTGGCAGGCAGAGAGAGAGAGAGAGAGAGAGAGAGAGAGAGAGAGAGCTGTATTTAATTCGAAACAACTGATGAATTCAACACAACATTAAGTGCCAAAATGTCAGATATCTAACGTATTGAACTCTTCATGATATTCGGTACAAAAAGGTCAATCGCTTGACTGATACATTAAACTCCATTCGACATTAATTGCAAAAAGGTCGTGGTGATAGTCCAAATATATGCACTTAATTAACACACAGTTAACAGTACGACATACACTTAATATACTTTGGCAACTGACGCGTATTTCCTCATGTGACGTCATTCTGTAGTATATAGGCGAGGGAGATAACGCAGTGTAGTCAGAAATCAATAAGGAGACGGATTTGCAACGTCGAGAAGTTTCGCCACGGGGCAACCAGTGAACTTACACATAGGAGCGCGTGACGTCAAGAAGGATCATTACTTCCGGTGATATCGAGAAGCTTTTTGTGTCGAGCACGAGAATGGGGCGGATTTTTGTGCTTTGTATGCATTAAAGAAATGTACCTCTCATACCACGTGTATAGAGGGTTTTGTGTGCTTTGTATGCATTCATTAAAGAAAGGTGTCTAGCATTTTACAGTTTTCGAATTAAATAACAAAATCATCAAAAGTAAATATATATGTTCAAGATAATAAATAGAATCACGCAAATTAATAGAATACAGTTAGTAAATGAACAAGGTTCAAAGTTTCGTTAGTCATCTACTTCCTGGCAGTTTACTACTTCCGGGCATGACGTCTACGCTAATAGACTGTAAAAAATGCCAATGTGTATATGTGTGTGCATGTGTATGTGTATATGTTCGCGTGTTTATGCATATGGATATTGAATATGTATGTGTGTATTTATGCGTGCATATACATATGTGTACGTATGTATGAATATCTGAGTTTATAATTAGATTAATAATAATAACATTATGAGTTCGTTGCAGATCAAGCATGCATTGTGTTCGCAACTAAATAAATGAAATGAAAATGAGCAGTTAAAGTATTATAAAATAAGCAATTAAAGCATTATAAAATGAGCAGTTAAATTATTATAAAGTGAGCTGTTAAAGAATTATAAAGATCACCTTTATTACCAGACTCGAGTTATTTCAAAGTAATTGAATAGAGTGCGTATTCAACAAAGAACTTTCAGTCCATCTCCATTTGGATGATTGTTATGAACAGTGAGACTATTAGTCAGAAAGACTACTCATCCAGTTGGAACTGGCTTAAATTGAATCAGCAATTTTCTAGCATATTCTCAACTCGAGTTGTTTACTTCCAACTGTGACATTTACACACACAAAAAATCAAAAAAAAACCCACCATTATAAGGAGTTCCCAAGTCGGGTCACTTTAACAATTTATTATAAACTAAGTCTAAAACTATGGATAGGCAAATTTACGTGTATTGCTGTGAAAAGAATAGACACACGTTACTACGTATATTTCTGTGCAGGAATGGAGACACGTGACTATGTATATTTCTGAGAAAAGAATAGAGACACGTGACTATGTATATTTCTGAGAAAAGAATGGAGACACGTGACCATGTATATTTCTGAGAAAAGAATGGAGACACGTGACTATGTATATTTCTGAGAAAAGAATGGAGACACGTGACCACGTATATTTCTGAGAAAAGAATGGAGACACGTGACCATGTATATTTCTGAGAAAAGAATGGAGTCCACGTGGCTATGTATATGCCTGAGAAAAAAATGGAGATACGTAGTCACTAAAACTGCAGTTGAAAGAAGGAAGTAAAACTGATAACTGGAAACTCCTCAAGATGCTTGTTGCAATCTGAAAGAGGCGTTTCATGTAAATATGTCCTATGAACATAATCATAAATTTGACGCACACATTTTGACGTGACGTGTAGTGTTAACATTAAAGATAAAATTACATATTTAACACTTCGCTTCAAACTGAAATAATAATAATTTAATGTTAGCTCGTGATAAGGTGTCGAAAAATGAGAGAACTTGACATTGCTCAAACTTGGTTTCAAGCGGAATGAATAAATATGGATGCGCTTACTTTGCAAGTTTGATAGTGTTAATGAAAGAAATCTTCCTTACGTTTTGCAAGTTTGGTAGTGTTAATGAGAGTAATCTTCCTTAGTTATCAAATCAGTTGCAGAGAATGAATATATTTAATGCACTCTTGTGGCTTGATGAGCAGAGCTAATAAGAAAGTCGGACACGGATAACTCCTTTCACACAACAAGAAAAATAAATATAACGTACTTTCTTGACATGTAGTGTGACCTCCTCTCACACAAGAAGAATAAATATAACGTACTTTCTTGACATGTAGTGTGACCTCCTTTCACACAAGAAGAAATATATAAATAAATATAACGGTACCTTCTTGACATGTAGTGTGACCTCCTTTCACACGAAGAAGAATAAATATAACGTACCTTCTTGACATGTAGTGTGAGCTTCACGACAAAGTGTGCGGCAGTTGACACCGATAGTGAAAAAGAATGAATAAATAAATTGTGCCAGGCATCGCGACGAGAGGAAAGCAAACGGTCAGAGTTAGCCTTTAGATTGACAAGTTTTATACATATATATACATATATATAATTTGCGCCCACTAATCTCACCTGCTAAAAATGGACGTGCATAGGAGACTAACATTTGACTTCCAAGATACAAACATAACTTTAAAGTCGAGCACATTCGTCCTGAACTGGTCGTGTTGTAGTAAGAACAGAAACTTAGAAATATAATTTTTTTTTAATGAATTAAAATTTATTAATGAATTTATTTATTAAAAGTTAAAAGCTCTGGTCATTGGCTGGCGTGTACGGACAAGAGGAGAAAACTCGTGAATTGGACTACGGTATTACATATAAGTCATCTAAACATCATGAAGAGACAAGAAAAGAAAACTCTTGTATTACACATTGACTGTATGAATCATCTAAACATCGTGAACAGACAAGAAAAGAAAACTGTATACGTCATCTAAACATCTTGAACGGAAGTCTAGACCTAGAAAACTCCTGACGTTCGTTGTGAGAGCAAAATGGCTTCAGTTGTATGGCCAGGTGTGTGCACTCGTCTTAATCCACGTTATGGTAATAAGTCACAACTGTCACGTGTCTGAGGGCTTCGACAGGAAGTATCGACTTACTTGATTTTGGGGAGCTTGATTAGGGCCTAAATCTAGAATGACACTGAATTAGATTTAGGAAATCTCATCCAGAGGAAAAATCCCCCTTACCCTTTCTTTCACTATGTATGTGTTTGAGCAGACACAGAAAGATTGAAATTACGGTGATACTGGAATAATGTAGTGATATTGGAACAATGTAGTGATACTGGAACAATGTAGTGATACTGGAACAATGTAGTGATACTGGAACAATGTAGTGATACTGGAATAATGTGTAAATCTGGAATAATATAGTGGAACTTGAGTTATGTAGTGAAACAGGAATAATGTAGTGACAATGGAATATAATGTTAGGAAAAAAATCCTCTTTGTCTGAGAATGCTTGATACATACAAACACACCCTTTCTCACACGCACGCACGCACGCACGCACGCACGCACGCACGCACACACACACACACACACACACACACACACACGCACACACACTCATGTCATAGAATAAAACATTTTCGCTCTTCGACCTGTGTTCTTTGGGATTAACATCTCAGACGTGCTATGAAGACCATATTGAATAGTTAGAATCTTTACTTTAAAAAATGCGACATGAAAATTGTTACAAGATTGCTTTACATAATACTACGTATAAGCTGTCACAGGGCTACTTTAAAAAAATGCCTTACCTATATTGTCACAAGTACAGTATGCACACTGTATTTTCAAGAAAAACCCTTGATATGCTTGTTTATTTAGCTGTATTTGAAAATAAATTTAATTCATTAAAATATTTTCCACTTATTTTTATTATAAAAGTATACACTATCTGTTCAGATTTTATTTAGTACCATTTTATATTATTACGGTTCATAAACTATAAAAACTGATTTTTTTCTGATGAGCATTTAGGACATATTTAGGACATAATATGGTAAAGTATAAAAACTGATTTTTTTCTGATGAGCATTAGGACATATTTAGGACATAATACGGTAAAGTATAAAGTTGGAAACGAATGTTTTTCTTTGGAGACAACTTTAACCAGTCTAATCGTGTTCACGTAAGATTGTCGACTGCATAACTTTTGCTCATTTAACAATGTGGACTGTATAACTTTAACTCACTTAAGAGTCTAGACTGTGTAACTTTTGCTCACTTAAGAGTCTGGACTGTGTAACGTTTGCTCACTTAAGAGTTTGGACTGCGTGAGTGAAGTGAGTGTTGTGACACAATACTAGCATCTATAGTCACATCAAATCTCTTATATTACATAACAATAATAATTCTACAGTTCGCTCATTCGGGTATTTATAATGGACTTTGAAATAATGCGCATATTTTAAAATTAGGACACGTAACCAATAATTTTCATAGAAGATTAAATATTTACAAGATGAAAATTGTGAATCAAGAAATGGCAAAAGATTAAAGCACATTTGTCAAGAATTTCTCCATCCCCTTTAACGGCTGAAAGTCTGTGACAATTAGCTAGGTTGGCGAGAAAGCAGCAAGTGAATTCCTACATTACTGTGGATAAAAGCAGTCCCACTTAGCTATATTGAATGTGACTGAGGTCAAAACCGATTTAAATCTTCTGGGATGTTCTGATGTGTGTCTGGCATGTTGACGATCCTTGGGTCACTTAGCAATCTGTGGGAAATATCCCTGGATGTTCTGATGTCTGACGTTTTGGCAATCCTCAGGTCGCTGGGCAATGTGGGGAAAACATATTGGGGCACCAGCATGTGGTAATATCAGGATTCGATGAACAGAAATATGTGTTTTCACTCTTGTTACATTGTATCTTACTTGTAGTCTCCATCATTATTACATCGTCTGAAAAACCTTATCAACTCAGTACAAAGAAACACTCGATTAATTTCTCTTATAAACACGACATTTTTTGTAATGCACGCATTCAGTAGTTCCACTTCTTTCTTCCAATATTCCAGAAGATACTATTTTCAGGAGTCCGATGCCCTCGGGGAACAAAAATCAATGACGCTTGAATGTCTCTCAGTACAAATCGAACTCATTTCTAAAGTTCGATTTCAAGTCACGTGCTTGAAGTTTACAGAGCTTATGGCGCTGGTAAAAGGATGTTTTGTTCCAACAGGGAGCAGAAAAGAGAAATTCAATGAGCTCGAATTAAACTAAAAGCTGTAATTTGACCAGTTCTGTGTGCTTTAAGAGCATTCACTCTCACTGTCCAAACCTTTTAATGCTTCTCGATTTTGCCCTTGTAGTACAGCAATGGAAATATTTCATTCAAAGTCCAGGAAAATAATCACGTGACGAACTGGTGTACGACTATCACTAGGCAACTGTGAAATCCTGCCGTCTCCCTCTTTCTGACTCTCCCAGCAACATACATTTTTGATATGATAATTGTACGAGTCTGTAATAAATTTGCGATGACACAGCACAAATATTCATATGATGTCATTTCTGTGCAAATCTGCACAATTTCTTTCTCTTCTTCCGGTTTGATTTCATGATTACATAGAACCAGAAGTATGTTGATATTACGTCATTTGTGGAATTATAACATTATTGTATGTTAAAATTATGTCGCATGGAAAGGCGTGCGTTATGTTAATAATAAGTCAATAGATGAATCATACATTATTGTATGTTAGCTTGACGTCATTTGAAGAGGTGTGTGATATACGTTTGTTAATGTGAGAGTGATTTGAAGAGGTGTCTATTGTATGCTGGCATGACGCTATTTGAAATAAATATGCAAATTTATGTGATTATATTACGTCACTCATCAAACTGAAGTTTAAATAAAAATCGTATAGTTAACTACATATATGCTAGAATAGTGAGAAAATAATTGTATCCTGTCAGAAACGTCATTAACTATATATAGATGCTTTAACATGAGCTACACTAGTGAGAAAATAATTTTATCCGGTCACAACATCATTAAATATTTAGATGTTTAGACATGAGCTAGAATAGTGAGAAAATAATTTTATCCCGTAAGAACGTTATGAAATATATAGATTTTATTTTGACATGAGCTGAAATACATAGAGAATAACTTGACCGGATCAGAATTTCAGGAAATGTAAACATGTTTTCACACGAAATAACATTTGCTCACACGAACTGGAATACTGAGTTGATAATTTTAACCATTCAGAATGTCATAAAATTTAATGATAATTTTCACTTAAAATATAAAGATGTTTTCAAATGAATGTACATTTTACACGAAAAATAAAGATCTTCTCATAAAATAATATGTTTCACATGAAATGTAAAGAAATTTTCAAATGAAATAAGAAGATATTTTCTTTTGAAATGGAACCCACCCCCGAGATGCTTCAGGTCCAAAAATATTTTTGCGGATTGATCCCTTTGTTGAATTGTCGTTGGATTTAACCAGCGACAATTCATCCATGAAGTAAAATCTAACCAACCGCAACATAAATTGATCCAGCCTAATTCAACTTGATGTCGATCGAACATAAATTATTCCAATTCAACTAAAAATCAACCGAGGTAATATAACTTAATTTAACATGATTTATCATAATTTCACTCCGGCAAAACAATACACAATAATTTTACAATTCAATTTTACGTAAAAACACACAATCCACAATATATCTCACAGCACAATTCACAGTTACAACAGGTAACATTGTACAGAAACGTATCTCACAACACTAACAACACATAACTTAATACACAGCACAATTCACAGTTACAACAGGTAACATTGTACAGAAAAGTATCTCACAACACTAACAACACATAACTTAATACACAGCACAATTCATAGTTACAACAGGTAACATTTACGGAAACGTATCTCACAACACTAACAACACATAACTTAATACACAGCACAATTCATAGTTATAGTTACAACAGGTAACATTTACGGAAACGTATCTCACAACACTAACAACACATAACTTAATACACAGCACAATTCACAGTTACAACAGGTAACATTGTACAGAAAAGTATCTCACAACACTAACAACACATAACTTAATACACAGCACAATTCATAGTTACAACAGGTAACATTTACGGAAACGTATCTCACAACACTAACAACACATAACTTAATACACAGCACAATTCATAGTTATAGTTACAACAGGTAACATTTACGGAAACGTATCTCACAACACTAACAACACATAATGCACAAAGGAAGAAGAGGTGCACCAGTATATTTTGAAGCAGTGATAAATAAATTTAGATTTTCTTTTAAAACTTTACATCTCCGACTTATTCTGTCCGACCAATGAATTGTTCGTTTTCTAAAGTGGACAAAATTGTAATTATTAAACACTGTCCATCCTTGTTTCTTAGTTCACATGGAATTGTCTCGTACCTTAGTTCATTTGGAACTGCCTCGTCCCTTAGTTCACACAGAACTGTCTCGTGCCTTAGTTCACACAGAACTGTCTCGTGCCTTAGTTCACATGGAATTATCTCGTCCCTTAGTTCACACGGAATTATCCAGTCCCTTAGTTCACAGTAAATTGTGCTGTCCCTTCATTTATATTGATTTGTCCCGTCCATTCTTTAAAAAGAACTGTGCCGTCCGTTCGTTTACACGGAATTGTCTTGTTCCTTAGTTCATACTGAATTGCCTTGTTCCTTAGTTCATACTGAATTGTCTTGTTCCTTAGTTCATACTGAATTGCCTTATTCCTTAGTTCATACTGAATTGCCTTATTCCTTAGTTCATACTGAATTGCCTTATTCCTTAGTTCATACTGAATTGCCTTGTTCCTTAGTTTACACTTAATTGCCTTGTTCCTTCGTTCATACGGAATTGTGCTGTCCCTTAGTTCATACGGAATTTCCTTGTTCCTTAGTTTACACTGAATTGCCTTGTTCCTTAGTTTACACTTAATTGCCTTGTCCCTTAGTTCATACTGAATTGTGCTGTCCCTTAGTTCATACGGAATTGTCCCGTCCTTTAGTTCACTTGGAATTGCTCCACTGGGCGCGGATATAGTCCGGATCGAATCTCATTCTTGGTCATTGTTGATGTGTAAAGTGACACCTCAATACATGCAGTTTGGAGAAATGTGCGCTTTAGGAATGGGAAATTGTAGTTATTTGCATCATCATACGTCTGTGCCGTGACTTGCGGCAGTAAATTGTTTGCTCTTTGTTCCCTGCAGGCAGTAAACGACAGTGTAACAAGTTAGCGGCTGCAAGTGCCATTTGTTTTCGTGTCTAGTGAAGCACTGTGAAGTTGTAATGATATTTTGCCATGGGAAGAAAAGAAAGAAAGAGAGAGCTGGAATGAATGGAATCTGAAAGAATTTAGAGAGAAAGAGGGAGGGGAGGAGGGAAAGATTAACAGTGTGATAAGAGCTGGAAGGGTGAATAGGAGAGAAGAATAACGGAAGAGAAATGGAAGGTAAGAAGAAGAGAGTGATATGAATATATGGAATTTAGAGTCAGAGGAGGCAGAGAGAAGAAGAGGGAGTGAAGGAGAGAGAGAGGAGAGAGGAAGGAAGAATAATGGAAGAGAAAAGGATGAAAGAAGATTGAAAAAAAGGAAAACAGCGTAGGAAGGAGTTCTTTAGAAACGAAAGAATTTTCAGACAGACAGACAGACAGACAGAAAAACTCACCTCACACACTCAACTTGAAAGTGTGAATAAAATAGAAGGAAGAAAAATAAAGAAGGAGAGATAGACAAATAGATTAGTGTGAAGAGAAGAAAATGAAGGATAGATTTAGAAATAAAAATGAAAACATGAATAGAGTGGCTAAAAAAAATGACATTCAATGAGATAGATAGTGTGACGCAGTAAATTTACCTATCTCTATTTCTAGACTTGATATATAAATTGTTAAATTGTTAAAGTGATTTCAAGACTTGATATATAAATTGTTAAATTGTTAAAGTGATTTCTAGACTTGATATATAACTTTTTAAATTGTTAAAGTGACCCGAACTTGGTCACTGCTTATGATGGCATTTTTTGTGTCACAGTTGGAAGTAAACAATTCAAGTTGAGAATATTGCTGATGCAATCCAAACCAGTTTAAACTAAGTGAGTAGTTTTTTTCTGACTAATAGTCTCACACTTGTTCATAATAAAGTCATTCAATTGAGATGGACCGAATGTTTCTTTGTTTAAAAAGTACTCTATTCTAATCACTTTGAATTTGAACATAACTTGAGTCCGGTCGTAAAGGAGATCATTAGCTTATGGTAAGTTAACTGACTGATAAAGAAAGACTAGAATATTTCGTACTTGGCTGCTATTGATCTATGATTTGAATTGGATAATGCTTATTTCTATATTCACTAATTTCGTTATACATTATACTTGTAAATTTTGATCAATGCTATATTTCATATGCTGTGTGTGTATCAGGCTAACGAAATTGTTGCAGGGTTTGTAAGTTAGAATGTTTGTAAGAGAGAAAGGAGTTTAGAGATGAAATATGCTTGATATTTAGTGCTGCCTTAATTTGACATTTGCAGAGAGGCAGGTCTTTTTGTTTTTCTTTAGTCCATATTCTACGGTGACTACTGTACTCCATTAGATTATGTTGGTGTGTGCATCCAGTGTTGTCGTCAAACGTGTCAGTAAAACGTGTTACTGTAAGGTGATTTTTGTAAATTCTGTTTGAGAGCCAATACAGTGGAAATCTATGGCTTGCATTTGGTCTCAAGAATTCACAACAATTATTCTAAACACTCCTCATGATGTGTTGAGAAAACACAAGGAAATTCAAACATTCCTCCTAATGTGCTTGATAGTGCATGTGAAATTCACGATGATTTTCTACGGCGTGCTTGGAGAATGTGCCAAAGATTCTGGAACAGTTGTGTAATGTGCCTCTGAAACAGACACACGTGACCTTGCTTAAATATGGAAGATAGTGACTTGTTGCAAACCGTATTATTGTGAAACACAAGCCGGCGACATCTTTGAACAGGTTATTTCTCTGAAACTCTATTCTCATTTCCGTGATGATATACATGAACTTGATTATATATTTATGTTCTTGACCGCTTATATCTATGCTAGGATAAACTGAATGAAAGTCCACATTCATTCAACATTGTTGTGAAGTGATGAAAATGTTCTTTTGATTATATTCATATGTTGTATATGTGTTTGTTGATTTAATAAATTTATTGATCTTCTTACACATATTGATTGCCTTATGCTGGAGAGAAAATGGGTGCATCAGGACTCGCTATATATAGATTAAAGAAGGAGTTGTCTTCTCCTTTAGTAAACAATTGTCCACCTACAGAAATATTAGTGACGGTAAAATGAATGTCTTTAATGTTCTGGAAGAGAGAAAACGTTTACAGCACCTGCATATCCGCCAAGTGTTCTCTATCGAGTGTTGTCTCCTGGGGAATTATTAATAACATAAATTAAAATTGTCATCACTCGTAATTAATTACGTATGATTAATAAAATAATATTCAACACAATAACTAGAGTGGCAGAGGCGTCACAGATAGATAGATAGATAGATAGACAGATAGATAGATAGACATATAGATAGATATATAGACAGATAGATAGATAGACAGACAGAGAGAGAGAGAGAGAGAGAGAGAGAGAGAGAGAATGCAAAAAAAATTCATTTTGGTTGTTTTGTTAATGTATTAGGACTTTTATACAATATCAATGAGTGGTAGAAAAAATTTGCCTATCCCTATTTCTATACTTAATAATTATATCTTTGTTTCCAATGTTAACGCGACTCAACCTTGGGCACTGCTTATGATTATATTTTGGGAGTAAACAACTGGGGAATGTGCATGAAACTTGCAGATGTAATCTAAACCAGTTTTAGGTGGACGATTAGTTTTTATTATCCAATGGTTAAGATTTACAAGAATGAGACTAGCCAATGGGCTGAGGGCAAATCTTACCTATTGAAAAGAATTTATTTTCTAATCATCTTGTATTTGGTGTGGCAGATCCGGTCATGAAAGGTGGCTGTTAGCTTAATGGTAAGTTAACTGATGATTGAGAGAGAATGGACCCTTAAAATATTTCATGCATTTTGCTATTGATATGTTATACTTGCATTTTACGTAGAGATGTATTATGTCAGTAGACTACTATTTCTACAAATTGTGAAAAATGGTGCTTGTATGTAGTATGCTAAGCACTTGACACTGTTTCTAGTGAACCTGCTCATAAAATTGTTATGTTGTGTTTGTTATGCTGTGTGCGTGTATCGCGCTAATAAATACTGTTGCAAGAAACTGTAAGTTGAGACTTGAATTTAAGAAAGAATGGATTTAGAGATGAATAAACTAGAAACTTAACGTTTGTTCCCTGATTAGATTTTACAGGGAAGAAGCAGTCTTTCCGTTTTGTTTTGTTTTGTTTTGTTTTACCGATCTGGCTTACTAATTTATAAACATCTATGACCTTGGTAAATTCGAGATGTTTCTAACCCTAGTGTGTAAGTGTGTGGATCCACTGCACTCACTTCATGCAGGGTGGCAAAGTATGCTTGACTACATCGTGGAATTTCTGGTCCAAGAATGATACTGGAAATTGCTACATTGTTTTTCTGCATGAGGGAACTAAAACAGCGAAGGAGCACCCAGATTAGTCTCGAGAGAATGGCGTCTCATCAGTGTTCTACAGCCCTTAAGAGAAACATGTGAAACTGACAATTCTATTGTGAACAATAAACTATTGTGGCATCGTCTTGACAAGGATTATGAATAAACTTTTATTGCTATCATCTCTATAACTCCGTTACTGCTCTTTGATAAGAATTACCCTGTGATTTATATTGACACTTATCTGTTGAAATATGTGAGTGTTAGTGTATAAGACTATAAATGCATTGAAACTATTTGAACATGGCTCCTAGAAATATTGATGTTATACAATCTTTTCGTTGTATTTGCTATAGGTATATTTGATTGTTGATTTAATTTGTTTATTGTTAAATTTATTTGACCTTCTTACACACAATGATAACCATATGTTGGAGAGATAGTGAATGGAATGGGGGGGGGGGTAGCTAAATATAGATTAAGACGGATTTATTGTCTCCTTTGGTAAGACGTTTTCCACCTACAAATATATTGTGTGACAGTGAATGTTTGTGTTTGATGTTGTGGAAGAGAGAAATCATTTACAGCACCTGATTTTCATAGAATGTAAGAACATGTGAAAATACAATTTTATCTCACAATTAATGTAGCTCATAAAGAAACAATATTAAACCAAGAAAGAATGAAATATGCATTCAGGACTGGTGCTATACTGACAATGCAGTGGCTAGCTCGATTGATGATATATTGACAATACAGTGCCTAGCTCGATGACTGGTGCTGTAATGACAATACAGTGCCTAGCTCGATGACTGGTGCTGTAATGACAATACAGTAGCTAGCTGGATGACTGGTGCTGTAATGACAATACAGTGGCTAGCTGGATGACTGGTGCTGTAATGACAATACAGTGGCTAGCTGGATGATTGGTGCTGTAATGACAATACTGTGGCTAGCTCGATGACTGGTGCTGTATTGACAATACAGGGCCTACCTCGCTCATTCAGTCACACAGGTAAAGAGAGTTGGTAATGGAGACATTCTTTCCTTTGTAATTACGGGCCTTTGCCTGCTTGTAGTTATTTCCGTCCACACACCCAGCTTTTAACTTCCATGAGCATACAGTTGTTCTTGTTTTTTTTTCGAGAGAGAATTAGTCTAGTGTTACATTATACGTTTGCAGTTACAGTTTACAGAGAGAGAGAGAGAGAGAGAGAGAGAGAGAGAGAGAGAGAGAGAGAGAGAGAGAGAAAGAGAGAGAGAGGGAGGGAGGGAGGAGTACAAAAACAAAAAGAGAGGAAAATGGAGGTAACAGAGTAAGAGATGAAAACGGAAAGAGAAAGGAAGAGAAAAAATAGAGAAAAGGAAAAATGGAAGAAAGAGAAGGGCAGAATGAAGAGAAAGGGAGGCATGAAGATATGTTAGAAAAGAACAAATAAAGATGGAAATAAGCTTAGGAAGAAGAAGGAGAGTAAAAGTAGAGAAAACGGAGAAAGGAAAAGAGAAAGGAAGAAGACAAGAGACGTAGAGAATGGTGAAGACACAAAAAATAGCGATAGAGACAGGTAAAGATAGAAAGACAGAAAAGGCTTGGAAAAGAGAGAGAGAGAGAGAGAGAGAGAGAAAGAGAAAGAGAAAGGAAAAACTTGGAAGAGAGAGAGAGAAAGACAAAGGTAAACCTTGGATGAGAACGGCAAATAGAAAGTCAGAGGAAGACTGATGTTGACAAGGGGAGAAAGAGAGAGAAAGAGAGAGAGAGAGTAGGAGAGCAACATAGGCAACAGAGAATATAAAACAGGCATGATAAAAATGATAAATACGTTGGGTTTGAGTTTATTATTGAAGAATTAATTTACTAGGTGTTTATGCAAATAAGTAAATAGGTTTTTGAATGATAGTGATTAACAAACAATTATTACATTTATTTAATTATGCATACATTTTAAGATAAAAATGAATTATTTTTTCAGAGTGGATATCGACAGCTTCAGTTTTGAATGAAACTGGTTTTCAGTTTAAAAAAATATAATTATACAAATTTAAATTTTGCATTAAAAGATTAGAGTTTGAAAAAATTGATCTAACCCTTCCTGGATCGTCATAATTGAATCCATTTCATTCAACACCTAATTTGTAAACTTAAACTAACTAAAGCGTTTCTTACACTAATCTATGCTCTTTTCTTTCCTTGGCAATTTCCTTTTTTTATCAATGATCATGCTAATAA
The DNA here is from genome assembly GCA_028829895.1 of Sinotaia quadrata. NCBI lineage: Eukaryota > Metazoa > Mollusca > Gastropoda > Architaenioglossa > Viviparidae > Sinotaia > Sinotaia quadrata. The sequence continues at coordinate 92,591,745 of CM054177.1, forward strand.
TAATAATAATTCCCGTTCATGTAAATAAGAAAAAGCAGTAAAGAGAGTAAAATGGTGAAATTAGTTGAATAGCAACTTGAAAAGTGAAATAGCAGTTTACTAAATCGAACTGCGAATTGTACATGACTATAGAGGAGGGGAAAGTATAACGAAATGAGAGTATGGTAAAGAAGGCAGCATAGTGAAAATGAAAATATCTCGATGAGGAGAGGATTCGAAACATACAGCTAGTATATAGGATAGTTTAGAACAAATGTGCTTTACAGCAAAGAGCAAAGTATATTTAAAATCAGAATCATCATTGGACAGAATAATGAAAGTGCAGTAAGGTAAAGCTAGTAGCATAGAATTCTAATGAGGCCAATATAGTGATAATGTAGAATCATTATGAGGACAATATAGCGAAAATTTAATATAGTAAATAGATCAGAATTGTGAGAAAATCGATTTTTAAATAGATCAGTATAGTGGAAATGCAGTGAAGAGAACAGAATTGTAAAGAAAGCAATAAAATGTAAAGGAAATACTGTACGAAGAGCAGTATAGTGTAAAGACAACATATGTAAGAAGTGCAGTATAGAGTAAAGACATTACTGTAAGGAGGGTGTTATAATGTAAAGGCAATACTGAAAGGAGGGTAGTATAATGTAAAGGCAATGCTGTAAGGAAAGCAGTATAGTGTAAAGGCAACACTGTAGTAAAGGCAACACTGTAGTAAAGGCAGTATAATGGAAAAGTAAATTAGTAAAGAAAGAAGTTTAGTGAGAATGCAATAATGAGGACAATAGATTGATCGTGCAGTCAAGAACAGAGAGAGAGAGAGAGAGAGAGAGAGAGAGAGAGAGAGAGAGAGAGAGAGAGAAAGATAGCGATGAGAAAGAGAAATAGAAGCGAGAGAGAGAGACAGGGAGAGAGAGAAGCAGGTAGATAGTGAGTGAGAGTTCAAACAGAAAACTAAAGAGACACAGATAAATATACTGAGAGAAAGAAAGACAAAGAGAGAAGTTAGAATAAGACAGAAGGATTAGAAAGAGAAAGATAACAGAAGAAAACAAATTACTTCATGTAAAAATAATGTAAAGCTTTATCACCTATTGACCCGCTGCAATTTATAAAAGGCAAAAACAAAGGATGAATGCTGTTTTTGGGTTTGTTTGCTAAACTAAAATGATGGAGGCGAAATTCAACTAAGTGTTGCCAGTCCTTAACGAGCTATCCATTTTATTTAATTTGACAATTCATTAAATCGTATTAACTGATTCCAATGTAATTAGGCGCTGTGAAGTTTATCACCGTCTTGCATGAGGAAGAACGTTTGAGGGGCGTTAATAGTGTTGAAGATCTCATATACCGACATCCTGCGACACAGTACACCACACAAATCTTGGATTATTTCCCCCTTGGCAGGTAAATCGTTTCATAAACCTCTGCTTCCGGTTGGAAGAAATCTATTTCCGGTTGGCCTAATTGCGTAATTTTCGTAGCAGATTTTGTCTGAAAGCCTCCCAAACTCAGTTTGTGTTTCAGTTTTTATTTTAATTTTTAATTCATTATTATTTTAAACAAATAAATGTTTTTCTCTATATTGGTCACAAAACAAATGATGGTTTGGGATTAATTTACTAATTTAATTTGATATTGTAGACTTTGGCTATTTACCATCAGTATATCGACAGTTTGCATGTACAACGATGTGTGTGTTATATAAATATGCGTGTGTGTGTGTGTGTGTGTGTGTGTGTGTGTGTGTGTGTGTGTGTGTGTGTGATGTGTTCAGGTGAATGCTTCCATAAGTATTTAGAAAGTTCTAAACACAAACTGCTGAAGAATTAATGTCACAAAAGTTAACGTGCAATCGAATAGATGACGCGGATTTCCAGTTATGTCACAAAGCCGATGAACATTCCCGTACGTGAAAGTATTTCCAATCATTTCACAAAGCTTTTGTGCAGTTAAACCGATTTATAGTGAAAACTGTAATCGAGAAAATATGTATCAATTCCCCACATTTAGTTCAGATCTGCAAGTGACAAGATTAATTGGGTGGGGGTGGGGGTGAACAGTCAATTTGAATCTATGTCAGCCAAGAAGATCCTGAGATTTACAACGGGACACTTAGAATTCGCGATCAGACTTTAAGAACACAGAGTTAAGCAGAGTTTAAACTAGTCCCTCCATCAGACAAAAATGTATGGCGTCGTGATTTCCAAGGGCGACCATCTGAGTGAATTGTCCAAGCCTTTGGATAGCGTAAACTTCACCGTTACGCATGCAGCCGTTAGGTTGCGAAAGATTTAACTCCCTCTGTGTCCACACTCTACTGGCAAAGAACTCCATTTGCTGTCTGCAAAACAAACTAGGCGCACGAGCCCTCTTTATATAGTGACAAATGGGCGTTGAAGACAAACGTCACCGACAGCTGAAAACTGTTTACACAGCGTGCTGTGAATTCGTCCCAATCTTCGTGGCGTCAGACTGCAGTCTCTTTTCTCATTCCAGAAGCAACAAGTCTTTCCCTTAATTCTTGTATCAACAGGTCTTCCTAAAATACAAAAACAAGCAGTTTAAGCTTCTTGTGGCTGGCTAAAGATTCGACAAAGATTTGTCTGGTCGTTTTCTATTACTTGGCTTGATTAAAACAATCTTTCCTCGTCTACGTCTTTGCTTCAAAAGCACAAAACATTTTCTTTGTACTGGGATGGAATTAAGTTTTTCCTTTATGCCTTATTGCCCACTATTTAGGTTTAGCTAAGCTGTTTCCTTTAGATGCTCGTTTCGTTCTCTCCTTTAGGTTTTAGCTGTTTTCTCTCCTTTAGGTTTTAGCTGTTTTCTCTCCTTTAGGTTTTAGCTGTTTTCTCTCCTTTAGGTTTTAGCTGTTTCTTTTAGTTTCCTTCTTGTTCATTCTCTTGGTTTACTGCTGTGTTCTGTCATTTAGGCTTTCGCCTTGTTTTCTCCTTTAGGGGTTTTCGCCTTGTTCTATCCCTTAAGTTCTCATCTTGTTCTATATCTTAAATTTCCATCTTCCATCTTGTTCACTTTCTTAGGCAGCTATCTTGCTGTCCCCCCCCCCCCCCGCCTTACAAATTTTATTGTGAACTTTTTCCTTTTTATTTTTTCCTTTTGTCTCCCTTATTTTTCCGCCTTGTTCCCTCCCTTAAAATTTTGTCCTGTTTTTTCTCCATATAGGCTTGGTTGTTCGCGAACCTCTAAAGACTCGTTCATTAAGTACGATGGCTGTTGCCCACCGACCTCTAAAGACTCGTTCATTAAGTACGATGGCTGTTGCCCACCGACCTCTAAAGACTCGTTCATTAAGTACGATGGCTGTTGCCCACCGACCTCTAAAGACTCGTTCATTAAGTACGATGGCTGTTGCCCACCGACCTCTAAAGACTCGTTCATTAAGTACGATGGCTGTTGCCCACCGACCTCTAAAGACTCGTTCATTAAGTACGATGGCTGTTGCCCACCGACCTCTAAAGACTCGTTCATTAAGTACGATGGCTGTTGCTCACCGACCTCTAAAGACTCTTTCGTTAAGTACGATGGCTGTTGCTCACCGACCTCTAAAGACTCTTTCGTTAAGTACGATGGCTGTTGCTCACCGACCTCTAAAGACTCTTTAAGTACGATGGCTGTTGCTCACCGACCTCTAAAGACTCTTTAAGTACGATGGCTGTTGCCCATCAACCTCTAAAGACTCGTTTGTTAAGTACAATGGCTGTTGCCCACCGGCCTTGGGAGATTGGGCAGGCATGTTGGCTGTTGCTCATAATTAGTAAAGGAACGTTTTTTCAACTATTAAAACTGACACAATTTATTTGAGAACTTTGCTGGTGTATTTCTTACTATAGTCAGTCTTATAATAAACCTAACTTAGAGCTCCATTCTATTAGTAACTGAATAAATAATTGCAGTTCATTTTCATATGGAATAGTTACAGAAAAAGATTGCTCAATATTCTTCAAGTACAAAAGACTGAATTTTAAGTTCATGTCTTTTTTTTCTAAAATGGAAATTGACATTTACATTTTTAAATATAAAAAAACACCATCCCATTAGTGTGCTGTTTAATGCTGGTCTGTGATGATTGAAATTCAATGGTGAGTGAAATTCAGTCGTTGGTGAAATTCAATGGTAAGTTAAATCCAGTGGTTAATAAAACTCAGCGAAGAGAGAAATTCATTGGTGAGTAAAATCAACTTGAAATGTTTCTTTTCCAGAATTTACACGAACATTGAGTGTGTTAATGAGGGTATGCGTAGACTGCCACAGGTGTGTGGGGGGTTATATGGTGACGTCATTAGTAATTCCGTGCTGCTGTCATCGTCCTCCGCCTATCCTCTCATTCTCATTGGTATAGCAGAAATGGTACACGTTTACCAGTTCCATTCTCCAGGTGAAATTAATCACCGACAATTAAGGTCAAAACAGTTAGCAATTTACTACAGGACGTCTATTGTTTATATATATATATATATATATATAGAGAGAGAGAGAGAGAGAGAGAGAGAGAGAGAGAGAGAGAGAGAGAGAGAGCAATGAAATTATAATTTAAAACTAAACAACAACTAAGAAATGAGAATAAAGGTATTAGGAAATTTTCATACACTAATGGTCTCGTAAAGGAATTGCTGAATGCAGCAATAAGGTAGGAATTAAATGTATTAAGACTTTTTCATACACTAGTGGTCCCGTAAAGGAATTGCTGAATGCAGCAATAAGGTAGCAATTAAATGAACACTTAGTAATAAACTAATGTCTAAAGGGTTGCGGTGTTTTCCTCTTAAAGTGGGGTTTGCCACTTCTACATCTATTCTTGTAACATCTAAGGTCGTTTTGTTTCCTGAATATCGTTACTCTCTGTCTGTCTTTATCATTCAATATAGAACCAGTTTATTAAATCATGCATTTTATGACATTGAAAGTAATGGCGACACAGTCACGTGATTACTTTGAGGTTGACTTGGTAACGTGACATTCACTTTTAGCATTGATCTCGAAGTGCTAACACTCACATACACCCTCTGTGATGCCAATGCCAGATAGTGAATGGCTATTATTATTATTAATTAATTACTCGTCCATGACTAATTACAAGTGATGAGAGTCTTAATTTAATTTTAATCATCTCGTTGTTACATTCTTATCACTTCATATTTATATATGATCATCCTTTAATGTTTTGCATTGCCTATGTTCTGTTAATTGTTCAGTGATAACACGGTGGGGTTCTCGCATTGAGCCATTACAATGCGTGTGTAGTCTGTTTGTGTGTCCATCACCATTCATTTCATCATCAGACGGTTTACTTTCACCGGGCAGAGAAGAGCTGTAGACGCTAAACACAATAAGGCGTGTGACGAGGAGATCACATTAAATTCAAACCAGCTATAACACTTTTATTCACACATCTCTCTTTCTTCCATTTGCTTTACTTCATTTACAACTTTCACACACCATAAAATATTATTTCATTATTTCAGAAAAGTTTTATAGAATAAATAATATTTTTAATACTCTGGATAAAATTATTCAAGATAAATCCCATGTCAGGACAACACCACCACCCCAAAAAAAAAAAAGAAGAAGAAAAAAAAACAAAACAAGACAAAAACAAAGGATGACATTGCTTTGGTTTATTTTGCACAATCTGTCAAACAGCAGAGTACACGTGACATTTCCATTATAGAAATGGTTAGCCACAAAACGTCACCAGTGAACGTGGCCAGACAAGTCTGTTGTGTTTTATTTTACGGCAGACGGTAATAACGCAAATAAAACAACAGTTAGAAGTCCCGCGTGAGTTAATTTTTTTGCCACTTAATAGTATCCTTGGCCATTTCCGGGGTGGGTGGAGGGAAGATGAGGGTGGTGGGACGTAACGCGAACAAACATCAACCAATGAATCAATAAAATGTTCCTCTCCCTCTGGATTTTTCCCACCCTCGGCCTTGTCAGCTGAGAAAAAGGCGTTCGTTTACTAAGTATAGTACTAAGAGGGACGACCCAACTTGAGTGGCAGAGACATCATGATTAGTAAATTGAATGTTGGCTTACGTCAACTTTCTACTCACTCCTTGTCATTCGCTAATTGACAACGTGGGGGAAGCAAAGGAAAGGGAGAGAGAAGAATAAGGAAGAGATACAGAAAAGGAAAGGGAAGGATTACTTATTAGATGTGTGTGTGTGTGTGTGTGTGTGTATGTGTGTGTGAGAGAGAGAGAGAGAGAGAGAGAGAGAGAGAGAGAGAGAGAGAGAGAGAGAGAGAGAGAACGTAATAGGGAAAAATGGGTGAGAGATACATGGGATTGAAAGAGATAGTGAAAAAACAAACAAACAGAGACAAGGAGAGAGAATCACTGGTGAGAAAACGTGTGAATGAATATGTGTGCGTTTTGTGTGTATGTGTATGTGTATGTGACATAAAGTGAGGGGATAATCTACGAGAGAGAAGCGGATTGGAAGAGAGTGTATAATGATGGGGTGGGGGGGGGGTCGGTGGACAGAGAGTAAATATTTTCAGCTTGTTGTCATCGGGGCAATGCCTTCAGCAACCATGTATGTCTATTAATGCACACACACACACACACACACACACACACACACACACACACACACACACATCCTTGAAACATATGTATAACCATTAACGTACATAGACTACATGCACACATGCATACAAATCCTTCATACAGTTACACACACACACACATACGCACACACCCTTGAAACATACATGTGTGCCCATTAACCCACATTCATGTACATACACACATTCAACCTTGCGACACCGTATGTCTTCCCATTAACCCACAAACATGCACAAGCACACACACAAACACACACACACACACATCCATCCTTGAAGCACACATGTATGCCCATTAATCCATATATATGTACACACACGCACACATCCTTGAAACACAAATGAGTTCCCATAAGCCAACATATGTGCACACACACAGACTCACACACACACATCCTTGAAACACAAATGAGTTCCCATAAGCCCACACATATGCACACACACAGACTCACACACACACACATCCTTGAAACACACATGAGTATACATTACTCGCATAATACACTCGTACGTGTGTATACAGACATTGACTTCACACCACCACCCTTGATTTGCAGAGCGGGTCATATTTTACCAATGATAACTCTCCTCTCTCTCAAAGAGCGGGCCATATTTTACCAATGATAACTCTCCTCTCCTCGTCTCTCAGAAAAGACTAAAGCATAGCTTAAAAAATATCTATCTGGTCATATTGTGTTTACATGCAATTCAATATCATTTATATTTTTAATCTCTCTAAAAGAAAATACTAAAATGGAATTTATGATTTTTAACCCTAAACTAATTTCTGTCTTCAGCTTGACTGTCAAAAGAGTACTTAAACAAAGCTTAGCGTAAGATATACAAGAATATAGAAAGCGTCAAATGATTACAGTGACTTTATTCAAAGTAAACTCACATTTCCCAGATAGAGAACAAGAATCAAGCTTTGTGATTTGTCATGAAATAAAAAAAATACCCAGTTTAATTTAATAAATAATATTCAAATTAAGAAACATGTTTATTAAACGTAAAATTTTCTTAAAGTAAAATGATCAACACAGGACGTAAAGATGTGGAACAGTAAATTGATTAATAACTAATGATTGCCTCTAAGTGCTCGATCCTTTATTTGTTGAACCAAAGGAAATTTATGCTAACGAGGACAAAGGAATGTTAAAGTGTTTCGGTGTTAATTTCTAAGCACGCGGAAGAAATTAACTAAGGAAAACAGGAATAGGTGAGGAGAAGGGAAGAAATGGAGAGATGGGAATAGGTTGAGAGACAAGAATAAGTGAGGAGAAAGGCATTGCTGAGGAGACAGGAATAAATGAGAAAAAAATAAGTGATGAAACAGTAAAATGTGAGGAGAAAGAACGAATTGATGAGAAAGGAATAAATGAGGAGAAAAGCTTAGGCGGGAGAATAGGAATAGGTGGAGAAACAGGAATAAGTGGGGAGAAAGAAATACTTGAGGAGAAAGAAATAAGTATATAGAACGGAATAACTGAGGAAATAGGAATAATTAAGGAGCTAGGAATACGTGAGGAGACGGGAATTAGTGGAAATGCAGGAATAAGTGAGGAGAGAGGATTATCTGAGGATAAACGAAAAAGTAGATAAACGGGAATAAGTGATGAGACAAGAATAAGTGAGGAGAAAGGAATATGTGAAGAGACAGGAATGTGAAGAAATGGAATAAGCGATGAGACTGGAAAAAGTAGACAGACAGGTCTAAGTAAGGAGAAAATGAATACCTTCTAGAAACGTAAATGAGGAAATGGTTTAGAAGTGAAGCCGATTAAACTTGAGAAGAGTAAAATGAAGAAAAGAGTACGAAAGTATTATAGAGGAAGCAGGCAGGAAGTGAATACACCATTGAACCAGAGAGCCTAGTTCTGATTCCAAATCACAAAGTAAACCAGAGAGCCTAGTTCTGATTCCAAACCACAAAGTAAATCAGAGAGCTTAGTTCTGATTCCAAACCTTAAAGTAAACCAGAGAGCCTAGTTCTGATTCCAAATCACAAAGTAAACCAGAGAGCCTAGTTCTGATTCCAAATCACAAAGTAAATCAGAGAGCCTAGTTCTGATTCCAAACCACAAAGTAAACCAGAGAGCCTAGTTCTGATTCCAAATCACAAAGTAAATCAGAGAGCCTAGTTCTGATTCCAAATCACAAAGTAAATCAGAGAGCCTAGTTCTGATTCCAAACCACAAAGTAAATCAGAGAGCCTAGTTCTGATTCCAAACCACAAGTTAAACCAGAGAGCCTAGTTCTGATTCCAAACCACAGGTTAAACCAGAGAGCCTAGTTCCGATTCCAAATCACAAAGTAAATCAGAGATCCAAGTACGCTTTCCAAATCACAAAGTAAACCAGAGATAATTCTGTGAAATTATTTGTATATATGCCGTGCCTATCAGACATATTTACTAAGTGACACTGAATAACTTTGATTAAATTTGTGTAACGTGCATCGTTTATTAATCAGTCTGTTTCTGAGTCAAACGTGCAATTGAGACGGTAAGCCGTGAGTAGAGAGTATAATAAAGTGTCATAAATATTGATTCCTAAAATTGAAAAAAACGGTCTATGGCCGACAGACCTTGCTCTGGCTGACTTTTAGATTTTACCACTTTTTCTTGTTAACAATGATAACCTTGGAAACTACTCGTTAGTCATAGGAACACATTTTGTGACGTCAGTTTTTCATGTGTTAGAAAACTGAAGGAGCAACGATTGGAGTCCACTTAGGTGCTGCATCATTCGGTATGGGGCGTGGACTATAAGTACTTTACGGTATGGGGCGTGGACTAGAAGTACTTTATGGTATGGGATGTGGACTAGAAGTACTTTACGGTATGGGGCGTGGACTAGAAGTACTTTACGGTATGGGGCGTGGACTAGAAGTACTTTACGGTATGGGGCGTGGACTAGAAGTACTTTACGGTATGGGATGTGGACTAGAAGTACTTTACGGTATGGGGCGTGGACTAGAAGTACTTTACGGTATGGGGCGTGGACTAGAAGTACTTTACGGTATGGGGCGTGGACGAAGTACTTTACGGTATGGGGCGTGGACTAGAAGTACTTTACGGTATGGGGCATGGACTAGAAGTACTTTACGGACTAGAAGTATTATGTTGTATTCGATCTGAACTAGATGTATTACACGTTATGCGAAATGAACTTGAAGTATTATATGGTATGAAACGTGAACTAGAAGTATTATACGGTATGAAACGTGAGCTAGAAGTATTATACGGTATGAAATGTGAACTAGAGGTATTATACGGTATGAAACGTGAACTAGAAGTATTATAGGGTATGAAACATGAAATAGCATTATTATACGGTATAGGACGTGGACTAAAACTATTATACTGTGAGGGACTGGTCTAGAATTATAATACTGTATGGGAGAAGGACTAAAAGTATTATACTGAATGGGATGTGGATTAGAAACAGTATACGGTACGTATACGTGGGCTAGAAGTATTATACTGTATGTGACATAGACAAGATGTGCTATATGGTATGTGTTATGGACTATAAGTATTATACTATATTGGACGTGGACTAGAAATCAAAATATTATACGGTATGAGATGTGGGCTATAAGTATTACACGATATTACATATGGACTAGATTTATATGGTATTGGGCGTGGACTAGGAGTACTTTACTGTATGCAACCTGATCTAGAATAACTTTACGGTGTATGAAGTGGACTTTAGATAATATTATACGGTATGGGACGTGGACTTTAGAGAGTATTATACAGTATGGGACGTGGACTTTAGAGAGTATTATACGGTGTGTGGCGTGGACTTTAGAGAGTATTATACGGTGTGTGACGTGGACTTTAGAGAGTATTATACGGTGTGTGACGTAGACTTTAGAGAGTATTATACGGTATGGGACGTGGACTTAAAAAGTATTATACTAAGGGACGTGGACCTTAGAGAGTATTATACGGTATGGGACGTGCACAGATAGTATTAGTATGGGACATGGACTATAAGTATTAAACGGTGGGGGAAATGGACTAGTAGTATTTTATTTTACTACAACTCCAGACTGTAAATTGTCTGTATGAGACATTGCCTAGAAGTATTTTACGGTATGGGACGTGGACTAGATATATTTTACGGTATGGGACGTGGACCAGATATATTTTACGATATGGGACATAGACAAGAAATTATTTTACGGGTATGGGACATAGACTAGATATATTTTATAAATGCTACAACTCCAGACTGTAAATTGTCGCTATGTGATATGGACTAGAAGTATTATGTAATTGCTATAACTCCAGACTGTAACTTTTCGATATGGGACATGGACTAGAAATATTATATAATTATTACAACTTCAGACTGTAACATGTTGCTATGAGACATGGAATAGAAATATTGTATAACTGCTACAACTCCAGAGTGCAACATGCTGCTATGTGACATGGACTAGAAGTATTGTATAATTGCTACAACTCCAGACTGTAACTTGCAGGTATAGAAATAGATTATAAATATTACATTGTTGCTACAACCTCACATATATCTATATGTATGGGACATTTATGTTTTATTATTTAATTGCTATAACTCCAGACTGTAACTTATCTGTATGAGAAATGGACTAGAAGTATTATTTAAATGCTTCAACTTGTGAGAGTGGCACTAACTGTGGATGTTGACGGTGCTGTTTGAATCGAAGTTCCTCAGCGTGCAAGACGGTCGCAGGAAGAAGTAAAGGACGATTTCTTGAAGATTCAATAAAAGAAATACGGATATAAAGCGTTAATTCCAGTATCTATAGTAGCTGAAGTTGTCAACAGCGAAACAGTTTACAACTAGACTGGATGGAACATCATTGGCTAAATATGCACATTGGCAGCTTGCATAAAGACCCTGATATACGTCAGCCTTGCATAATGACCCTGATATACATTAGCCATAAACAAAGAACTGAGCACGTTGGCCCTGATAAGACTAAACCGAAGAAAGCTTTCCCGGCGTATATCCTCCGGCAGGTGAGAAGTTGATTTGCTGTTCGAGGTGATGAAGATTTGATGCAAAATGTTTCTTTGCGATCCATAATTACTCCAAAAGACTTGTTTCATGTTTCAAATTTTGCGCACAAATTTGTTTTCACTTTGGTAGCGATAGAAATGATGGTGATAATAAAAATGTTTTTGAAATTCAAGAATTCAAATTTGCTAGAGGACATGCTGAATTTGCTACACGTAGAACATGACATTTGCTAACGTGACATTTGTTAACATGACATTTGATACCGTGACATTTGTCAACCTGACATTCGTCAACATGACATTTTTAGCATGGCATTAATTTTATTAATATGGCATTTGTTAATGTGACATTTGTCAACTTGGCATTTGATAACATATTTGCCATAGTGGTATTTGTTAATGTGATATATGTCAGCATGCTATTTGTTAAAATGACATTTGTCAACATAACATTTTTTAGCATGACACTTGTTAATCTGACATTTTATCAACATGAATTTTGTTAACATGATATTTAATAACGTGATATTTGTCAGCATGACATTTTACGTGACATTTATCATCACATTTGTTAACGTATTTCTTGTCATCACATTTGTAAACGTGACTTTTGACATTTGTTAACATAATATTTGTCACACAGGACATTACGTAACGTGTTATTTGTAAGCATGTCACTTGTTAACGTGATATTTGTAATCATGACATTTGTTAACATGACAATTGCTGACGTGATATTTGTCAATATGAGATTTATTAATGTAATATTTGTCAAGATGACATTTGTTAAAGTGATATTTGTTAAAATGATGTTTACAACATGATATTTCTTATCATGATATAAAGCAATTTGACATTTGTTAACATTACATTTATCAATTGATATTTGTTAGCATGATATTTGTTAATGTGATATTTGTAAACCTGACATTTTTTAACGTGACATTTGTCTATTTGACATTTGTTAATATGAAAATTGTTAGCGTGATATTTGTAACATGACATTTTTTATCATGATATTTATTAACATGACATTTGTTAGTGTGGCATTTGTCAACATTATATTTGTTAACGTGATATTTGTCACTGTGACATAAGTTAATATAATATGTGTCACCGTGACATAAGTTAATATAATATGTGTCAACATTACATTTGTTAGTGACATTTGTCAACATGATATTTGTTACATGACATTGCGGCATATATATTTGTTGAAGAGACATTTATATGCCACAAATATGTCTTTTATTCATATAATTGATCGTATTATTTGCTTATAAAGTATGAAATATTTCAAATTAAACTGTTGCACGATTTCTTTTGTCTTCTTATAATTTACGGGAAGTGATCGCAGCCGAAATGAATTCTTTGCCAGTTGTCTTGTGAGACCTGAAACACTTTGGCTTAGAATTTGACGGAACATGAAAGACACTGACTAAGATGTTGGAGAGTAAAAGTGCACACACAATTAATTCAATCTTATTGGGTTGATGATTAAATTAAATATTTAAAATATTTATGCAGATTAAACTCATAGTCACTGTGATAATTTTATTATCTACAGCTGAGTACCATTTAAAATCATCAACACTTCAAAATTAGTCAGACTAAATGATGTTCCGAGACCAGCATTGTTCATGAATAAAATAATAATTTCACATTTGTTCTGTAAGCAATTAAAAGCACCCACCATCTGAGAATATAGTCCATCTACAGCATGATAGAGATATCTCCTTGATTACAGGGACACTGCTATAGAACATTCAAACACACAGGCTATTATTAAAGTCAGGGCTTAGGGCTTTTTGACTGATGATGTTACTATAATCCCATGCAGACATTGTTTGTAAGCCTGATCGAATATCTAACTGTTCAGTCAGGAGGTACTGGGTTTTTTGTGACTAATGCTGCTACTGTAATCCCATGTTGACGTTGTTTGTAAGCCTGATCGAATATCTAACTGTTCAGTCAGGAGGCAAAGAAAAATAAAATACGTCAGACTGAATACCTCTCTGAGCTTACTTTTGTTAAAAAATCTCATCTCTAGTAGAAAATGGTAATTTTATGTCTAAAATTAGCAGAGGGTAATTTGATGTGTATGGGTAACAGAGGGTGATTTTCTAAGAGTATGGTAGCAGAGAGTAATTTGATGTGTATGGGTAACAGAGGGTAATTTTTCTAAGAGTATGGTAGCAGAGAGTAATTTGATGTGTATGGGTAACAGAGGGTAATTTTCTAAGAGTATGGTAGCAGAGAGTAATTTGATGTGTATGGGTAACAGAGAGTGATTTTCTAAGAGTATGGTAGCAGAGAGTAATTTGATAAGCGTATTCGTGCTTAAGAGAATAATTTGATTAGCATAGTGGAAGTACTAATTTTTACTACGACCTTTGTTAAAATAAGATTATCAAATACAGTACTTTCAGTGAGAATAATGTGAAATGTGTACTGGTGAGAAGAAAGTAATTTGTGCTTTTTAAAAAAAAAAAAAGAGTAAATTATGGGCCTCTCATTTACCCTGGTAGGAGAGAGCCATTTGATAAGTGTGTAACGATAGAAGAGAGTAATTTAATAAGTGCATTGATATACATGAGTGATTTGATAAGTGCATTGATATACATGAGTGATTTAATAAGTGTATTGATAGACATGAGTGATTTAATAAGTGTATTGTGGAAGAGAGCAATGAAACAAGTATTTTGAAGGAGAGTAATTTGATGATTGTGTTCATAGACATGTATAATTTGATAAATATATTGGTACAAGAGTAATTTAATAAGTCTATTGATAGAATAATTTGATGACTGTATTGATTGACAAGACTAATTTGATAACTGTATTGATGGACAAGACTAATTTGATAAATGTATAGGTAGAAGACAGTAATTTGATAACTCTATTGATAGGCAATACTAATTTGATAAGTGTTTCGGTAGAAGTAATTTGATAACTATTGATAGACAATACTAATTTGATAAGTGTATTGGAAGAAGAGAGTAATTTGATAACTGTATTGATGGACAAGACTAATTTGATAACTGTATTGATGGACAAGACTAATTTGATAACTGTATTGATGGACAAGACTATTTGATAAATGTATAGGTAGAAGACAGTAATTTGATAACTCTATTGATAGACAATACTAATTTGATAAGTGTATCGGTAGAAGACAGTAATTTGATAACTGTATTGACACAAAAAGAGTAATTAGATATGGGTATTGGTAGAAGACAATAATTTTGTACATGCACTGGTTGAAGAGAGTAATTTGATAAGTATATTTGAAGTCCTACTTTTAACTGCAATCTTTGTTTAGAAAACGATGACCACATACAGTACTTACATGTGTTAAAATGCTTTCATTAACTATAATACCTTTTCACTGCAGTATTTACTAAATAAAATTATTAAGTACCACACTTTTAAAAGCAATATTTACTAAATAAAATTATTAAGTACCACACTTTTAAAAGCAATATTATCTAAATATCTTAATTAAAATCAGTAGTTTTACTGCAGTATTTGCTAATAGTATATTAAGTATACTACACTTATTCAAGCGTTTAATCAATGCGATTATTAAGTGCAAAACTAACTTCAGTATTTACTAAATATATTTACTAATTACAGTTCTATTAACTGCAGTATTTCCTAAATACCTTTAAGTACAGTAACATAGTCAGTATTTTCTAAATACCTTTAAGTACAATAAAAACAGCAGTTTTTTTTCTAAATAATTTTAAGTATAGTAAAAGCATCAGTTTTTTTCTAAATACCTTTGTTAAGCAAAGTAAAACTAACAGTATTTCCTAAATATCTTAGTAAGTACAATATTTTTAACAGAATTACCTAAATCCTTTTATTTTTTAAAGTACAGTACTTTTAACTTCTGTATTTGTTAAATACTTTTAATACGTACCTTTCTATTGATATTTTTTTTAAATGTGCGATGTGTTATTATTAAAATATCGGAGCACAACACGTGTTTTCATGTGTGCTTTTTAATGTGTGAAATTTCGCAAGTCCTTATACCTCCAGTGCTGAGTAAGCAGACTGACTGGCTGAGGTTCCATTTGAAACCGTGTTCCAATATTTGCTTAATTTCAAAGCCTTAATGAGATTTTCTTCAACACGAGATTTGGCGAGTACCGAAAGGGGAGTTAATGAAACAAAATAAGTTTTGGTCATCGTCGCACGGTTATGGCAACAGTGTGTACAGTAGGTGGCGATAATTTGATGGAACACCGACATATTTTATTAATGAGATTTCCGTCTCTTCACCGACTCCGGCTTCAGAAATCCTTTCAAGAGAAGCAGCTGAAAGCTAATGGGATGAAGAAATGAACACAAAGTATGCCAGTTTACCCAAAAGTGTCGAGTGTTCGTCGCCTTAATGTACCAAGTGAAAGTTAGAGTTGTCTATGAAAAGATCCATTTCGAATTGCAATTCCGAAATGACTGACAATCTTGTAACGTTTGCATCCATCATAGTAATCAGGAAGAGTTCATACACTCGTGCTCAGACCTCAAGTTCCCTCAATCAACTTTCACTGTTATCGCTTCAAACGAATTGTACTTCTTAGTACTAACTAAATGTCATGGTACTTCCAAGGGCCCTTTTTTCTCCTCCTATCATCTCTCTCTCTCTCTCTCTCTCTCTCTCTCTCTCTCTCTCTCTCTCTCTCTCTCTCTCTCTCTCTCTCTCTCTTTAGTATCTATCTATCTACATATCTATCTATCTATCTATCTATCTATCTATCTAGTATCTATCTATCTATCTATCTAGTATCTATCTATATATCTATCTATCTACATATCTATCTATCTATCATATCTATCTATCTATCTATCTATCTATCTATCTATCTATCTAAAGGTTATCAATTTTGTTATGTTTATGAATGAGAGGAAAAAAACACGTTCTTAAAGCCAATAGCAAAAGACGCAATAAATAATGAAGTTAGCGTACCTTGAAGCCAACAACAGAAAGGTCAATAAATAATGACATTACCTTGAAGCCAACAGCAGAAAGGTAAATAAATAATGACATTACCTTGAAGCCAACAGCTAAACGGACAATAAATAATGGTTAGCATACCTTGAAGCCAACAGCAAATGATGTAATAAATAATGGTTGAGGCCAAGTGCAAAAGGGGCAATAAATAATGATGTTAGCGTACCTTGAAGCCAACAGCAAATGGGGCAACAAATAATGGCGTTAGCTTGCCCTGATACTAATCGCAAATGTGAAAATAAATAATAAGAATAACTTGCCCTGAAACCATTAATAAAGGGGGCAATAAATAATGGCAATAGCTTACTCTGAAACCAACATCAATAGGGTCACTAAATAATAGTAGCTTGCCTTGAAACCAACATCAATAGGGTCACTAAATAATAGTAGCTTGCCTTGAAACCAACATCAATAGGGTCACTAAATAATATTAGCTTGCCTTGAAACCAACATCAATAGGATCACTAAATAATATTAGCTTGCCTTGAAACCAACATCAAAATGGGCAGTGAGTACGACGTGAATTATTGCCTTTAAAAAACCATACTGCTATTTTACCGTGAAACCAGTAACAAAAAGTGCATTGAATAATGACGTTAATTTTCCTTGCAACCAACTACAAAAGAAGCAGTAAATAATGGCGTTAATTTACATTGTGACTGCATGCCAGTTAGGAAATGGTCAGATGGTCCAAGACGCATGAAAACTATGTCTGATTGAAAACAATCTGTTATGTATTTTGTGTTTAAAGCCACATAAAGTCAGTAACAAAAGCTGAGAAATGATATCAGTCGTCGTCATATTGTAAATGGTAATGTAACCCGACATGCGACGTGCAAATCTCAGTGTTTATGATTTGCAAAGACTGGATCACTGATGTCTACATAAATGGAGAGGACATCCAATGATAGCAAGTGCTGCCGATGTGACGCTAACGGAAGTTTCAGTGCGACCATATTGAAAATACCGTCCTAATATAACGGTGCTGAAGACTACGTGTTGGAAAGCATTCAATATTTTTAAAATATGCCTTAGTTAACATTGTAAATTATATAATCATACTTAATTCATTTTATTAGACATTTATTATAATAATTATAGTTTTTAAAAGAATGGGTAGGGGGTAAAGTCTTTCATATTTTAAAATTTAAAATAAATATTCTTGAAACTATTAATTTGTAACATTTCACTTACCGAATACAATCACTAAATGATGTCAACAAATGTTTGCTATCACACTGAAGAACAATTTTTTAAAAAAAATTCTAATCAATGCTTTTCTTTTAATTTGTATGTATTTCACTTCAGTTTTATTATTATTTTTTCAAAATTAAAGTATATACCAAACAAAATTTATCATGTATATATATAGTGTGTGTGTGTGTGAGTGAGTGAGTGTGTGTGTGTGTGTGTGTGTGTGTGTGTGTGTGTGTGTGTGTGTGTGTGTGTGTGTGTATGTGTGTGTGAAGGCATTTCCTCTGTCACTATTGAAAGTTTGTGTGCAGTTATTTGGGGAAAAACCAGTCGTTAAAATCAACGTTGCTGTATACAATGTGCGAGAAACATTCATTATATAAATACCCCAATGTGTACATACACTTGCAAATATGTTTATATAAATTATACAGAGTATATTTCTCTCAAGGTAAAGAATATTGTGTGAGAGAGTGTGTGTGCATGAACATGTACTAAAAATAATTTCCCCTCATATTACATTTAAAACAAAATAACTGTTCTTCTAACTTTGTCAGTGCAGGTTTAAAGCATAATTATCACAATTACTTCTGTATTTCACTATAGCATATATTAAATATGGGGAAAATCAGATTTGAAGATGTTTTCGTTTCTTGTTTGTTTGCATTGTGTTGTAAATTTTTAATTCTCAAAACGGTCGATGCCAAACGCGTAATTACCATAGACGCTACATTGCTTCGGTCCATTTAAAATGGCGGGCATTTGGCGACTGCGAATTTGCCCTTGTGTCCTCTCAGTGGACTGGACGCTATTTTGTGCCGAGACTACAAATACTTTGACTACTTCATGAGTAAAAAAATAAATGAGTGCTCAATAACTTTGTAGATTTTATCATTAAATCTGAGGTTTCTGAGGCGTGAAAGAGCTGTGTGGAGCTGATTTGTTAATGTATTGCCACTGCGCTCAGTAGAAAGTGGCAAGGTACAGCAGAACCATCATCACTGGAAGCACCGAAACTCGAAGCCAGTGACGGGAAAAACTTTATTGTCACTTCAGCCAGAATAGGCGTAGAAATTTACAAAATTAAATTCTTTTCGCACCTTTCAGTTTCCAAAACCTACAGGGGCCTAAATTTCGTTCAGTCTAAAAATAGTTCTGTCAACATGGAGAAAATGTAGGACGAATAAAGTTAATGGATACAGCGAAAATTGATAGCCTAATGCAATGACCGCAAATGAAGCTGTAAGCTGCCCGTTTGATGACGTCACGTGCGATCGCTCACAGTACTTTGGACTGCCCTCACATGTAGGACTGACGTCACAATAGCTAGTGAGGCAATTTTATCTGTAAATGGATTTCAACAACAACAACAAACTTGAGATTGTGGAGGAAGGGATCTTTAACATTAAAATGAATTGATTATTTTCTGTGTCTAATAGAAGGAAGATGAAATATATGTACTTTTTATTTATATTGTATATATTTTGTATTCTTTTCAAGTGTTTGAGTTACTCAGTATAATTTTACTTCGTTTTTAAATGGAGCGTTTGATGCGTGCCTTAGGCGAAAACTGCCTTGTTAGGAAAAAAATAACACCCATCAAGGTTACCCAAGAATATTCCCCCTTTAATTTTCTACAGCGAGTTCTGAAATTACCATAAAGCCTGCCATTGCAGGACTAAGGCAGCAAGCAAGTCCAATATCGCTGTTCCAATCAACGCGACCTTGAAGATAAGGCTCTTTACACACATGGAATACTTGAGGTTTAAGTCCGTTTCAAATGAAACTTCAAGGACCTGTCCATAATACTTACCCATTTTTAGGTTTGTCTAATCGAACGGACCTGTCAGTCCATAATGCTCATCGATATTTACGTTTGGCTGATCGAAACGCTAGGACTGGGTCGTTGACCTACATACTACGTCAAGTTGTCACAGAAAAATCAACTCGCACCTCGCTCACACGTCACTTCTGGGTGCACATATACTTGTGAAATGACATTGCACTGAGTTTATGTAATGGCTCTCCTTACCGCCTTGGTGGTGACTGGCCTTGGACTGACAATCTCCAGCATGTGACCAGTATCTTGACCTCAGAGCCCATATAAATATCTCTTTTCTCATCAGTTTGAAAAAATTACTTTGTTGAATATTTCGAATTAGGAGATTGAATGGGATGAATTGAAAAATGCTCTTTTTAATATAATATGTGCATAATTATACATTCTACAGGCTGTGGATGGTAACTGTATTGTCGAGGAATGAGTTTCGTTGTTTCCCCATGATTAATTTCTTACAGCTTTTCCTTTTTATTAATTATATTATCAACTCTTCAATTAAGTATTTCAGACTGAGTGGACTCTCTGCTATTTCACCATGGCTCTTTGCCGAACATCTCCATAGTCTCTTCTCAACATGCAATTCTTCACATCAGTTGGTATCACGTCCTGCATCTAACGATAACATTACGAAATTGTTTGCGTACTACATGACCTATGTATTTAAGTGCTACCCACGTCAGCAATTAGATACATTGATCTGTACCACGTCAGCAATTAGATACATTGATCTGTACCACGTCAGCAATTAGATACATTGATCTGTACCACGTCAGCAATTAGATACATTGATCTGTACCACGTTAGCAATTAGATACATTGATCTGTACCACGTCAGCAA
This sequence comes from Sinotaia quadrata, assembly GCA_028829895.1. NCBI lineage: Eukaryota > Metazoa > Mollusca > Gastropoda > Architaenioglossa > Viviparidae > Sinotaia > Sinotaia quadrata. The sequence continues at coordinate 92,612,249 of CM054177.1, forward strand.
TTAAAATATTACCCGGCACTTAAAATGTGCGGTCTATCTAACGCCTATAATATTACCCAGCATTTAAAATTTGAGGTCTATCTAATACGTTTAATCTGCGTAGTATTACTCAGCGCTTACAATTAGCGGTCTAACAGCTTTATTGTGTTTAATGTTACTCAGCACTTAATATTAATATGTCTATCTAACACCTTTAAAGTACCAATAAATTACCTAAAATTACAATTGAGATAGCATATAAAACTAAAATGAAATTTTAATGAGTACTAAGCTATAGTTAAATTCATAGGTGATACATGTCAGGACAAGCGCTACAGGATAGAATACATCAAAAAATGTATTACAACAGTAAACAGGGAAATCAATAAATGTATTACAACAGTAAACAGGGAAATCAATAAATGTATTACAACAGTAAACAGGGAAATCAATAAATGTATTACAACAGTAAACAGGGAAATCAATATAACGAGTAAGTAAACCTCTCTGGGAGCCAAACTAAAAATTGTGCTTAGTCTGCATCAAACCGTTGTCGAGACTGCCATTCTACAGCCCCTTTAATATTAACAATACCTTTGTCAAGACTGCCATTCTACAGCCCCTTTACACCTAAATATTAACAATACCTTTGCGCGCGTGCACACGACAGATTGTTTAAAGTTGCCTTTTGGTATTCTACTTAATACCTCCATCAGCACTACACCGGAAAGTGGTCAGAAAGCAATACAATTAATTAGAAGAAAATGTCTATCGAAACATTTTTAATACCCCTAACATCAGCAATACAATCGAGAGTGGTCAGAAACCAATGAAATTAATGATCAAAGAATAGTGTATCAAAACATATTTCAAACTACAAGTCACGCCAAATGGGTACCTTGTTAAACGAATCACAGGTCAAAACCCTTTTTGCTCATACTGCTAACAGAAGTACAAAGAGAAAGAGTATTTTGAATTTCTTTCCTAAATATAAAGATTATTTCGCACTTTCACCCAAATCACAACATTGTTATGAAATAAAACTGTATTCTGTCTCTCCTCCCTTTGGGCCGACACGCGCAGCACTCGATTGATAATCTACCTCTACCTCTACCTCACTCCAATGCTCACTGGTTGAGAATCTGCTTTACCCCACCGCTCACTACCTGAAAATATGGCTTACACTACCTCACTCCGTTGCTTTCTTCATGAAATCTGACTTAAGCTACCTCATTCCGTCGCTCACTACATAAAAATCTGGCTTACACTACCTCACTCCGTCGCTCACTACATACAAATCTGGCGTAAACTATATTTCACTGCATTTTGAGTGTACGTTTGTTCTGCTTTCGATCTTTTAATGCGTGTTTGTCAATGAATATTCGTGTTTTTCTAATCCATTGATGTGTCTCTGGAGTGTTTAAAAGTGTTTCCAGGATTGCCTACACTTTGGCTTTGTCTATTGTTCTGTTGTTATTGTGTGTGTGTGTGTGTGTGTGTGTGTGTGTGTGTGTGTGTGTGTGTGTGTGTGTGTGTGTTTGAATAGATGCATTTGAGAATGCCGGGGGGAATGAGAGAGAGGGAAAGAGAACCTGTGCACTCGATAACCTCATGATGGTTTTTCTGCAATTGACAATGACAGATATTGCCTCACTATAGGATCAATCCGACATGTCGTCAGCACGTTAAACCTGTTTATTTATTGTTTAGTAGTCGGGTGTCGATGATAGATGCACCCCGTGCTGTGTTTACAGGATAAACACCCATTGGTTCACAAAATGCAGTGCAACGTGACACCTTTTTTTCCTCGAGTTTTCTGGCAATTTGCGCCACAGAAAGAGGTAACGCTACGCACAATACAAAATAGTTCGCGTAACAAAGTGGTTTTTCGAGAAAGGATTTTGGGGAAGCTGATTTTTTTCAGTTATACTTTTTCTTTCAAACCTGAAAATTGGTATATGGGAAACCGCTTGCTTAGCTTTTTAGGACCCCCTGTGTACTTTTATCTGCAAGTATTCAGTTTTTTTCCTCCTAATGTATTAAACAATTACGGTTTATATTAGCAATGTTTTGCAGTTTACTTCAAATTCCTACTTACTTATGTGAAATTTAATATGTTAACTGTATGTTGCTCTAATTTTGTTACAGATACATTTTTAATTTATCTTTATTTAGTATCATTTTGTAAACTTTAAAATATTTCTGGGGTATGTTGAACTTACTATCTTACTAAAGTGGATTCTATAGTTAGACTCTTGAGATTGAGTGGTTCTAAAAGAAAAGTGGAGGATGTCTCTGTTCCAATCTTTAATTTATTAGTCAATTAGTATAAGTATTCCAATCAGGTCAGAGTCACAGTTAGAATGACTGTTCCATTCATGCCAGAATCAGACCCCTTATTAGCCCACTTGTTATTAATATTGTTCCAATCAAAGACAGAATCACGTCCCCTTATTAGCCCACTTGTTATTAATATTGTTCCAATCAAAGACAGAATCACATCCACTTAGTAGCCACGTATTATAACTGTTCCAATCAGGCCAGAATTACGTCCCTTCATTAGTATGACTGTTCCACTCCTGCTAGAATAACTTTATAACATACTATAACTGTTCCAATCAGGCTAGAATCATGTCCCTTTATTAGTCAATTAGAATGACACTCTTTCATTCATTCAGAATCACGTCCTTTTATTAGGCAATTATTATGATTGTTTCCTTCATGCCGAATCATGTCCCCTTACTAGCCAATTATTATGACTGTTCCATTCATGCTAGAATCACGTTTAATGAAAAGCTAATTAGTATGACATGGCGGCAATAATACAAATCATATTCACTGATAAACTGCTTTCGTATTACTCTACAGCTGTGATGACGTTGTAGTTTTCAAACCAGATGTGTTCAGAGATCTGACTACATTAAAAAAATGAGACAGCTAATTGTTACCTGTATGCACGCTTCAACACGTGCATAGATAAACATGACAGCTTCTCTATAAACAGTGTGACACAACTCCACCATAGTTAATGGTTATTATTATTATTATTATTATTATTAAGCATCCTTAACTAATTACAAATGATGAGAATCTTAATGTATTCTACTAATATTTCTTCAGAAGATAACTCGTCTCTCTCATTTGGTGGACATGTGGGTGCTGTTAATGTTTTCTCTTTGCCACAACATTAAATACAAGCATTCACTGTCACACAGTATTTCTGTAGGTAGAAAACTTCTTACCAAAGTAGAAGATAAATCCGTCTTTAATCTATATTTAGCGAACTCCCATCCACCTACTATCTCTCCAAAATATAGTTATGAATATGTGTAAGAAGGTCAATAAATTTTAAAATAGATTTTTTAAATCAATAATACATATAACACATACAATGAAAGGATTACTAGATATCAATATTTCCATAAAACCCTTTTTGAATAATTTCAATGTGAATACAGTCTAATATATTTATACATAATTCTATAAATAAGTGTCAACATGTATAACGAGGTAATTACTTATCAGAGAACAGACATGAAGTTACAGAGACTATGGTGATAATAGTTTGTACATAACATTGTCAGTATGGTGCCACAATAGTCTTGCATGCTTTTGTAACAAAGTCAAATGTTATTGTTCATAATTGAATTGTCACTTGTCACCATACATCAACAGGATGCAGTGTATCCTTACATTTACACATTGGGAGTAGAGACTTCTCGAATCTACCATAGTCGTAGTGGTTTACAAATCAGTAAAACGGGAGATTCTGGTAAAACAATAAAGGATGCTTCTTCCCTATAAACAAGTGCTAAGTTTCCAGTTTTAACTCCATTCTTTCTTACATTCCAGTCTCAACTTACAGTTTCCTGCAACAGTATTTATTAGCCACATACATGCATACAGGATAATAAATACAACCTAACTATTTTTATGAATGGGTTCACTAGAAACAAAGTGTTCAGCATGCTACATACTGTGAATCATAGTTCACAATTTATAGAAACAATAGTCTACTCACATAATACAACTCTACGTAAAATGCAAGTATATCATATCAATAGCAAAATGCACGGAATATTTCTCTCTCAATCAGTCAGTTAACTCACTATTAAGCTAAAGGCCACCTTTCATGACTGGACTTCTTCCACTCCATATTCAAAGTCATTAAAAATACATTCTTTTCAATAGGTTAACTTTAATCTCAACCCATTGGCTGGGCTCGTTCTTTGTAAATCTTAACCATTGGATGATAAAAACTGCTCATCCACCTAAAACTGGTTTAGATTACATCAGCAATTTCTAGCACATTCTCCACCTGAGTTATTTACTCAAACTCTTGGCACTTACAAAAGTATCATCATAAGCAGTGTCCAAGGTAAGGTCATTTGACATTAATCAATTTATATAACAGTTAAGTTTAGAAATAGGAATTGGCAAATTTACTCCTCCACAAATAGATTTCAGAACAAATATTCTGTATCGCCACATACGAACTCTGATTTGGGATTATGACTTACATCTTGAAGCAATCAAGAATGTAAGTCTGAGTTGACTCTCTTGTATGAGGGACTTTGATTTATTCCTGGATGTTCTATTTTTATCTCCAGCTAGTATTCAAGGTTTATTATAATACAAATTCGCACACGAAAACAAAGTGTGTATGCTCATTTTTCCATATGAATTATGTTTTATTATATTTTGCTAAAATATAAATTTTTACTACAAGCTAACTTATTTTAATAATTTATATCTAATTTATTTTCTTGCGAAGTAACAATTATAGTGGAGTTGTTACTGCAAACAAACTGTCTCGTCATTTTTCATCATCTCTGCGCGTACAGTTGCATTATCCTTCAGGTCTGTTTATCTCTACAGAGTTGTTCATTACTACATCTATTTATCTCTATATAGTTGTTCATTACTACGTCTGCTTATCTCTACAAAGTTGTTCATTACTACGTCTGCTTATCTCTACAAAGTTGTTCATTACTACGTCTGTTTATCTCTACAGAGTTATTCAGTACTACATCTGCAGATACATAGCCAAACGTGCATATTTCTGTCTATATCTAGATATTATTCAGCCTGTCTACATCTAGATATAATCATCCTGTCTACATCTAGATATAATCATTCTGTCTACATCTAGATATAATCATTCTGTCTACATCTAGATATAATTCACCCATCATGCCCGTTAAAATCAACATTTAAATATAAATAACTCACCAAAGATGTTCGGCTATACATCTAGATATAAATTACTAAACATGATTGGTTGGCTATTCATCCAGTTATAAATTACGGAATATGTCTGTACGGCTATACATCGACGCACAAATTACCCATCGTACCTGATCATCTTTGCGCGCGCATAAAAATCCGGTTTATCATTCGCATTAAATGGTGTCGAACTATCTCTTAGGTAAAAGTAATGAAGTTTTTTTTTTTAGAAAAGTAAATAATTAAAAAATACATCCTACAAATAACTTTCGCTTCCTGGATTTATGTTGAGCTGAAACAGATGACTAAATCTTTCTGTTCGACTTTTGAAATTTTGTAGGAAACGGGAATCGCTTCCTATTTGTGTAAAACGCAAAAAGAAAACATGATGGTTTGATGGACATGAACAGCTTTGCTGGTCCTTTGACCTTCTTTGACCTTTTTCCTTCAGCTGAACGCCTCCGTGAGATCTGATGTTTAGAACATAAATAACTCCCTGTTAAGATTTCTTTTTACCTGAGTTAATTAAAAACAAACTTTAATTTTGTTGTTTTTGCAGTGTTGTAATCTCTGTGAACAATTATAATAGCTAAACCTTTTCCCTCAAACCAGATATATATTTTAATTGACTATATACTGATACTGACCATAAACGCAAAATGTAAATAGTAACATTACATTTCAGAGAAGTCTTAATTCTTTACTTATTTTTCTTTTACTTGCTGGAGCCTCAAGAAATGTTAATTAATGTCGGGGTTATGCTTTAATCTTGTTCGTAGCCGTGTTCATTTTATTGCAGTTGGATAGATTTCCTTCGTTTCTTGCACAATTGTACAATTGTGAACTGACTAGCGCCACAATTGTGAACTGACTAGCGCCACAACTGTGAACTGACTAGCGCCACAATTGTGAACTGACTAGCGCCACAACTGTGAACTGACTAGCGCCACAATTGTGAACTGACTAGCGCCACAATTGTGAACTGACTAGCGCCACAAGTTACAGCCCTTGATATTTTAAGGGATTAGTTGTAACTAAAGACTTGTTTATCTCTCTCTTGGACTCTTTATTTCTTGACTAACGTTGATTTCCATTTGGAATACATGTTTATTTCCTTCTTAACTAACTCTTTATTTTCCTCCTAACTAACTCTTTATTTCCCCTCTTGACCCATATTGATTTCCTCTCGTGATTAACTGTTTATTTTTCTTTTGACTAACTGATTATTTCCCCTTTAACTAAATGCTTATTTCGCTGTGTGTTTATTTGAAAAAAACTAAGAAAGCCAAAATTATTTTAATTGTACAAGCACTGGCTTAGCTAAACTTCAACATTAGTGTGTGAGTGCAGTAGGTATGACTGGCCTAATCAATCCATATAGATCAAGTTTTTAATTTTTTTTCTAACTTTTGTCCATCACTACCCTTTAAAATTGTACAGTGTCTTCTCTTTATTACACATTAAAATGCACAAAATAAAGTGCAAAGTTTTTATTCAAACCTAGTAATGGTGTACTTTTGACCAGTTTGTAATGAAGAAAATATGCAGATTAGTTGTCAACTTTTTAAAAAATTCATTTTCAAAATATGTTCAGAATAAACCAAGCCAAACTTAATAGCAGTGGATGCCGCACTTAATTATCTTGATTTCGATGCCAAAATATATGTGTGTAGTGTGTGTAGTGTGTGTAGTGTGTGTATGGGCACACAACCAAGATAAGAAACACTATATAACAAAACACGCATTCCGTCTTGTAAATCTGCTGGACAAAACTCGACATTGGTGAATAATTAGTCAATTTTTATTCAATCCATGTACTTTCCACATACAAGCAAGACATACAAATTTACAATCATAAGAAATAGAAACATTACACTTGATTATGAATGCTTGTTTGAATTTGGATGTTGAAAATTCAGTGAATGAAAAGTAATGAAAATTTGCACTTTTACACATTGATTAATTATTGTTCGCATACTATTGTGCTGCTACCTACTAATTAATATCTTAACATTTTCATGATTATTTTTTGAAAGTGAAACACGAGAGTATCTAATTTTGTTCGGTATAGAATTTGAAACTTAAAACAGCAAGTCTCTGGAACAAAGTGAGAAAGCTTCACATTTTTTTAATTTTTCATGTTTTATAAAGTTTTAAATGAAAATAAGAAAACTGAACACTTGATTTTATTTTTTATTTTTTAGTGCCGCTACCTACGCACAGTAACCCCAATTACTATGCCTAAAGAGCAGAAGCAGCGCATAGCTACCAGTTTCAGGAAGGTTGATCTCGAGCGTCGTGTCTTCAACCCCGAATGGACTGATGAATTATTTTTCGTCCAATGTGACAATAAACCCTGTGTTTAGTGTGCAAGGCCACCAACAGCACTTTCAAGCGGTCGAATCTCAGGGGGCATTTCGATACCCAAGCATGCACACACGTACAGAGACTATACCAAGGATGAGTGGAAGACTGAGGCTGTTCGCTTGCAGCCATGGTTGGATCAGCAGTCGTCCCTCCAAGAAGCAGGCCCCCAAAGCTTCTGAGGCTGCTGAGCATCACACTCTTGCCTCCTATGAAGTGTCCTTGTTGATTGCAAAGAAAATGCATCCCTTTACTGATGTGTACTTGAAGTGTCCTTGTTGATTGTGAAGAAAATGCATCCCTTTACTGATGTGTACTTAAAGTGTCCTTGTTGATTGTGTAGAAAATGCATCCCTTTACTGATGCAGACTTTGTAATGGATTGTATACTTGCTGCTATTGACGTCATTTGTCCCGAGCAACACGACGCTTTCAAGGCAATACCACTGTCTGCCCGCACTGTGACTCGACGCGCGGAGGACTTGGCCTCTGATGTCCGGACTTCGATGTTCACGTAGTTCAAAACTCTATATATTCTCCATTGCCTTGGACGAGAGCTGTGACATCAAGTGATTTGTACACAATATATAAAAGCATATTATTTGAAACATTTGTAGAAATAATAGTCTACTCACATAATACATCTGATTAAAACACAAGTATATTAATAGCAAAATGCACGCAATATTTCTAAGTCCATTCTCTCTGAACCAGTCAGTTAACTCACCATCAAGTCAATGGCCTCCTTTCAAGACTGGACTTCAATTCAAGTGATCAGACAATAATTTATGCACAGCAGGTAAACTTTTAGACCTCAGCCCACTGGCTGGTCTCGTTCTTGTAAATCATAACCATTGGATAATATAAACTACTCACCCAGTTGGAATGGTTTGCATTACATCGGCAATTTCTAGCACATTCTCAACTCGGGTGTTTACTTCAACTCAGACATTTTCAAAAAACCATCATAAGGAGGACCTAAGGTTGGGTTACTCTGACAATTTAACAATTTATATAACAATTACATTTTAAAATAGGGAGAGGCAAATCTACTCTCCCACATATTCTTTCTAGACTAACTGTTTATCCCCGTCTTGAATATTGATTATTTCATCTTGAATAACTGTTAATTTCAACTAGCCTAACTTGTTTATTTTTATCTTGACTAATTGTTAATTTCACACTAGCCTACTGTTGATTTTTCTTTTAACTAACTGTTTATTTTCATTTGACTAATGATGATTTCATCTCTTACCTAATTGTTTATTACCTTTTGACTAACTGTTTATCCCCCCTCTTGACTAATTGATTATTTCCCTCTTGAATAACTGTTTATTCTCTCTTGAGTAACTGCTCTTTTCCCTCTTAGTGCCCACTTGACTAACTGTTCATTTCCCTCTTGACTTGCTATTTATCATCCACTTGACTAACTGTTCATTTCCCTCTTGACTTGCTATTTATCACCCACTTGACTAACTGTTTATTTCCATCTTTACCATCACTGATATAATTCTTTTATGATGTGTCTGATATAATTGTCAAGCTGGAGAATATTTTTTCACCTGTCGGAGTAGTCGGGTATTTCCTGCCCATCCCTTAGGCAGCCAGAAGTTTTGTGTTTTAATCGAGTCTACACGCAAATACATGCATAAATATGCACATATCCCTACATGCACACAAAACAAAATTGATGAACACACACGCAAGATACGAATTATTAAAACCGCTCCGCTGTACTCTTTTCATCAATTTCTATTCTGTCAAGAAAAGTTGTCATCTTAACCGTGCAGCGTACTGCAAGATAAACAATCAATAACTTTATCTACGGCATGCAAAGTTAACATGCTATTTTGACAGAGTCAGAAACAGTGATATTTGAAACGAAATAATGTTTATGAAAATGTGAATGTATGGGTGTAACTTGGTGTGGTTTTTTATTGTGTTGCAAATATATTTCATTACAAGTTGAATCGGATGCAAAATAAAATTATTACACGTTCATTATATGCACTAGAATATTTGGATTTTGCAATGTATCTTAAACGCTTTTAATATTAGGGTCAATATACTTTTACAGTTTCGTGTAATGTAGAATTTATTTACTACTACAATATAAGCGAATTAATGGAGGCATTATAACTTTTTTTAGTAATTAATTGGCGTCATGATATTATTACGTCACCAAATGTGCACATTGTGTGTTTGTACACCTCCTTCAATGTAAAATATACACACATTGATCGTGCCTTGATTTATTGCACCCCTTATATACTCCACCATTGATCGTATCTTGATTTATTGCACCCCTTATATATTCCACCATTGATCGTATCTTGATTTATTGCACCCCTTATATACTCCACCATTGATCATATCTTGATTTATTGCACCCCTTATATACTCCACCATTGATCATATCTTGATTTATTGCACCCCTTATGTACTCCACCATTGATCGTATCTTGATATATTGCACCCCTTATATACTCTACCTTTGATCGTATCTTCATTTATTGCACCCTTTATATACTCCACCATTAATCGTGTCTTGATTTATTGCACCTCTTACACACTCCACTATTGATCGTATACTGTTTTTATCCTCCTCACAAACTTAGATGTTACAGTAATAAGTGCTTTAAAAATGATTTAGAAATGATTCCATTTTAGAACTGTTGCTATGGTTTTATATGTCTTTACATGTAACATATCTATGAGGTGTATGTTATTTTAATGAAATTTTATAATCAATTAGTCTACTATTTTCACAATGCACTATTAAGGTGTAAATTTAAAGTTATTTATCAGAATTGTTTTACGTGGTTCTTTTTAATCTATTTATTTACAAACATCACTAATACGTATTACTCTATATATTTACAAACATCACTAATACGTATTACTCTAGATCAGGGGTAACCAACCTTTTTGATACTGAGAGCTACTTCATGGGTACTGAGTGATACGAAGGGCTACCAGTTTGATACACTCTTCTTGTTTGCTTTTATACATTATTAATAATGTGAAGACTGTGGGCGACTCATGTGGTCATTGCGGGCGACCTGGTGCCCGCGGGCACCGTGTTGGTGACCCCTGCTCTAGATATTTACAAACATCATTAATATATGTTACTTAACCTTTGCAGAGCATCATTGTTTTCGGTTCTAATTGCTCTGTTTATTTATGAAACATCATTGACAGTTGTTCTTTTAAACAAAATATTCGTAAAACAACATTAATATTTGTACTTATTACTAAAATATGTACATAACATAGCATAAATACAATTTATAACTATTATTCTATTTTTAAAACGATCTGTGAATGTTATTTCTAATAATTATATATAGATACATATTTAACAAAATTAGCTTAAAATTTAATCTTGTTACACACTATCTAATTGTAAGGCATCATTAATAATGTGCTTAATCACATAAACGTCTAAGACCATTACAATAATGCCGTATACAGTAAACGAGTTCTTTCTACAAGCTACTTTTAAACTCATACGAAAGTTAGAGATAATGTAAAATGAATGAACATGCAAATTAAGAATATGTATACATGTATGATGAAGATATATATATATATATATGTATTTTTGATGTGTGTTTGTATGTATATATTTGGTTATATGTATAAAATATGTATATGTATAAACAGGCGCGCGCGCACACACACACACACACACACACACACACACACACATTCATCTCGATATTACATTAATGTATTATATTAACAGATCTGTGTCTATATTACTGAAAAGTCGTTATAATTAAATAAACAAAAAACGTGTAGTTAATTACAATATCAAAGAATTTCATGAACAAACATAACTGAGCCTAAGTATATCCACTTGCAAATACTATATGCTGCAATTCCACCGACCAGAATATTGAATTCTGTATTTTAAAAAAAAGTATGAGTATTTCAGATGCCCACCCTATTTATAAACAATGTTTCAAGAAAATGTTTCTAGAACTAAATAGAACTGGTATCACCTGAACGATTTAATCGAGTCGCATAAAGGATAATGTTGGCCCTAGCGAGCAGGAATATTGTTAACGTTTACACTGTGGTGGCCGATAATCACAGTAATGTTTAGTTAGTGTTTACACTGTGGTGGCTGGCAATCGCAAAATGTTTATAGAAAACTGTGTGCTCATATTGCGAGACACCAGCTCAAAGTGGTCCTGCAGGTAAGGGTCCTATGGTCAATTCAAAGTCTGCCATGCAGGAAGAGCAATCTCCAGCAGACAAAGAGTAAATGTGACCGTTAAATTTCCTTTACAATGTCAGCATGTTAGGAACAGCTCAGAGTTACGTCACTGCTGCTTCTTTCATTACACACACACACACACACACACACACACACACACACACACACACACACACACACACACACACACACTACAGATGCTCGTATTTGCAATTAAAGCTTGGAGCGTATCAGGATCGGCATATACAACATAAAGGAATATACAAAGGCTTTTCTAATACAACCTATTTCCTCAGAAATTAACAGATGAAATTAATGATTTTTAAAAATGACATTTCTTCCATTTTCTTTAAACGGGGTATTCTATTTACTTGACTGCAATATTTCAAAACTGACATTCTTATTTTCTTTAGATTTTTTTCTATACGGTATTCTATATACATATACTTGCCTGCAATAGCTTTTAAAACTTTATTTTCCCAGCTTTCTCTATAAGGTATTCTATATACTTGATTGCAATAGCTTTTAAAACTTTATTTTCCCAGCTTTCTCTATAAGGTATTCTATATACTTGATTGCAATAGCTTTTAAAACTTTATTTTCCCAGCTTTCTCTATAAGGTATTCTATATACTTGATTGCAATAGCTTTTAAAACTTTATTTTCCCAGCTTTCTCTATAAGGTATTCTATATACTTGATTGCAATAGCTTCTAAAACTTTATTTTTTCCAGCTTTCTCTATACGGTATTCTCTTTACTTAATCGCAAAGAATGACAAAATACTTAGTATTAATTTACTATTTTCTCACTAATATCTGATGCGCATGAATGGCAACAAACAGGGTGTGCGTACTTTCGCTTGTATTTTATTACTGTATGCCTACAATGGGTTAAAGAAATTATTTTCCAATATGTTAGTTCTCACTATACTATCGTACGAATAGAAAGGGTTAATGAAATGCAATCATTTTAAAAAGAATTTCAGTGTACCATCATGACAGGATAGGATTAAAGGCATGTATCGTATTATTCACCGCATTCAGTGTACTAATTTGTCTGGAAAGGGTTAAGAAATGCATTTTATTATTGTGTGTACTACTGCATGATATGGACAAGGTTATTTAGAGGAGTGATATTCTCCTTTAATTCTCTGTATCTCTGTATATAACTCTGACTTGGATTTTCATTTCTAATTAAACTGCATTCTTTACTCTTTCTTGTTCCGAATGCTTAAATTAACAGAATGTCCTAAAGGCACTCTATTATTTTATCCTCACTCTATTATTTTATTCTCACTCTATTATCTACACACTGGAGACAGGTATAAGTAATGCCACGTCTTTGCTTGCTTTCACTGTACTATCAACACAGGAGAAAAGTTTAAGAAATGCCCTGCTCTAATTTCAGCTCTCACTGTACTATCTCCCACTACAGGGATATTCGCCTCGGTGCCACAAGTAAAAGGATTTGTCAGGTGATTTTTCACAATTTTAGAGTGCCTCTTGTGCCGCAGTGAGATTTATAGAATTTCTGTAGACATCTTTCTGTCGCTTTTTTCCGCTGTGAACAGTGTTCAGAGTTAACCTCCAATCGAGCATGCCTTTTAGAAAAAGCTGAAATCTAAATTCTTTTGACTTGTATAAACACAACATAAATTAGAAAGAAAGAAAGAAAGAATTATTTTGATCCTGAAGTACACGTTGTATGTAACTATCATGTAACCATCGTGTGAATACGTGCTTTACGTTGCATGTAACCATTGTGTGTGTGTGTGTGTGTGTGTGTGTGTGTGTGTGCATGCATTACTTTCTATGTAACCATAACACGAACACACGAATTACGTATGCAATCATCCTACGAGTACAGGAATTACGTTCTATGTAACTAACGTTGAACATGCGTTAATTTTATGTAACCACTGTTTGAACACTAGCATTACGTTGCATGTATCCATTGTGTGAACACGTGTATTACGTTGTATTAACCATCGTGTGAACACGTGTATTACATTGTATTAACCATCGTGTGAACACGTGTATTACGTTGTATTAATCATCGTGTGAACACGTGTATTACGTTGTATTAACCATCGTGTGAACATGTGCATTGTTTTCTACAAAAGACAAGGAAAAACATACATTGTGTCGAATGACATTATGCTATTTCCTCAAATTTGTGTTGACTGATCTCCACTCTGACTTTGGGGTGATGCTTAGTTGTGTCAATTATTTAAACATGCTTGATTGATCTCCTCTTGGCTTGATGCCGCCTCATTACGTCATCATTTAAGTGCATTACTTAATGGGTTGATGACGTGTTGTTTTGTTAAGTTCTTTCAGTATATTTGTCATCACACATTTAACTGATTTACTGTCAACAGTTATTGACGTTTATTATTATTTTTTAAACAGCTGGCTGAGCATAATTTGAATTGCTAATTAATCAGAAATGTTTACAAATTATTCAACTAGGGGACTGTAAAATATATAATAGTGCAAAAACTCAGTCTCACTTGCTACGTGTTCACAACTTTAGGTATAGGTTTTTTTTTTAGACCTACGGGTTTAGAGTTTAAGGATCTGAAGGCTTATGGGTCCTTCGGCTTAAAAAGTTTCAAGATCCTTAAATTTAGGGTTTAAGGAACTGAGTTACAACGTCTACATATCTGTGGGTTTACGCCTTTACGGTATAAAGAACTGTTTTACAACGCCTACAGATCTGTAGACTTAAAGCTTAAGAAACTGTACTGCAACATCTAGAGATCTGTAGATTTAAAACACAGGGGTCATTAGGTTTATAGATTTAGAGTTAGGATTACAGTTAGAAACTTTAGCTTATAATTTATGGATCTTTATGCATATAATTTAAAGATGTATAGGCTTTCGATTAAGGATCGTTAAGTTTAAAGTCTGCGAAACTTGAGGCTTAACGATTAAAGATTTTACGTTTTATATATTCCTAGGTTTAGGGTTTGAATACATTAGAGTTCAAGGACCCTTAATATTAGCTTTAAGGTTTAAATCTTTAAATTTGTAGTTTGAAGCCTTTTAATTTTATGGATCACTAGTCTAAAAATTTCTTAATTTTAAGGTAATATTTAGGTTTAGGACATGAAAATCTTAGGGTTTAACGATCTATAACATGGAATGTCAGGCTATTAAAAGTTTATAGGTAGGATCTCATAGGCTAAGAATTTTAGGCCTTAACGGCTTTTAATTTTTAAATTTTAATAATTTTAGAGTTTCAGGATCTGTATGTTCTCACTAATCTATCTATCTATCTATCCATTCATCCACTCACCCATCCATCCATTTATCCATCTATCTATGTGTGCTTTTGTCTGTGTTTTTCGATGGGAATTACACCATATCATGTATCAGGAATGCGAGTTTTTAGGCCTATGACTTTTAAAACCAGGGTGTTGTAGCCAAGTTGTTACTAAACTGTGGTAAATAAAAAAAAACTGTGATAATAAAAAAAAAAAAAGCGGATGTAGACAGGTAAAAGAAATCTAAACAGCAGACAACATGAATTCAAATTTCAAACGATCGACTAGCGTACGCGTTTTCTTTTTCTTCCTTTAAAAAAAAAAAAAGAGGTTATTTTCTAATCATTTGTTTCTGGATACATCCATCAAGTTGTGAAGATAAAGGGAAGTTACTCTCAACTCTAGGAGCCTACTGTTCCGTTGCTGGTACTTTCACCCCCGCCTTCTCGAGTAATCCAGCACAGGTAACCAACGCTGCATGCGTCTAGACGCCAGCAGGGCTGCATGCTCGTCAGCAACTTATCTTAACAGGCAATAAAAACGTGCTGCTCGTCAAAACGCGGCGCCGCCTGCTTTTAGTTTTGTATCCAGTGACTCTCCGCACGGGCAGTCTGACGTCAGTACCACTTTGCCTTCTTTTCATCAGCATCTTCAAGCATCCTTATCACGTGATCCTGACTGACGGATTGACCACGTGTCTCGGGCTAACAACCGAAAACATCGTTGGTTGACATGCCGCTGATGAACTGAACATGTCTTGTCCGTCCAAAAAATATCGCTTATATGTAAATCTTACACCTGTCATCATTAGTAATGTTCCAGGCAGTGGTGATATATATATTTTGAGTTGGAGTAGTGATACGGATATAGGCTGATGTAGTAATAATTATAGTTGACTGATATAGTGATAAGTATAGTTGGAAAACGTAGTGATATGTACAATTGACTGGAGTAGATATAAGTATAGTTGGCTGACGTTGTGATAAGTATATTTGGCTGACGTAGTGAGAATTATAGTTTGCCTACATATTGATAAGTATAGTTTGCTGACATGATGTTGGTATAGTTGGTTGATATAGTGATAAGTATAGTACGCTGCATATTGATAAGTGTAGGTGTCTATGTGGCTGACGTAGTGATAAGCTACAATGTAGTCACGTTCTCGATCACAACTTATCTCAATGCCTGGAGTGACGTACAACACGCTGGTAGACTCTCAATAGGAAATGACATCACATCAGGAATAGATTCCAAAGCCCATGAAATCAAAGATCAAGATGAAACCAAAACCAAAAACCAGAAAAATCCAAAATCCCTGAAACACAAGCAATTGCAGAGTCTAAGTGTCAAGTCAATTGCTCTATTAATAAATACTAAGTTTGGCATCGGCCTCTGAAAGAAATAAATGTTAACATTTTCAAAATAAAACATAACATATAGCATCATAATAAAACCTAACCATTCACACAATACAAAGACGTTTTACCTTATCCAGCCAGGGTTTTACTGCTCCATGTACAACCCCAAATAGGGAGGGACCCAGTCTCGAAACGCTCACCCCAAGAGACGATTGAAAAACGAATAAAGGGTAACATTTTCTATCACTTTTATCTCCCCTTGAAATCACATCTGTGTCTGCTAGACACATCTTTGATCCGGCCAATTGTAGGTAATATGCTAAACACTTGACATTGTTTCTAGTGAACACATTCATAATTTATTATGTTGTATTTATTATGATGTGTGTGCGTATCCGGCTAATAAGTGGTGTTGCAGGAAACTGTAAGCTGAGCCTTGAATGTAAGAAAGAATGGAGATTAGAGATGATAAACTGGAAAACGTAGCATTTGTTCCCTTATTATATTTTACAGTGAAGAAGCAGCCTTTCCTTTCTAGAATTTCTGAAATTGTTGGAATTTCAGGATTTTTTCTGGTTCATGGTTTATTGATTTATAAACCGTTACTACCATGGCAGATTCAAGAAGTCTCTCGCCCAGTATGTAAATGTAATGATACACTGCACTCTGTTAATGTATGATGGCAAGGAATACTTAATATGGGGTGTCTGATAAAAGGAAGTTACCGGATATTGCTACATCGTTGTTCCGCTTTCGTGAACTAATACGGTGAAGGAGCGCTCATGTTGGTCTCAAGAGAACAGCAGCTCGTGGAACTTTCTAGAGGAGCGTGTGAAGAATTGACAATTCTATTGTGTACAATAAATATATAGCATTACAAGAATACAATAAATATATAATATAACAATACTACAGTAAACATACTGCATTAATATAAATATATAGCAATACAATAAGTATATAACATTACAATAATACAATAAGGTGAACTTGGCAAGTTAATACCACTGAATGTGAATATACAAGCTAATATCACAGTACAGTGATACTATAAAAATATTTATAGGATAAAATTAAAATTCAGTTAAGATTTAATTTATTTCTCAACCTCTTGAATTAAGTTTTGTTTCTTTAGTCCCTTATTAAAGAAGAGGTAACTGTTTTATTTCTCTTTAATTCAGTACTTAGCAATTTAAAAGTAAATAGAAACGCATCATTATATCTCTCTGTTTAATTAAAAGTAGACGCATAAAGCATTGCTGCCGTGGATCAAAGTTTCCTTTAAAATCATTAGCGCTTTGTAGCGTTTTTATTTTTTCATTAAAGACATTTTTAATATGTCCCAGCATTACAAAATCCTTACATTAAAGACAGAAACAACATTAATTGCATACTTTGAGAAGATGACACGGAACGATAGTTTATTTATTTTTTGTTGCTGTTTGTTTATTTAGGTCTTTAAATGTCTTTACAACAGCTTGCATCTGGTCGATACGTGTCTGCAGTATGGCACAGTCTCTAAACCTTTCTTCTAGAATTTGGATTTATGGTGGAGGGCGAAGAAGCTTTAATTATTAATAGTGAAAGCTCAGAGGTTGAGCCTTCCTCAAAGGATTGTTTCATCCTTTATTATTTGTGCCCTCTCTTTCTTAATGTCAGATTTTTGTATGAGTGGGCTTTTTGTCAAAATAAATAAATAAATACATTTATATGTTAAATTGGAATCCATAAGAAGCTATTTTATTTATTTTTTAAACGAATAACCTTTTTTTTCTATTGTCAATAAATCGACAAACTACTTTTGTCGTTTTCTTCTACATCTTCCCCTCATCTCTTTTCTTCAAAACAGATTTATTTTTATCTAAACGTCTGAAAACCGACTGTAACTGCTCTTTTATCTTGCTTCAAATCGTATGTTTGCTAAAATGATTCTTACTTCGGTTTGAAAATGTTCGTGTACACTCAGCTCCGATATTTCCATTTGAGTAAGTATATTGAGCCACTTCTTTCTGGGTACTTCAACAGTGTGAAAAATCTGCTAAATGATGATTATAGGAATTAGCCTTGAAAAACATACGTGTAGTTAATAAGACTCGAATGTAGTCTGCAAGTTACAGTTGTCAGTGAAAGACAAGGATAAATAGTAAAGTTATAAACGAAGGTCAAGGAGCAATGCACATGAATTGTGATGAGGTTATAGACGAAGGTCAAGGAGCAATGCACATGAATTGTAATGAGGTTATAGACGAAGGTCAAAGAGCAATGCACATTAATTGTGATGAGGTTATAGATGAAGGTCAAGGAGCAAGGAGCCTGAATTGTAGCATTGGAGTGCGATAAGAGCAAATTAGTGCTGATAGATATTACTGTGGAGTGCGATATTGGCAATTTAGTGCTGATAGCAATTTAGTATGAAGACGCTTTTGTCCATCATCCAGCCATGTCTTAAGACGCTTTTGTTCATCAACCAGCCATGTATGAAGACGCTTTTGTCCATATACCAGCCCCATATTAAAATACTTTTGTGAGCGTCACGGAAGATCCATTAACCAGTCGTGTCTTGGGCTTCGGCTTCTGAAAGTATTCGTGGGTTCTGGAGATGTGGTCGATGAATCTTTTACAAACCAGAAATTGACCGATTTCCTCTGACAGGCGCTTAGGTGTGTCAACTCTAGCGCCGTGAAAGGTTAGCACAAATGGACACGCCAAAGTGGTCGGTTCTCGAAAGCCTGTTGATACTCTGTTATCGCTAGTCGTACAGCGTAGAATACAGTTGACAAAGGGAGATTATTTATGGTGCTAATCGACGAAACAGCGGAAGTCTTGTTTATACAGCGAGGTAAATAACATTCTATGTCTTGAATGAGATTATCTTCAACAGTCTCACAACAGCTAATGAATAATGACAAACTTTCAGATTTATTCTAGTGTGGTTAGATTTGAGAGTGCGTTCTTTCTTTTGTGTGCACTTACGCAATAAATACAACTACTCCTACTACTATAGAAGAAGACTTGATAAAGTGCTTCAAATCTTGTAAGGTCTTGAGCGCTTCACAATAATTACATATACAAAATCGCAAGGTATTTATGTCATCTATTTCAACACAAAAGAAAAACAAAAATTAATGCAACAAAACCGAAATTAATCCTCACGTAAAAATGGCACAGTATACCTAATGAATTTTTATGTCGTGAAACACACATACAAAGTAGTTTACAAATGTATATCAAATATTAGCCCCATTTGATGATACAATCCTGAAAACAAGCACGTCTGATAAGCACTCTCCAAAATGGCCTTGGCCTCTTAGTATCTCAGTTCGAAAAACCACTTCATTCTTGGTAGATAATAAGCATATTGACCGAGTGATGACTTTTACTTTATTTTATTTTGGAATGATGCCAACGATGATGGCTTCTGCTTCTATCAGGCGTGTGCACTTGACTAAAGTAAGCAGGCAGCCAATAATGACTGCAAACACGTAGCCAGCAATGACTCCCTCTCTCTCTCTCTCTCTCTCTATATATATATATATATATAAACAGGTAGACAGTAAAGACTGTAAACTGAAAGAAATGACTGTAAACAGTGGTCATTAATGACTAAACTGGTAGCCGTAATGACTGTAAACAGTAAAGACTGTAAACAACAAGTAGCCAGTATTGACTATAGACAGGCAGACAGTAAAGACAATAAACAGGTAGCCAGTAAAGACAATAAACAGGTAGCCAGTATTGACTATAGACAGGTAGCCAGTAAAGACAATAAACAGGTAGCCAGTGTTGACTATAGACAGGCAGACAGTAAAGACAATAAACAGGTAGCCAGTATTGACTATAAACAGGCAGCCAGTATTGACTATAGACAGGTAGCTAGTAAAGACAATAAACAGGTAGCCAGTATTGACTATAGACAGGCAGCCAGTAAAGACAATAAACAGGTAGCCAGTAATGGAAGTGGAGAAATGACATGATTAGTTCTTGAAACTATGAAAACAATCATTGCCGCATTGTTTTGAACCGTTTCAAGTTTGTTCACAAAACGCAATGATCAAAGAGGAGAGAATTACAATAACCACGTTGAGAATATCTTTGAACACATGAGTGAACACACGAGGGAGCACATGTGAACACACGTGAGAGTACTATTGAACACACGAGAGAGTACTAGTGAAAGCAACGTTGATTGTAATATCAATTGTTAGACGTGTGAACAGTGTTGTCCCATCTCAACCCTAAACATGTCCTTGACATTTATTGAAGATGTATTGTGATAGGGTTGGAGAGAGATGCCAAAAGCACACTCATTTCAAAGTAAATAACTTAATTTACTTAATTCGAATGTCACCAATATTCATTGACTCTGACAGAAGTACGGATTTAGTAACCCTCTGAGGAACAACAAACATTACTTATTTTTATCATCATTCATTCTTTCTTCCTGTTCGTTATCCACAACATAGCATCAGGAACGCATGGCTCAAAACGTTTTGAATGTGAAAGCAGTTTTATTCGTGCAACTTGATATAGCTGGCTATCACCAGTTTACAACTGGTGACAACAGGATGGTGACCTTTGACACTGGATAGATATTGTTTATAAACAATACAATACTGATCCAAGAACAGATCCCTGTGGGACCATCACACTGACGCCAGGATGTCTGTCATTTATAACGTAATTTCTTTTCTTTCTCATGTATTATGGATGTCTGTCATTTATAACGTAATTTCTTTTCTTTCTCATGTATTATGGATGCTAAGATATCCAGGAAATAGAACATATATAGAATATATTGTTAGTCAGTAAAGTTCGAGGCTGCAGATAAATCAAGTAGTAAGAGAAAAAATTTACATTAAAGCAGAAATTCGGTCATTAACAACTTTTAAAATGAAATTTTCAGTGTTGTGATAGGGGAAATAATTTGAAAAGCACTGAATAGATTATTCAGATTTAGATGAGATGCTGAGGCGAAACAACTTTCCCGAGGACTTCTGAGATAGGATTACAGACTGAGTGAAAATTTTTCAAGTCACTCATCAAGGATTACTCTTTCAAAAATTGGTTAAACAACAGCCATTGAAAAAGTAATGGCAAATACCAATAGAAAGACAAGTCACAATGGCTATTTAAAAGAGTGATTGCTCATATCAGTAGAAAGACAAGTCACAATAATTATTTATAAAGTGATGGTTCAAGACAGTAGAAAGTATTTATGGCATATGGAGCACATAATATATCAACTTTGAACACAGGGATAAAATCACCAAGGTCATATGTCTGTTGGGCACATTTCTTTAGGTTTGTTAAAATCCCACAGATAATGGCTGAAGTGTAATGATATTTATTAGAGTTTCTGTGCATGATCTATAAAGTAATCTTTATTGCAACATTACACGCAATAAAGTTTGCTTCACACATTATAAAGAGCAATTCTATTTGAGTAAGAGTATTTCTTATTGAAATACTTGTTCACATCTCGAGGGAATGTACATTTTTACATCATTAAAGCTATAAAATATACATATGAGAATTTTAATGTTAGCATTACTAAGAATTTAAAATGAACATTCTTATAAGAATATGGATATTCACATACTGGAATAACTTTCACATCTGATAGGAATATGTCTTTTCAGATGTCAGTGATATATGTCTTTTCACCTCTCATTTATGTATGTCCTTTTTAGATCTCAGAAAAAATTTACTGATAAATGTCGTAATATTGCCTATTTTAACATCTCAGAAGACTGACTGACTGATAGGATTAAGATCATAACAATTTTGTTCCATTTTACTAAGTGCGACTTACAGTGTGTTATAAGGTTAAATGACTATGAATTTTAATTTGACAAGTTTTACTTTTAAACTGCGCGATCCATCATTCAAACCATTTTGTGCTTGGCCTTGACCCGTACAGGAATAAAAGGCCAAGGTGAACTGTGAGGACAGTTGTCTCTAAAATTAGGGTCAGGTCAGTGTCAAGTGCAATGACACATTATTATCGATATTTTTTCTCGGTTCCCATCATGAAGAAAAGCTGGAAAAAAAAAATCCACTTCGCAGAAGAGAAGGAAGATCGTCATTAGTGGGCTGAAGACGTCATTAAGAAAGACGTCGCTAGTGGGATGAAGAGGTCATCAGTGGACTAAAGACGTCACTGGTGGACTGAAAATAGGTAATAGAAGTATTTTTGTAATTGTTTAAAAGTATTTAATTATTTTGATAAAATTTTACAAGTTTTCGATTGCATATATCTTCAGATTAAAAAAAAACGTATTAGTGAGTACAACGTTATTTATATGAATATTTTATGTTTACACAACATCGATTCACTTGCGGGGGAAGGAGAGAGGAAGGAAGATGGATACTACTTCAAGACAAAGAGAAAGAGAGGGAGAGAGGGGGAGAGAGAGAGCAGATGGAGAGAGCAGAGGGAGACAAAGAGAAACGAAGAAAAGAGAGTCAGAGAACAGAAGGAGACAGAAATATAGAGATACAAAGAGAGAATGACACAGACGAGAAAGATACATATACATAGAGACCAACTGACAGAGACAGGAAGAAAAAGTGATTGTGTCTTTATGGTCTTCTTCCAGTTTCTCAATCCATTTTGCTGATGTACGTGAATTGCTCCAGAAGATCTCTGTCTCTTGAATGTTTGGAGTCTGTTGTTTTATTCTGAGGTTCCCTTTTAATTTTTTACATAGTCTTCCAGGGTCAGTTTTGAATATTTTGACCTCTTGGAATTGCGGACCTCTTGCAGTGTATCTTTTCAGACTGTGGCTGAGTCCTTGTAACATTTGTTTGGCATCGTATATTGCGGTCTTAATATTTCTATAATTTAGATGGTATTTGTTGACTAATGCCCTTTTAAGTTTTCCCTTTTATGTATTGCTGATGCCATTTGGCTTATTTTAAGAATAAGAAAGATAATGACTTGTTACAATGAATGGCGCTATTGTCAACATATGCTAGTTACAGCTGTCATCATTGAAAATGTTATGTACATTGATTATAATTATCTCTCTAAGACTCCACGCCCATTCCCATGATGAAACTATATCCATGATCGTGATGATAAATATAAGTTAATTTGACTGCTGATATCTATGCTAGGATAAACTGATTGAGTGTCTCATGAGATAAATGTCAACACTCTTGTTTATATTCATATGTTACATGTTTGATTGCATATTTAATAAATTTATTGTTACATTTCATTACCTTCTTGCACATATATTAAAACCTTACGTTGGAATAATAGCGATGGTGGTGGCTCGTTAACTATAAATAAATGATGAGTTTTTATTACTCCTTTAGTAAGAAGTTTCCACCTGAACAAAATTATGCGACAGTAAAACGTTTTCTTATTAATGTGTAAAGTGTAGAGTTTAGTGACACACTTATAACCTGTCAAGTGAGAGACATTTTGGTTTTCTGGGAGAATTATTAATAACTATAAATTTAGATTCTCGATCACCTGTAACTAGTGATGTGTTATTAAATAATAAATAATGATCATAATGAGTGAAGGAGCCCAGAGGTGTCACATTTTGATTGTGTTGTTAATGTTCAAATTATTTTGTATTATACCGCCTTTGGTTGTGATATTAATTTAATTAACTAGTTATGCCGTCGTTATTCGATTGTGTTATAAATTTTATAACTAAATTATATTGTATCGCATTTGATTGTCCTATTAATTTTATAACTAAATTATATTGTATCGCATTTGATTGTCCTGTTAATTTTATAACTAAATTATATTGTATCGCATTTGATTGTCCTATAAATTTTATAACTAAATTATATTGTATCACATTTGATTGTCCTATTAATTTTATTACTAAATTATATTGTATCGCATTTGATTGTCCTATTAATTTTATTACTAAATTATATTGTATCGCATTTGATTGTCCTGTTAATTTTATAACTAAATTATATTGTATCGCATTTGATTGTCCTATTAATTTTATAACTAAATTATATTGTATCGCATTTGATTGTCCTGTTAATTTTATTACTAAGTTATATTGTATCGCATTTGATTGTCCTGTTAATTTTATTACTAAGTTATATTGTATCGCATTTGATTGTCCTATTAATTTTATTACTAAATTATATTGTATCGCATTTGATTGTCCTGTTAATTTTATTACTAGTTTATATCGTACCGTACTTGACTGGATTGTGATGTACACTTCAGATCGATATACACAGCATTATATCTGCACGTTGCTTTCAGATAACTTTATGATGAGTTGACTGCGGTCATTTTGGTTTACTTTGGTCTTTAGATGCCATTATTGTCACATACATGTTTACTTGCTTTCCAACACCATCCTTCTCAAACGCTCCTTTGGGCACCATCATTCCAGTATCATCAAAGGACACATTCAGTCCAGTATCCAGTCGAACACCATCACTCCAGTATCATCATTCAAACACCATCATTCCAGTATCATCATTCAAACACCATCACTCCAGTATCATCATTCAAATACCATCACTCCAGTATCATCATTCAAACACCATCATTCCAGTATCATCATTCAAATACCATCTTTCCAGTATCATCGTTCAAACACCACCATTCCAGTATCATCAAAGGACACATTCAGTCCAGTATCCAGTCGAACACCATCACTCAAGTATCATCACTTAAACATCATTCCAGTATCATCACTCAAGCACCCATCATTCCAGTATCATCACTTAAACACCATCATTCCAGTATCATCACTTAAACATCCTCATTCCAGTATCATCGCTCAGACACCTTCATTCCATTATCATCACTCAAAAACCATCATTCTAGTATCATCAAACACCCTCATTCCAGTCTCATCACTCAAACACCATTACTATAGTATCATCGCTCAAACACCATCACGCCAGTATCATCGCTCAAACACCATCACGCCAGTACCATCTCTACAGTACCATCACTCAAACAAAATCACTCCAGTAGCATCAGTCAGTAACCATCACTTTAGTACCACCACTCAAACACCACTACTCCAGCAACATCCCTAGATACCATTACACCAGAACCATCACTCATTCCCCTTCACTCCGGTACCATCCTTCAAATACCATCAGTCCAATACCTTCACTCAAATACTATCAGTTTGTACCATCACATCATTATCCGTCATAATATTACCACCACTCGAATACCATAATTCCAGGACCATTGATCAGACACCAGACTTCTAGTGCCATCTTTGATGCATTATTTTCAAATGCATATCTGTCTGCGGGTAGATGGCGTGAGGACGAGTTCATCGTACTCCGAACATTTGCCGGAGGAAACATTAACATTCTGGGGGAGGTGAAACAAACCTGGGGACTGCACGACAGAGGAAAGTGCACGGTTATAGATAAGAGAGGCAAAGACAGGTGTTTTACTGTTCAAGTACATGAACGATTTACTTGGTGCAGGTGACTGGAACCCTATACCCACCGAATACAGGTAATGTTCTCTCGTTCTATAAGTCAACATTTCTGGCTAAAGTTGAACGAAATTGACTACTAGAATCATATATGAGTTATAGTTAAACTGATTCCAACAGAACTGAAAAAGATAGAAATGCAACTTGCCTATAAGGTCTTGGCACTGGGAATTAAATAATGATGATGATATGGAAATAAATGCCAATGTCAAAAGAGAGTCTAGAAATAACTACCCATCTCGATTGTCTTGTGAGTGCAGAACTTTACATCCATATCATATGTAGTTTTTTACTGTCTACGGTAGTGCATGTGTGAAACTTTTCATCCTTGTCTACAGTTAGTGCGTGTATGAAATTGTACACCAAGTCTACAGTTAGTGCGTGTATGAAATTGTACACCAAGTCTACAGTAGTGCGTGTATGAAATTGTACACCAAGTCTACAGTAGTGCGTGTATGAAATTGTACACCAAGTCTACAGTAGTGCGTGTGTGAAATTTTATACCAAGTCTACAGTAGTGCGTGTATGAAATTGTACACCAAGTCTACAGTAGTGCGTGTGTGAAATTTTATACCATGTCTACAGTAGTGCGTGTGTGAAATTTTATGCCATGTCTACAGTAGTGCGTGTGTGAAATTTTACACCGTCTACAGTAGTGCTTATGTGAAATTTTATACCATGTCTACAGTCGTTTGACTGTGTAAAACGTTATAGCCGTGGCTTCTGTAGTGTACGTCTGTTTCGAACTCAGCATTCAGACCACATGAGTTGCCCGCATGCCTTTCTAAAAATAGCACAAATCAGCTGCAAACTAAGTTCAATTTGTTATATTTCAGAAGATGGTAGCCCTTCTTATGACTCAGTACCCACAAAGTAGCTCTCAGTATCAAAAAGGTTGGTGACCCCTGGAACAGAGTATGAGCGGGGATATTTGTAAAAGACTAGTCAAACTGTCTGTATAGAATATGAACGGGGATTTTTGAGGTTTGTAAAAGATTAGTCATACTGTGTTAAATTTAATTATTACTTCCTATGTCGAAATAGGAATGGCTTTGTAAAATATTTCATCTGGACAAGGGAACATCTCTGCAATAGTCTTTCATTTGAAATCGGGAAAACTTTCTTGTAGTCTTGCTTGTATAATGGGACATTTTTGTTAAAGTTTTGTATCTATAATGGGACGTTTTTGTTAAAGTTTTGTATCTATAATGGGACGTTTTTGTTAAAGTTTTGTATCTATAATGGGACATTTTTGTTAAAGTTTTGTATCTATAATGGGACGTTTTTGTTGTAGTCTTGAGTCTATGAGACGTTTTTGTTGTAATCTTGTCTCTATAAGGGAACGTTTCTGTTGTATTGTATCTATAATGGGAAGGCTTTGTTGTTGTCCTTTACCTGGAAATGGAATGTTTACTTGTTATCCTTTAGCTTTTCAATTGGGAATTTCCTGCAGTCGTTTACCTAGAAATGGAAAGATTTTCTTAGTTTTCTTTTACCTTGAAATGGGAAGATTTTGTTGTAATGAATAAACTTGAAATGTGATTTTTAATAGTCTTTTTCATTGTTTTGACTTGAATGGTAAGGTTATTATGTAATAGTCGGGTGTTTTTTTCTTGCCGTATTTTTCGTCTTTGTAAATACAAGATGATGTTTTCATAGTACTTTACTCTATTGGTTTTTCTGCAAAATTTGAAATAGGCAATACAATAGAAGGACAATGCATGGTAGGTAAAATGTAAAGTTACCAAATTATCAACAACAAGTACTAACAACAACAATGATCGATAACAGGATAGCAAAGACAACATAGGTACGACAGCGGTAAAGTTGCGCCAAACATAATTATCACACTTTAAGTATTTTATAATATTTACACATAAATTAAACAGGAGTACTTATAAATTTATTGACATTTAAATAAATAAGAAAAGAGAAAGATAACAATATACACAACAAATAAATGTCTTAGAAAACAAACACAAAGTTCTCGAATGCACTGTTTGCATAAATACTTATAGAAAAGAGATGGTGATATATTTATTGAAGTAACGGTGACATATTTACTGAAGTAACGGTGATATATTTACTGAAGAGATGGTGATATACGTCTGGAGAGCCATCTTGATAACGGCCATGGTCTCATTGTGTCTCGCGAAAAGAAACCACAGTCCACCTATTTGAACCCCAATAAGTGTCAAAACCCTCATTAGTGTCACGACAAACGACACGTCTTCCTGTTAGAAAATGTTCATTAGCTTATCAGGGTACTTCTTCCTGCAATTCTCTGCTTTTTGTGGTGAGGCATAAATACACTGGGTGGCGGAGTAAATTTGCCTAAACCTATTTCTAAACTTAATTATTATATAAATTGTTAAATGTCAAAGTGACCCGACCTTGGACACTGATTGTGCTGATATTTTTAATTGTCAAAGTTCAAAGTCAGAATTCAGGTAAAAAAATTAGCTAGACTTGCTGATGTAATCTAAACTGGTTTTAGGTGGTTGAGTAGTTTTATTATCCAATGGTTAAGATTTACAAGTACGAGACCAAACAATGGGCTGAGATCAAAGTTTAACTTGCTGTAAAGAATTCTATTGTCTAATAACTGTGAATTTGGTGTGGCAAGAAGTCGGGTCATGAAAGGTGGCAGTCAGCTTAATGGTGAGTTAATTGACTGATTGAGAGAAAATGGAATTTGAAAATTTCATGTATTTTACTATTGATATGTTATATTTGTGTTTCACATAGAGATGTATTATGTGAGTAGACTATTATTTTTACAAATTGTGAACTAAGATGCTTGTGTGCAGTATGCTAAACAACTGACATTGTTTCTGGTGACTACGTTCATAACATTGATATGTTGTATTCATTATGCTGTACGCGTGTATCGAGTTAATAAATACTGATTTCAGGAACCTGTAAGTTGAGACCTGAATGTAAGAAAGAATGGCTTTGGGGATGAATAAACTGTAAAACTTACGTTTGTTCCCTGATTACATTTTACAGTGAAGAAATCCGTTTTTGTTTGTACCTGAATCTCCCAAGCCACTATGATTGT
Organism: Sinotaia quadrata; assembly: GCA_028829895.1. Classification (NCBI taxonomy): domain Eukaryota; kingdom Metazoa; phylum Mollusca; class Gastropoda; order Architaenioglossa; family Viviparidae; genus Sinotaia; species Sinotaia quadrata. The sequence goes on from CM054177.1 coordinate 92,641,190, forward strand.
GATAGACTCAAGAAGTTTCTACCCCAGTGCGTAAGTGTAAGGATCCCCTACACTCTGTTGATGTATGGTGGCAAAGTATACTGACTACATCATGTAATTTCTGTTACAAAGAAGTTACCAGAAATTGCTACAATTGCTGTTCTGTATGAGGGAGCTAATATGGCGGAGCATCCAGATTAGCCTCAAGAGAATAGGGGCTCATTAGTATTCTACAATGTGCAAGACAAACACATGAAACTGACCATTCCCTTCTGACAATAAACTTGTGTATTTGTTATGAAAGTGAGCAAAAGACTATTACAGCTTTGCCTTGACAAGGTTACGTACAAGCTATTATCACTATAATCTCTATAACTTCATTTCTTTTCTCTGATAAGAACTAAAAATTCTCTGATTTATACTGACATTAGTCTGTTGAATCATGCATTAGGATATAAGACTGCATGAATATTGAAATTATTTGAATGTGGTTCATGAAAATATTGATGTCAAATCATCTTTTGACTGTAGTTGCTAATAAGCATATTTGATTGTTGATTTAATACATGTATTGACCTTCTTACACATATTGATAACCTTATGTTGGAAAAGAAAGTGGGATTTATGTTCTCCTTTAGTAAGACGTTTTCCACCTAAAGAAGTATTGTGTGACAGTAAGTGTTTGTCTTTAATGTTGTGGAAGGGAGAAAACGTTTACAGCACCCGCATATCTGCCAAGTGAGAGAGTTGAGTGGAGTCTTCTTGAGAATTATTAATAACATAAATTAAGATTCTCATCACTTGTAATTAATTATTGGTGATTAATTAATAATAATCATATCCAATAACTAGTGGCATAGGTGGCACACATATTATATATATAAGAGAGAGAGAGAGAGAGAGAGAGAGAGAGATATGCACAAATCTATGTGTTAAATTTCATCACATATCTGCGTGTTGTCTAAGTTGAGATGTAGATTGCTACACATTAATCATGTTTTATCGTTTTTACGTTATGTTGTGTATACGAATAAATACCATTGGTTATGTTGTGTCTAAACGCAATTCTATCATATGTTATATTGCATATAGGAACATATATATCTTTTCTTATGCATAGACACCTTTCTATCATTCACTATGTTGTGTGTAGGAACAAATACCATTGGTTATGTTGAGTATAAACATATTTCTATCATTTGCCTTGTATAGGCACAATTCTACCAAGTTGTGTTATGTTGTGTATAGACATATCTATTATTTCTTATGTTGTATATAGACACATATCTATTATTTCTTATGTTGTATATAGACAAATATCTAATTTTTGTTCTGTTGTGTAATGACACATATCTATCATTGGTTGTCCTTAAGGCCTTGTATCTCAGCACTTAACGATCGTTTGCTGTCTGTGAATATCAGGCCTTGGCGTTACTGACATATCGTATCTCATTTATATATATATATATAATTTTTATGTTGTACTGTCATGTTTTATAACAGCACATATTTAATGTCTTGTCCTCACTACCATACAACTCACTATACGTAAAGCGTTTGTTGTTATTTAATGTTATGTGGCCTTTGTCCTTTTGCAGTCATATATATCGTTTGTTGTTATTTAATGTCGTGTATCTTTTGTCTTTTAGCAGTCATATATATCGTTTGTTGTTATTTAATGTCGTGTATCTTTTGTCCTTTTCCAGTCATATATATAGTTTGTTGTCTTTGATAACACTTTATATATCTGTCTTTTGTTGTCATTACTTCTTACAAAGAACAGAGTAATGGAGATAGCCATGGCCATACCTTTGCTTTGTGAATTGTTTTTCTTAGAGCCTTCACGTACCCAATCTCTGAGTAGCGCTGATAAATATTTTAGCGAAGAATATCCGAATTCCGAACCTATATAATCTGTTTTTAGCATTTGGGCAGATGGGCCAGAGCTTGGTGGCGCCGTGGGTGATTTTGCAAAACGAGATGAGAGGTGTTGTATAGCATGACAAACCTAACATTATCCAAGATGCAGTAGATGAAGTGTTTTTTTCCCTCCAGGTAAGAGAATCAAGAGGGGAAAAGGTAGCGCGTTCGAGTGGAAGACCTGACGCCTAAAAGAATCGGATCATGTCTGTTTCGCACTGGAAATTGCAGGGAAAGGCCGGCTTGGGGTCGGGCAGGTACCAGACGGCGCCAAAGTGAAAAACACAATCAGGGTTTTGCTTTTACGAAGGCAGAAAAATGTCTTCACTGCTGATAAAAAAAACGGTTTTCATTTATATTTCCATTTGCCCAAGATTTTACTTTATTCTTTGACTTCCTATTGTACTCAGTAAATGTACACACAATTTGAAATATTCTTTCCAGTCGGTAATTAACAGTAGTAGCGTGTTATAGTGGCACTACAAAAATTACATTGATGTTTATAATTAAAAGAAATTATATCCCTGATTCATTTAACTCAAAGGCATTTATTACCGAAACGGACAGTCCTATAGTTTCCTAATATTGTCATAAAATTCTCACAACCAACTTTTTTAAACAACCAAAATACTAATTACAATTGTCATCAATCAAGTTACTGGTAGTAGATGACTAAAAACCAAGGAACTGCTAACGTTTGCCTTAATCAGTCAATTATAGACTAGTAATATCACTGAAAAACAAAGACCCTTTAGCATTTGCCTTAATCAGTCAATTATAGACTAGTAATATCACTGAAAAACAAAGACCTTTTAGCACTTGCCTTAAGAAGTCAATTACGTACTAGTAGTAAATGACTAAAAACCAAAATCTTAGCATTTGCTTTCAGAAGAAAATTTCGAAATTTTCGACAATGGTTTGTCAAACATTTCCTTTACATTTTAGAGAGCGGTCTGACGTCATTTCTCGCAAAGAGTTAAGTCTCAAACACACTCAGGCATTATAAATCAAACACATATATGCATTATAAATCTAACACATATATGCATTATTGAACATGAACAAAAGCTGTATGAGAGTTTGATGTTTGTCACTCGAATCAGTCAAACTATTTTCTCCAACAGGACGGTGTTCATCTTTATCAATGTGGTCATTCTTTCACTCACTTACATGTTGTTTGTTCACTCTATCACTTTCATGTTGTGTATTCACTATATCACTCACTTTCATGTTGTTTGTTCACTCTATCATTCATTTTCAAGCTGCAGACTCACCGTTCCTGTCATATTCAAATTGCTGGTTTACTGCTCATCATTTTCAACTTGCTGATTCACTGTTCTCGTCATTTCCAAGTTTCTGGTTCACTGCTCCTGTCATTTTCAAGTTGCTGGTTCTCTGCTCCTGCCATTTTCAGGTTGCCGGCACATTCTAGCAATCAATCTCTTCCGTGATGGCTCACTAAATGCTTTTATCTATGAAGTATTGCTTGCTAGTTATCTCTCCAAAGTGATAGAAACTCTAGCAGCATTTCCAAAGAGTTGGCTCACTGGCAACCATTTCCATAGTGCTGACTCACTAGCAGTCATTCTCTTCAAAGTGTTTAACTCTAGCAGGCGTTACGATAGTGTGGGTTCACTAGATGTCATTCTCTTCAAAGTGCTGGTTCACTCAATCAGTCATTTCTTCTACTGGCTTTGGCTCACTTTATTACATCTTTTCCGAAGAGTGGCATAACCTTAAGGTATCCTACCCATGTATTATGTTATTCTCTTTGTCATTCTATCAAAACGTTTAACTCACTTTACAATATATTCCCCAAAGCTGGCTCACTTTCTCTAACACTTTCCCAAAGTGCTGGCCTGCATTTAATTTAATCCTCATTTTCTCAGACCTGTTGGTTCATTCTATTAAACATTCTTTTGAAAGTGTTGTCTCATTCTATGCAATTATTTCAATAGTGCTTGCCCAAAACATCATTCAATTGTTCCAAAGCTGGCTCAATCTATCAGTTATTGTTTTCAAAATGCTTGCCCACATCATTCAATTGTTCCAAAAGCTGGCTCAATCTATCAGTTATTGTTTTCAAAATGCTTGCCCACAACATCATTCAATTGTTCCAAACAGCTGGCTCAATCTATCAGTTATTGTTTTCAAAATGCTTGCCCACTTTATGCCCATCATTCAGAAGTGTTTGTATAGTCTGTGCCAATCTGTGTGGAGTAGAGTAAATTTGTCTATCCCTATTTCTAGACTTAGTTGTTATATAAATAGTTAAATTGACAAAGTGACCTAACCTTTGGCACTCCTTAAGATGTTCATTTTTGTAAGCGTCAAAGTTGGAAATAAACAACTAAGTTGGAGAATTCGCTAGAAATTGCTGATTCAATCCAAACCAGTTCCAACTTGATGAGTAGTTTTCTGACTAATAGTCTCATACTTGTTCATAACAAAATCATCCAATCGGGATGGACTGAAAGTTTCTTTGTTGAAGAAGCAGTCTATTTGAATCACTTTGATGACTACTGTATTCTACTTGGTTACATTGGTGTGTGAATCCAGCATTGCTGCCAGATTATCACTTAAACATGTTGTTGTAAGTTGATTCCTGTTAACTCTGTTCAAGGGCCAATATGGCAGAAATGGTGACTAGAGTTTGGTCTCAAAAATTCATAAACATTTTTTGGAATGTTCCTTGTGGTGTGTTGAGTGCTAGAAAGTTTCATATCTCCCGGTGTGCGTATGAATTTTTAGACAATTCTCTATGGTGTGCGTATGAATTTTTAGACAATTCTCTATGGTGTGCGTATGAATTTTTAGACAATTCTCTATGGTGTGCTTTGTGAACACATATAACATTCTGGAATAGTTGTGTAATGAAACTAGAAAAGAGGCACATAGAGCTCTCACCTGAAGAAGAAAGACAGTGACTTGTTGCAAACTGCTTGATTATGAATATGTGCCAGCATTAGCCTCCATCTTTGAAAGGGTTATGTGCATTGACTTTAATTATTTCTCTGTAACTCTATTCTCATTTCCATGATGATATCCATGAACTTGATTATATATTTATGTTAATGGACTGCTTTTGTCTATGCTAGGATAAACTGAATGATTGTTGAGAGTTAATTGAACACTGTTGTGAAGTGATGTAAATAGCAAGGCACTATGTTCATATGTTCTATATTTGATTGTTGATTTAATAAATTTATTGACCTTACACATATTGATAACCATATGTTGGAAGACAGTGGGTGGAAGGGGGGTGGCTCGCTAAATGTAAAGAGATGGATTTGTCTTCTCCATTGGTAAAGCGTTTTTCACCTAGGGAAATATTTTGTGATGGTAAATGTTTGTTGTTAATGTTGTGGAAGAGAGAAAATGTTTACAGCGCCCAAATATCCGTCAAGTGAGAGAGACGAGCTGCGTCTTCTGGAGAATTATTAATAACATAAATCACACACTTTATTTATTCTCCTCAATCTTTCAAATCAAGATTAAACAGTCAAACGCACTTAATATTTTCAACTTCCAGTTTATTAAAATGACAAATAAATAATATATAAAAAGATTTTATGTCACTGAAAATTGGTCGTGCATTGTATCAAGCACGGCACTGTCAAAGTTGGTCCTATAAAAATATGCACTTTTCTTTTATTACCCATAATTCTTGGTCATGTATTAGGGGCGCACAACTTCGTAATGAGATGGGATCCGGAAGTTCCTTTCCGGAGATAAAACATATGATTACTGATGGAAGTAGTACTTATTATTGGTACTAAATAAATATGATTTTGATATAATGCATTAATTTTGTGACATGAAAGTATCGTCATAGAGAACTACTCGCGTGAACGTGAATTCATTCTGTAATAAATATTAGACGAGGACACACATGATTCATTCCTCTAAGTTGGGAAATGTTTGAGATTCACTGACTACATGTTTAGCGCGCTTTTTGATGCAACACCACAAAAATATATCGTAAATTTTAGTGTACAAATCCGACTATATTCTACAGAGGATTAAATGTTATTGGCTTTTACACGAGGATATAAAGGAATACATCTTACGTGAGATCATATGTGTAAATATTCAGGTACAAAAGCAAAACCAAACAGTTCATAACAACGTAATAAAGGAGTCCCTTCATCTTGACCTATTAAATCTTTTTGTGATGTCTATTTTTTTCCTCAGGCGTACTAAAACTTTTCTGTGGTGGACCTAAAGCTAGTCCTCTTCGCTTTAAAAAGCAATTAGAACATGTTCCGAGTTTTAAGCACTGCACATAATAAGCAATTAATAATGAAAAAATAAAGTGAACTCACTGTGGACTGTGTTCCTCCTTCAGTTACAACATAAGAATAAAGGAAACTCTTCTTAGAGCACACGAAAACGCATAACAATCTGCATAGACAAATCACTTCACACTCCAATAATTATTCAGCTCACTGCACGGCAAGGGCTGTGCACTTTTTCAAAACAAAGTACCTACATGGGCGGCCAGGAGCATATAGCATCCTGATTAAATGGCGTTAGAAACCATTCTGCGTCTTCTCTATCCCCTTTATTCTAGAATGTATTAAATAGTAAAAGTCAAGGTCATATTACCATCCCTTTACCTTTGACGTAAATACTCCAAAGAATAATTAAACTTTTACACAGTAAAGCACAACATATGTATATACTAGGTACATGAGTACACTTTAAAGAAACCAGAGTGCAAAGTTACGAGCGCAAGCACTGTAAAAAATTGACAGTACAAGTTAGGTACACAAGCACTTTAAAGAACAGACTGCGCAAACTTAGGAACACAAGGACGTTTAAGAATTAAAAGTGCATAATAGTAAATTTACAAGCATTTAGAACACTGAGTGCGCCATGCTAGGTACTCCAGCACTATAAAGTACTGAGTGCGCGATGTTAGGTACTCTAGCACTATAAAGTACTGAGTGCGCCATGCTAGGTACTCCAGCACTATAAAGTACTGAGTGCGCCACGTTAGGTACTCCAGCACTATAAAGTACTGAGTGCGCCATGCTAGGTACTCCCACTATAAAGTATTGAGTACGCCACGTTAGCTACACAAGCATTTAAAGAATTTAGTGTTAAGTGCACAAACGTTTGAAAAGTTCAGAGTGTTAGGTGTATGAACACTTAAAGAAATCAGTGTGTTATGGGCACAAGCAGTTAAAGAATTCAGTATTAGGTACACAAGCACTTATATAAATCAGTGTTAGGTGCACACTGCGCAGTCAATAAACGAGGATAAGATACACAGTTGTTGTTTTTTTTTAAACTGAGATGGCAAATATATTTACTGTATACATTAATTTTGTTTCTCACAATCACATTAAAGGACATCATTTAAAAAACTTTGTGGATTAATCAGTGGCCCGCAACGTATGACATGACAAGTGATAAAATAATTAAACTATACATGTACATTTAAAGGTACATAAGGAATAATGATTATAGTTAATACGAATTTGTCTCGCGTGTGCATTTTGTTAGCGTTTATGACGAAGTGCACACGATTTGACATCAATAACGAATCCAGTATATGGCCTTGAACTAAATGAAAGACAACAGCAAACCATACGCATGACGATATGCTTGTAGGTTATTTGCTATAAATGAATATTAACAAATGGATTGACATCAGTAAATAAGTAAACAATTTTAGTTCCCGTCAAAAAAATGTACGGCCGTATTTATATTAATAGGTGTACTCAACACAAATGAAGTGACGTCATTGAATAAGTAAACAATTTTAGTTCCGCAAAAATATTCGTCCTTATTTAATGCACTATCATGCATTGCTAATTTATATTGTAATTAATCACGTATTACTGTACTATATAAGTGCAATTAATATATCTATTACTATATTACAGAGATGTAACTGTAACAACTTGTACATAAAATGGGTGAAATTAATTCAACAGTACAGTGTGTCTGTATAATAATCATATTCAGGGTGTATTATTTCATTGTACATCAGCAATTCCCAAAGCAGGACTCTACTGAGAGCGGGGAGAGAGTAATGGGGGGGAGGGATGAATTACATCTGACACTCAATGCAAATCTCAGTGGAGAACATGTTTAATGGGGACGGGGAGAGTGCAGTAGAGGTGTGTGTGTATAAGATCTAACACTCAATGCAGTAGTAAACGCTTCGTAGTGTTGTGGGTATGAACGAGTCACGACACTCAATAACACGGCACTTTAGCCTGGAGGTGAGTGTGTTAGGAAACCAGATACTCGTAAGGAATCGACAAGACTGTATTATTGACTACTATTGCAAAATACTCGTAAGGAATCGTCAAGTCTGTATTATTGACTACTATTGCAAATGATCTTGCTAATATCACTAGCCATAATGCAAATGATCTTGCTAATATCACTAGCCATAATGCAAATGATCTTGCTAATATCACTAGCCATAATGCAAATGACCCTGCTAATATCACTAGCCATAATGTAAATGATCTTGCTAATATCACTAGCCATAATGTAAATGATCTTGCTAATATCACTAGCAATAATGTAAATGTTCTGGACTACTATATTATTGGATCAGCCAGCAATGATACCGTGCCTCAAGGCTAACATTTCAATGGACTAGCTAGCAATGCTGCAAAGGCTTTGATATAATATTACTCATAATAAAGATGCAAAGACTGATGCAATATTACACTGATTTAATAAAGATGTAATGGCTCTGACGCAATATCACACTGATATAATAAAGATGCAGTGGCTCTGACGTAAAATTGCACTGATCTAATAAAAGATGCAACGGCTCTGACGTAATATCACACTGATCTAATAAAGATGTAAAGGCTCCGAGGTAATATTACCCTGATCTAATAATGATGTAATGGCTCTGAAATAATATTACACTGATCTAATAAAGATGTTATGGCTCTGAAATAATATTACACTGGTCTAATAATGATACAATGGCTCTGATATAATATTACACTGATCTAACAATGATGCAATGGCTCTGACGTAATATTACACTGGTCTAATAAAGCTAAAATGCCTCTGAGCCATGATGTTAAGTTGAATAACAATGATTTAAGCCTTTGGGCTAAAAATGAAAAAGCAAACAAACTAGAAATGGTGGAACCCTTAAAAAATATCTGAAGACAGCAAATACAGTGTATAATTATTTGCTCATATTTCCAAATATAGCAACGAAGTGCAATTGCTATTTGCTAAAACATTTGATTTTTTTACAATATATCTTGGTTACAACTAGTCTTAGCGCAATACGACACTTGGTTAACATTTCAAACATGAAGTACACATTATAAAAGAGATTTGACTGCTACGTTTCTCTGACCTTCAAAGCAGGGCTTAAAAATATTACCCTTCTTCTAACTCATGTGAATGTGTGCACTATCTTCATTTGGGGTTCAAGTCTAGTTCGATTTTTTCAGCTAAGTGCAAACACCAGTAAAAAGAATTTACGTCCTGGAAGGGAAATCTAGAGTGTCACAAAATTGAGTAGAGGGTTGGTGTGATTTTCTCTGGGCAGCAACTCATGGCTGCCTCTTCCCGACCTTTGAACTGCTAAAGGGCGTTTAACGTGCATACGGGATCCGAGTTATCGCGCCTTCTTATAAAGAAGATGTTGAGTCTCTCACTCTGAGCTAGAGATCGGTCTAAAATCGCGGGGAATTTTCCACACCAAGCTGAGATCCAAATCCTAGTGCATACATATATAGGAGTGTTTTATTTACTATGAACTCGATCCTATTTCCACAAAAGCAGTCTCAAAGAATAGAGACATACCCAAGTTTTTCACAATGTTGCATTGTTTATGTCCCTTTCTTATGTCTTAAGGTGCCCTTTCTCAAAGGGCAGACAAGCAAGAATATCAAATTCAGTAAACAAAATCAACTCACCACACGATCTCATTCGGTTCTGGCTTCATCGATCACAAAAGTTTAAAGGAGAAGAATTTAGATGTAATAAAATGCTGCGGAATCGATCACAAAATTTGAAGGAGAAGAATCTAGTTGTAATCTAGTTGTAATCTAGTTGTAATAAAATGCTGTGATATCGGCATTTTTTAGGCAAGGATGAATTTGCAGTCAATGAAATGTTCGGAACTTTCCTGCACGCAACATTCTCTCAGATCTGACGGTCTTCAGTACCCGACACATTTTATTTCTTTTGTTTTGATGTGACGGATACCTGCAACCTCTTTAGGTACCCGGTACTTCTGATTTTCTAAGGTATCTCTGGTTCTCCTGACCTAAGGTACCTAGTAGTACTGCTGACCTAAGATACCTGGTACTCCTGTTCTTCTAAGGTACCTGGCACTCCTGTTCTTCTAAGGTACCTGGCACTCCGGACCTTCGTAACGTACCTGATCTCCTACATGACCAAATACTATCGAGTTACTCTGGCACTCGACAATCCCGATCTAATATCACCAGAAGTCAGTAACAGTAGGTTTTACACAGAGAGCGTGAACATTTACTCTATGCTTTACAAGTGGTGACTTTTACACAGGATTTAGAGCTTAAATCACCAGTAGGAATAACATTTATCCTAAACTGATGACTTTTATACTGGATATAGTTTTGATGTCATTTACACTATGCTACTAGACTTTTACACTATTCGTGTCTAATGACGTGTAGGGAGTATGACAATATAAACATTAGATCTATTGCAACAAATCTCCATATATATTGTAAAATATTTGTTGAAGTTTGGGGATAATAACAAGCAATAAAAGATCCACAACAAACACAAAACAGTTATAACTCATGATACCTCTTTTCCAGTGTAAATAATTCTTTGGTACAATAACGAATGTACCTGCCATTTGCAAAAACTCTTGCCCCTATCTTATCGCCAGAGCTGAAAAGAAAATAACAGGGCTCAACATAAACCTTCGTTGGCGTTCACATCACACTCTTCATTGCCAGTTCTGCTGTAAAAAAGAAAAAAAAACCTAATAATTTGATTTTTTTTTTTTAACACTTCCCTCTCACCCTCGCCCCTCCCAAGTTCCTTACGTTTTCTACAAAGTCTAATCTGCACGAATGCTGCATAAATCGCAGCCCTACTCACAAGTAAGGGGATCGTTTGCGCCTCGAAACACGTGCTACGTGACGTACACCTCCCTTCGTGCTCTAAACTTTGACCCCAGCTCACACAGTGAGACACCTGGCGGCCACACTGACGGGTAAAGGACCATGTCAGGACGATACCACAGCTTAGAGTGCGTCAATGGCTTGCTCACCTCGTTAGGTGTCAATGACATTTTCTACGGTTAAAGGTTTGAGGCCAGAAAGGCAGATTTTAGCGATATGAAATTCCTTTTGAGCAAAGTTTCTTAAATAATAGAAATGGTTTGCGCCTGTTAAGGAAGTCAGTGCCTCTTAGATCAGTTGTGTATCACATGATAAGTGCCATAGGGAATTTATAAATAACGACAACAACAGCTAGGTATCTATATTAGAGATATAAAGCACTTGTGAATCAATCTGGAAACATGCATTATTCTGTGTACATGTTGTTTTTGAAAGATCTTAAATTTATCATCATTACCATGGTAAAACATTGTCGAGATCATGATCAGGATGAGTCTAAACTTAACTTTGATTTTACAAAACATTTTCATTTCTTATTCAGATTCAGTTATCCACTAACAATTGCAAATCATTTTAGAATTTAAGTCATCAAGTTAATTTGAATTTAGAGCGTAAACAAATAAACATTGAATTTTATTATCTGAATACATCTAATGCTTTTAATAGGTAGCAGCAATGAAGCTTCATATGTATCTTTACCGTTATTAAACTCAATTTGGTTTCCTACCTCAATTATTCTGGCAGCACGTCCTTGGTAAATGGATCTTTTAATTTCCATATTTCTTTAATTTTTTTTTAAAAAACACCTTTAGCCGCTCAGAAGCATGTTTGTACTAATCCGGTTTCCATACAAACTAATGGCTCCTAGGACGTGATCTTAGAGTTGTGTACCATTGTTAGGACGTGATCTTAGAGTTGTGTACCATTGTTAGGACATGATCTTAGAGTTGTGTACCATTGTTAGGACGTGATCTTAGAGTTGTGTACCATTGTCAGGACGTGATCATAAAATTTCGTCCCATTATCTGCGTGTGACCCGTCCCACTGTTTGGGACAGGATCATGTGAAAGAACTGCAGACTGCAACACTACATTAAACACGTCAGTCAGATTTTACATTGAACAAAACTGCCATTGATCGTCACAGCAATTAAAAGGGAGGTGCTCAACAAAAGCACAATAATCCATCCCAAGGACAAACTGAGCTTTGTTGAAGGTGATTGATTTAGTCTTGGCAACTTGCAAATGGTTTAATCATTGCTTTCTTTGCTCACAAGCATCTAAAAGAACGTGGAGAAAACAGAGATACCCTGACACTCGTAGACCGACTCGCTGGAGGTTCGTACAGGTAAAGGTAAATCTTTCCTTCCGAGACATGGTTGGAACGCTCCGCTGGTCTATGTATCAAAGGCATAAATATGAAGGTAACGAAGCGAGAGAGTGGGCCCGCCAAAGGAGTTTTCTTTTTCCTTACAAACCCACCTCTTTTTTTTTTTGGTTGTATTTGTAAAAGACACATCTTGTTGATCTGACAAGGCCGCGACGGGTTTGTTGGTGTAAGATGCTTTCGAATCGTGATGAGAAAAAAAGCCATTTTACCTGCTGATAGATTTGCGTGTAGTGCCACGCTTTCACGAACGGCTGTTGGGATGAGAAGGCTTCATCTCCTTTCCTGTTTACATTTTTTTCCTAAACAATATAAATAGATTATTTGGATTTTAGAAAGAAACACGTCTTTATGTAAGACTTTCTTTTGTTTCCTTGAATTTGTGTTGTGTGCAGCTAGTACTTATAGAAGTTCATTATTTTCCGGTTTGTGTGTGTGTGTGTGTGTGTGTGTGTGTGTTACATCACGATATATTACCTTATATTTTTTTAACGTTGTATGAAACAACTTGGAACGTCGTTTGGCATTTTGCAGAAAAGTTTTATAAAAAGAAAAAAAAGAAAAAAGTGTAAATACTATTGTGACTTGTAGTATCCCTGTAGTGCTTGTTTAGCACTTTGTGAATGTGAGTGTACTAACGTGTTGTTATTTTCTGTTTCACTAATATTGCAATGTGGTTATACTTAACGTTCGTTTATAATAGAAGTGTGTTGTTTTCTGTTTCACCTAATATTGCAGTATGGTTGTACAGAACTTTCGTTATAATAGAAGTATGTTGTTTTCTGTTTCACTAATATTGCAATGTGGTTGTACTGAACGTTCGTTATAATAGAAGTGTGTTGTTTTTTGCTTTACTAATATTGCAGTGTGGTTGTACTGAACGTTCGTTATAATAGAAGTGTGTATTTTCTGTTTCACTAATATTGCAATGTGGTTGTACTGAAAGTTCGTTATAATAGAAGTGTGACGTGTGTCTGTGTGCATGACGTGAATCCGTCTGCATGTCGGTGCCGGTGTAGTTAGGTAAACTGTTGAACCGGAAACAAGGCGAGTAATTTGCTCCTAGCAGAGTCAAAACCATTAAGCCAATCGCAAAAGATGTGGAAAGATCGACACGTCGGAGAGATAAAAGTTTAACAAACTAGGCATGCCGGGAAGATCGCAGCGGGAGTCGTGCAAATCAATAAGTGTAAACCGACTTCCGTGCTTGGCGCTTGCCTAGGGTGAAAAGGGGTGGTGGGGGTGGACTGGAAGAGTGGGTGGAGGACGAAGGTACGATAACAAGCATGGATTTACGACCAAGCCGAGATTTCTAATTAAAAATAATAATGTGTTTCTTTTTTCTTTTTTTATTTTTTATCGCCCAAAGGGATGTAACAAAATAAGACATCAATGAAATAAACAGTTTTAGAGAGAAAATCAATATTTTTCTTATTCTAGTTCCTAGGCGCTAAAACCATGGTCGCTCTACGCTTCAACATTACTGACTAAATCAGAGCCGCATAGTACTAATGGAACAGAAGATAATACACATTCAGAGCCACCTAGCACTAAAGTAGTAGAAGGAAATATATAACCAATCAGAACCGCCAAGTACTATAGAAGAAATATATAACCAATCAGAGCCGCCAAGTACTATAGAAGAAATATATAACCAATCAGAGCCACCTAGTACTATAGTAGAAGGTAGACTTGTAAAAGTAAACCCTACTGAAAGATGTAGTAAGAAGGGAGAAATGGAAAAAATATTGTTCATTGGAATAAAATTTACCGAAATCTGCAATTTTAATATTGACTTTATAATGATTTTCATTTGTATTTTAAATGTGGGGGTTGGCTGAAACAAAAGTGAATCAGGGAAATCGTTTATAAATTCTTAACCTTTGACCTTGAGCAAGTGGTATTTCTCTCTTCGTAGAAATACGTTTTAACAACTGGTAAGAAAAGAATTTAAAAGATACCATAATACAACCAAATAACACTCTGTAATATAATCAAATGAAACTATTGCTAAAGCAGAAATATAAATATGTAAATAAATATTTAATGAATTATTTTTTTTCTTCTTCATATGTAGTAAGCTACTTGTCACTGTTACACTCATAAATGTCCAGACACCAAATCGATCAAATACCAACACAATACTCCATTTTGTTTCAAGATGACAAAATTGACATCATTGCTTGCGTTATTTCACGAGGTCTGCTTACGTCATGAGTCCTGCTTAAAGATGAAATTAGTATACTGTATTAATACACGGGTAAATGGACTTGTACTGTACAAGTTAAATTAAATAAGGGATACATAGGAATAGGTCTGTATGATGTTAAAGCTATATTTGTAACCACTGCCTAACAGTCATAAGTTTGTACAACTGGATCTGTTTTTCCACTGCAGATGCCTACTAGCTGCTCTTTATGCCTAATCGAATTGCAGTTCTGGCAATTAAAATCAGGTAGGCTTCATTTAATGAATGTACAGGCCTCGTGTGATCTATTAGTCTGACTCAGGGACCCTCTGGTCCGTGCTCACCAAGAGAGAGTCTGACGCTATTAAGTAGTGTTGCATTGCTGTCCCTCATCCTGACGTCATGAAGTACACTCTGCAGGCCTGACGTAAATAAGAACCTCTGTAGACCTGACGTAATCAAGTGATAGCTGTATCCTAACATAATCAAAGGTCATCTGTAGACCTGATGTAATCAAGGGCTATCTGGTTGTCCCATGTAATCAAGGGCTATCTGGCTGGCTGTCGTGATCAAGAACCATCTGCAGACCTGAAGAAATCAAGAATCATATGTAGGTCTACTGGAGTCCAATATTCCTACAGGCCTAATGCAATCAAGAACCAACTGTTCGCCTGACGTAAGCCTGTACAATCGTCCGTGAGTCTAACCTAATTTAACTTCCAGAGACTTTAACCAAAAGTGCCCAGATACAGTTCCATCTTGATGAGTAAGATTGCCAGTTACATATGAGGACTTTACTGAGTAAGGTTGCCAGTCACCTATGAGGACTTATACTGAGTAAGGTTGCCAGTTATATATGAGGACTTTACTGCGTAAGGTTGCCAGTTTCATATGAGGACTTCATTGAGGACACTTGATATGTTGTGAGGACGCACTTGCGTAATGAGGGCATGCCTGAGTGATAACGTGGAATACAATAAAAACTGATTGCTGACTAACTACGTCAAATCATTAACTGATATTGATATCCATTCACTATTTCCAGACACGTCATATAAATGGTTTTACACTGGCTGATACTGATCACGAAAGCATTGCAAACAGAGATTAATTCAGGAAATACACTAACTCCACGGTCATACAACTTTATCGAAATTTGAACTTTCCTTTTGAAATATTCTTTTAAATGTACAATGATGCACTATCATCATGATTGTCAGCCAGAGACACTAGCTGTGCCTTCCAGAGTTATGAAAAGTGCTAGCAGAGTTAGTGGGATGTGCCTACCAGAGGTGCCCACCAAATGTAAGAGGTGTGCTCAGCTCAGCTCACGGGAGAAAAAATGCATACATGCTCACAGCGCGCTCACTGATTCCTGCCTTTACAGTACTGAGTACAGTCTTTTATTCCTGCCTTTGCAGTACTGAGTACAGTCTGTTATTCCTGCCTTTGCAGCATTGAGTAGAGCCACTTATTCCTGCTTTAACAGCACTGATTAGAATCACTGATTCCTGCCTTTACAACACTCAGTAGAGTCACTTATTCCTGCTTTAACAGCACTTCTAGTAGAGTTACTGATTCCTGCCTTTACAGCACTCAGTAGAGTTACTTATTCCTGCTTTAAAACAGCACTGAATATAGTCATCTATTGTCGCCAACAATATAGAAATTTACCAGTATTTAATTTCTGTCACCAATTAGTCTCAACGCTTTACTATAGATTCAGTCAATCTGCTACTACTAGCACTGTTTTAATGAAATGGTTTCTGGCATCAACAAGTTTGGAGGGAATCTCTTGCAGTCATTTGTTTGATGGTGGAATAACAAAACAACACATGCATTGCTCATTATTCCAGATACTTTTTGCATTGCTTTTCAAAGGTGTACGAATGTCACTGGAAAAAAACAACCCAAACATATATTATCTATAATGTAAATAACATTTTCTTAATTCTTGAGAAGGTCAAACTGCCTTTTCAGCACAACTGTAACCTGAAAGATAACTTGCTGCTGATCATTTTGCTTCTGATAATATATTACAATGCTATAATTGCTTTAAAGCAATCTAAATTATATCTAATTTAATTTTGCTTCTTTCAAAAAGCATCAGCATATTTAGCAAGGTTCATTTGTATTCTAGTATTAAAACAAGGACCTTCACTCTTCATGTAAAACTTGAGGTAGGTTAGATAAATCCGAAAATATTCAAAAGCAAATCAAGGTTATTAATTTTCTTTGTTACGATGGGTTAGTTGAGAACTGATACTTAAATCACTCATCAAGTGCAAGACCGATGAAGCAGGTATCTTTCGTCATGAAAGTTCACGTGACATTTGATAATATTGAATATATTCTTCTATGAGCAGGACATGCAGACTCTCTCATATAAGACCAGGCTATACCACTTCAGACATGTCACACGTGAATAGGCTGAAACTACAACGCCCAGACATAAGAAACACACAGAGAAGGCCAACATTACATTGGTTAGTCTACGCGGCACCCGAAAAGACCGATATCACACTGGCCCAAGTCCAAGAGCCACTCAGACAAGTCTAAGATTCCATTTCTAGATCCAAGCGACTCTCACAGAGAGACACTGGGACAGGTCCGACCTCTTCGTTTCTAATCACTCTTCATCGCTTTCACTAGGTTCGCTCTCCATGGGTGGTTCTAGTCCTGTGCGTAGAGTCACCTGCACGTTGCGGTTGAGACTACATGCTGGAAAAAAGACGCCGTGAAGATCAGTGAATGCAATAGGCCCGTGGGGAACCTCGTTGATGAAGTAGCTGAGCGTGTGCTGGTTCAAATCCAACAGCAGGCCTATGACAGATCCTCGTTTGATGCCGCCATCAGTACGGTTGCTGTGCTCTTCTTGATGGATAAACCAACTTCGCTTGTCGTCCACGTACATGCTCCAAGCCTTGTCGTCTTTACCTGCAGGAAAATGACCACAACTGACCTGTTAGAGTTGATGACAACAAATGAATGCATGTGATTATAACTAACCAGCTAGAGTTGATGACAACAAATGAATGCATGTGATTATAACTAACCAGCTAGAGTTGATGACAACAAATGAATGCACATGATTATAACTGATCAGTTAAAGTTGATGTCAACAAATAAATGCATATCGTCATAAACGATCAACTAAAGTTGACAGGGAATAAAGTTAATGATCATAAATGATCAGCTAAAGTTGATGACAACAAGTGAAAGATAATGATCATTTAAACGTTATAATAAATGCTAAGTGCCAGGGGAGATTACTAAAGTATGTAAACTTCATACAGTGAGTACTCACAGTTTTTGGTATAGTATTAAAGAGAGCATTACTATAGCAATGCATCTTTAAATATGTTTGCCCGCACATAAACATTTAAAGAATAACATGAATAGCATGCCAATATAAATGGAGCTATTTTAGTCCATTTCAGTTCGTGAATTTAATTATTTACTTACTTACAGCTTAAGACATAGCAAAGTCAGAACGTCATACTAGATTGGGTGATAATTTACAGCAAAGAGAATGTGATTGTCTCTGGCACGCCCACTCGAAATTATTATTATTAATTAATCTTTCATAACCAATTACAAGTGGTGAGAATCTTACTTTATTTTATTAATGATCCTCCAACAGACACCACTCATATATCATTTTGCGGATATACGGGTGCTATAAACGTTTTCTCTCTTTCAATCACAGCATAAACAAACATATACAGTCACATAATCTTTCCATAAGTGGAAAACGTATTAAAGGAGAAGACAAATCCAACTTTAATCTATATTTAGCGAGCCCCCATCCACCCCCTTCTTCTCCAACATAAGATTGCATAAGGTCAATAAATTTAATAAGTGAACATTCAAATATGCATAAGACAAATAGAATGAAATAGATTACTTGACATCAATATTCCATGAACTCATGTTCAGATAAGTTTATTTATGTCTGCACAGTCCCTCTCTCTCTCTCTCTCTCTCTCTCTCTCTCTCTCTCTCTCTCTCTCTCTGTATATATATATATAGTTACAATTCAACAACAGTCAATACAAATCGTAGGTTAGTCCTATCAGAGAATAGAAATTAAGTTATTAGAGGTAGGTTATTATAATCTTTACATGACCTGGATTAAGCACGGCTTTGACAGTCTTCACTTGCTTTTGCAACATTGTCACATTGTCCATGTCAACTTTGACTCCTGCCACATGCATAGAAATCACTGATGCGTTGTTCTATTCTCGGATGAACTTGAGCACTCTCCTCACCATGTCAGTTCCTTCAAGCAGAACACGACCACAGCAACTCTGGCAACCTTAATGTACCAGAATTTTTCAGATCTATCCAACATATACATCAAAGTGTATAGCATACTTCTTACACTTACACACAGCAACAGAGGTTCCCATGACTTCCCGTTTATTATCTGTGAACATGAAGGGTAACTGGAACATGAGAGTTGAAATTTAAACTTCATTCAGAACTCGAACTCAAAACTCAGAAAGGTGAAATTCAAAAGGCCACTTGTTCACATCAAGCTAAAGACTGCATTTCAAAACTGGACTTCTCTCTTGCAACTTCAGATTCAAAGTTGATTAGAATTTTCTACAGCAAGTGAACTCCTTAATCTCAGCCCATTGGCTGGTCTCATTCTCATAATCTCATAAACCATAATCATTTGGATAATAGAAAACTACTCACTCAATTTGCATTACATCAGCAATCTAGGATATTCTTGCCTCGACTTGTTTACTTCAACTCATTCAAAAATAACACTGTAAGGAGTGCCCAAAATCGGGTTACTCTGACAATTTGCAATTTATATAGCAATTTAAATTTAAAAATAGGGAAAAGCAAATATAACTCTGTCACAGTGAGCTGAAGTTAGCAGGGCAATGAGTTTCTTTTGGGATGGGTGGTATATTACTTTACGAAAATATACATATATAGTATGAAATAGGGCGGGATAAATTACTTTACAAATCTATACATAATATAGTATGGAATAGGGCGGGATAAATTACTGTACAAAATTATACATATTTAGTTTCACACATTGTTGATAAAAGGTTTCTCAACCACAAGAAGGAACATCCCACACATTTCATAATGAAAATACCAACAGAAACCATAGAAACGTAATTTGTGTTCATGACATTCTTTCAATATAGGGGGAATCAAACTAGGTCAAACCGTTTATGCATAATAAATATTTTTAATAGGGAGAGTGTCTACTGCTTCTCTAAGGGCTTTTATAATTCCCTTTTTCCAAACAAGGGCTCGTGTTTCTATTTACTTTTCTCAGAACAGACCATTATAATTGACTTTTCTTCAAAAGAAAAGTGTCGCTTACCTGTTTTATATTTATACGGAGAGTAAAGTTGTTGTAATAATCAAATTTCTATATGGACAAAGTCCACTTATGCCTCCATGGGAGCAGAATCATTAATCTGTTTCCATGAAAGCAGGACCATTTAATCTGTTTCCATGGAATCAGGGCCATTAATCTTTTTCCATGGAGTCAGGGCCATTAATCTGTTTCCATGGAAGCAGGACCACTTAATCTTTTCCATGGAGTCAAGGCCATTAATCTGTTTTCATAGAAACAGGATTGTTAATATGCTTTCTCTTTTTATCTAAAGATGGATTTGCTGAACCTCACCCCGTATACAGATACTTTGTCTTGCGTCTTTTTTTATATAACAGACCCAGTCTGTAAATATATCTGCAAGAATTGTCAAATCACTCGTGATGTTAAATTAATAAGTAGAAGAGATTTGGGCGACTGATTTGAATGATTGCAGCGTGTTACAATTCATTATACTGGTGTTGGATGAGGTTTCCTTGTGTAAACTTCTAAATCAATTCTATTTTCTTCTCTAGAAACGACAATGTATTATGCTATAACACAATGGGTTTTTTTAATTCTAAATAATAAATTTGAACTGAGTAATGACAGATCAACTGTCCACTGAACTGTGATACTAAATTGAATTGTTGATTTGAAATTGACAAGAAATATACAATAATAGACTAGATGGTTAAAACTAAGCTCTAATACCTTACTCACTGACATTTGTGTACACTCAATGAACCCTGTATTTCTTTTGCCCTCACTGAATCAAATTAATAAGTTCACGCTCGTCTGATAGGACGTGCTGTTTAGTGAGTCAAGGGAGCCAATCCATTCTGGGGACAAGTGAAGCCTAGTAAAGGAGCTGTGACCTCTACCAAAGTCAGGCAAAGATATCTCCTTATCACTAATAGCGGACTTTCACGTCCATTGCCGCGTTAAGCTCTGCGGGAATTTCGAGAAAAGTTTTTGACAATAAGCGAATAGATATCGTCTCATGGTGTTCGTAATAGCAATTTTAATGAATGGATGTCTGGTTGCCTAGGGAACTTGAATTGTACATCAAACGTCTTTCATGGGGAAAACACACATTCTTCAGTTTGCACAATCAAACTATTCCATCAGAAAAATACATTCCTGAATTATTATGATTTAAACTTTAAAGTTAAAAGCAAATCCTCGATTCCCACGATCAAATGACTGTCTACATCGTTACCTAGAGTAACGTTGGTAACTTCAGTGTCAGAGGTCAGATTTCTGTGAAGCTGATGGAGAATATGTCCCTCTAATGTCGGTAGGGTCTCAGACTAATTAAGGAATACGAGTGTATGTGAGGGGTGGCGGGGAGTCGTTTTCTAATAATGTAAATTCTGCGTCTTCCGTCTTGGTTTGCCAAACATAAAATGTCACGAACGAAAATGTCACGAACATATAAAGAAACACATTAATTCCAATTTGATCCAGTGTGTCCAACTTTGTACGACTAGCTAGCCAATCGTGAGCCGAATATTGGCGCTCGTTTACTGAGGGGGGAGGGGGGTGATAGCTCATTTCCTTCAGTGTGCAAACCCTTATCATAAACATGAAGTTGTCCTATCGTAAACGTTAAAGGTGGCATTTCGTAAACACTAAAATTGTCTTATCTTTCTACATAAGCACCGCCCTGAGAACTGCTTCCGATTTCGAGCGGTATAACGTTTGAGATCACTGTACATTCTATACGTTGAAGCAATTCGCTGTATTTAAAAAAAAAAACTAATTACATTACAAGTACATGTAATATAAGTATATGTAATTCGCTGTAATTTTTTAAAGCTAAAATACTTTTATTATATTCATTTTAAGCAATTCGTTGTAGTCTATTGGAATGCTAGAATGCGGATATCCGCTGGAATGTGTTGTTTCTAGAGTGTCATCACCAACTAGCTTGTCAAAACCAAAATCTTTCTCTCAAGACAAGAGGTTAAACAACACGTTTTCTATTCATAGAAAATATATACATCACCAACTAGCTTGTCAAAACCCAAATCTTTTTCTCAAGACTAGAGGTTAAACAACACGTTTTCTATTCCTGGTATCAGGAACGGTTAGTTTGAGTAGAAGAGTGGTACGGTCACTTGGGTTGAGTGAGGTACGGCTATTTCGGTTCACATACAGTTTACGGAGGAGAATACAGTTAAATGGATTCGGGAACTTTTACTTGGATTGAGATACGTTGAACTGGACACCCACAGAGCTTTTCACACTAATGAGGGCGGTTAATGGCAAATTCGATTGACAGAGCCGATAAGACTGGAACTTGAAGGAATGGCACATTCTAACAACTACAACTCATGGCAAATGGAACAGACACTTCTCTAACTGCGCTGTATTCGCATACAACGGTCAATGAAAATAATCTACTTCTTGACAATTTGCATGACAGAGATCTACGTCTTGACAGTTTGCATGACAGAGATCTACTTCTTGACAGTTTGCATGAGAGAAATTTTCCTCTTGACAATTTGGATGACAGAGTTCTTCCTCTTGACAATAGGCATGAGAGATCTCTCTGTTGACAGTTTGCATGGCAGAGATCTATCTTCTGACAGTTTGCATGGCAGAGGTCTTCCTCTTGACAGTTTCCAAATATTGCATCACTCATTCACACAACTCTCACATGTTGCCTGTCACATTCATATGCATACACATATTATACTCATCACACTCCACCTGTTGCCCTTCTCTCTCTCAGGTCATTAATTACAATATCTTAAGCAACATAAGATCAGTGTTGATGTTACTGACTACAAGAGCTTATGGAACTTAAAACCATTGTTGACTTCATCAATATCTTAAGCAGCATAAGATCAATGTTGACCTCGTGTTTTACAAGATCGTACGGCCTATATTGGCGTAATTCATTATAATAGTTTCAACAGCAAAAGTTCAATGTTAACATAAACCTGTATATAATCATAACACTTGTTAACATCACTGTTTATAAAATCATAAGTAGCATAACACAAATGATGATGTCATTAAAATCATAACGACCCTTCTAACTTTTGAATTTAAGGGCTTTGTTGATGTGACTAATTAACTGATCTCACTTAGCTTAAGACCCATGCGGCCCTTACTGTCGAAATTATTTTACTTTTGTTTGAAATTATTTAATTTAGCTCTCACCTAGCATCACCCCCTTGTCCACGTCAAAGCGACAGATGCCGATGGACGGGTCGGTGTGAGAGTCATAGCGGTCAATCATCACCTCCCAGTAGTGGACACCCTTGGAGAAGCCGACCGTTCCCAAGGCAACACGGTGATCGAAGCTGCTGCACGTCACGCTTAGGTTGTTGTTGGAGAATAGGACATCGGGATGTGTTGTGGTGGGGTCAAAGGTAAACCACGCCACTGTAAGTCACACGTACAAAACAAAATCAAATGGCAGCAATTACAAGTGTAATTGTAATATTTCATGGCACCAATCAATGCAAGCCAGATATGGAAAATGAGCAAATGATTAAAACATGCAAAACACACATCCACATGTTGTGTAGTATGACAAAGTGGATGGAAGTTTAACAGTTTAAAAATGTATGTAACGAAGATTCGGCATGTTGGATTGAAAAACAAAATCCTGCGACTGAATCACCGCAAGTGAGATATACAAACAATTACATAACAATTCATATATTAAACAAATTACGTTACAAGGACGTGAAAGTCCAATATAAAACAAATTACGTGACAAGTCCAATATAAAAACAAATTACATGGCAGGAACGTGAGAAGTCCAATATAAAACAAATTATGTTACAAGGACGTGACACGTCCAATATAAAACAAATTATGTTACAAGAACGTGACACGTCCAATATAAAACAAATTATGTTACAAGGACGTGACACGTCCAATATAAAAAGAAATTATGTGACAAGGACGTGACACGTCCAATATAAAAACAAATTACGTGACAAGGACGTATCAAGTCCAATATAAAAAGAAATTATGTGACAAGGACGTGACAAGTCCAATATAAAAACAAATTATGTCTTTAGGTGACATGTTCAGTAAAATACTCTTGTTTCTTTTCAGTTACATATCGTTACACAATCTTATGTCACGTGTTCAGTCACAACGCGCTACGTGTCACATGTTTCAGGAACATCTTTATTTCATCTTTATTTCTCTCCCCTATACCCGTCCCCCCCCCCCACTTTACTCTCCACCACCACTCTCCCTCTGTTTGAGATATCTGCATTCTCTAGGACGACCTTTGTCATTAGGCAACATTTCCTCCACCCCTCTCCTTTTTTCCCACCCCTCTCCTTTGCTTCACAACAAACAGTACACCACCATCTTTAAATGTAATTGTGCTTATCTGTTCCACAGTCTGTTCTTCACATTTTCCTTTCCAAATGACGTCATGTTTTTTTCTTTTGTTTGTAACATGCATGAACACACGCAAAACAAGGCAGAAACAAAACAGACATCCTCTTCCAACCCGACAAAAAGAAAAAATACCCCGAAACAAAAACAAAAAACCCTTGGATTCAGAAACTATTAGATAACCAAAACAAAATAAAATCTGCAACCCCAACTTAATGCACGAGTGTATTTAAAGACCGTTGTAAAACCAACCATCCTTCACACCAAGATCTGTTTATCAGCCTTGGCTACGCGTTACGACGGGAACAAATTTAATCCCAGCTCAATGACTATACATCAGTGAGAAAACACGATTTCCTTACTCTATAACACCTTATATTACAAATCGAACTGATCTGACTGAATTTAAGAAAGCTAAAAACAAGAACGATGCAATGGTTGGATCAATTTCTTCAGCATTCTTAAGGCCCACACAGCGCTTCTCTTTCTAGGAGCAAGGCCAAGAGCCATGGAATAAATAAAACACGTCCAAGGATCGTCCTAACTAACAAGCAAAAGAGAATGTTGTTGTTTGATTTTTGTTTGTAGTTATATTATTTTCTTATACACAAACAATTTAGTATAGCGAATAGTATTACACCAATTATTTGTTGAACCCGATTTTCACGAACCACCACCCATAAACCTACTTCTGTAAAGTATCAAATAAACATTCTGAAAATAATATTTCTGAAACACAAACATTTTAAAGCTAGAAATGTTTAAAATCAATATTTTATTGATATTAACTACAAGAATAAACATTAGACAGTTTGAAGATATTTATTTATATATATATATATATATATCACATAATACCAGCCCACTCCCATAATCATATTTAAATAAACATTTTGAAGACACAGACATATTACAGATAAGCAATTGTTAGATTAGTCATTACTAAAGACGAATGTTATATTTATGAATATTAAACAATTTAAAATCAATCAGAAGCAGAAGGAAATAAAATTAAACAATCAAATGTACAATGTAATGTCAGACGGGTACATCTTGTAGACCACGACCACAGCATTAAGATATGACCAGAACTAGAGAGTGAGAGAGAGAGAGTGAGTGAGAGAGAGAGAGGAAGAAGAGAGAGAGAAATTTCGACACCCCGCAAAAAAGAAAGATTCCTCTCTCTGTGTCAGGTAACAACTTGAAAAATAATTTTAAAAAATGAAAAATAAATCTTCAAGTTTCGTTGCTAGAACTTAAGAATTTTGTTCCACGTTTCTGCTATGTCAGTGTATACAACTGCACACATCAGACGACCGTACACACTTGTACAATACTGAGTAGTAGTAAATACGCTAAACACTGTGCACAACTTAGGCCTTAAGTTGGTCTTTATTTACTATCTCCAGACAAATGCACTTTTAAGAGTTTGCATACTTCGAAAGAATAAGATAAAAATATGTTAAATCAGATATACTTACTTACGTGAAATCATGTAATGTTATCTTTCTACATACCTTAAATAAAAAATATTTATATGCATCAAGGTAAGTAACAAGAACAAAAAGTAATTTAATCTTTACCTTTCTGCACCTCTTTAGCTACTTGCTAATCATTAGCTCTTACTTAATATTCATTCTTCCTTACTTCTTTAGCTGTTTGCTAATCGTTAACTCTTCTTTGATCTTTACCTTTCTGTATTTGTTTAACTATTTGCTAACCCTCAGCTCTTATTTTCTGGGCAATACCAGGAAGTCACAACCATCGTGTCCAACATACGTAGAGTTCTGAACTGACCAAACGGTTAAGCCGCGTTCATGAGGACCAAGACAGGTATTTATTCAAGCAGCGAACTACTCTGTGAAGAAGCCAACGAAAAATTAATCACTTTATTAGTGAGCAGTTTTAGAGTGTTCTGTACATTTTGGCACCACCCCACTCTCCAAAAAAAAAAAAAAAAAAAGAAAAAAAGAACCTGACATGTCAAAAGATATTTCTATGTAAGACTAACGACCTCGGAACATAATTATAATTGATACAGAGACAGAGACGCTAACCCTAAACTCCTTGCATAATTTTGTAGTACAGAGCTCGCCTTCATTGCACATAATAAACTAGACCTATCTGTTACAAGGGTGCAGGATGATTGGAGGAGTGGGGGTAGTATCAAATTCCTAAACTCGTCTCCAGAGAAGCCTTAAACATTTCGCCCTGATACTAGGAAAAGCGTTCTTGATAACGGTACGAGATTGGGCCAGCTCAGATACCAATATCTGGTAGGCCAGGTCCATTGACAGTGAAGGATGACATTTTGTGAGGGGGGGTTCAATCTAAGCCGGCTCTGAACTAGCTACACATGTTCTCTATTAAATCCGGCTCCGAACTGGCTACACAGGTTCTATGTCAAATCCGGCTCCAAACGGGTCATATATTTTCTGTTAAATCCGGCTCCGATCTAGTTACACAGGTTCTCTGTCAAAGCTAGATCCGACCTGGCTGTACAAGGTTGTCTGTCAAAGCTAGATCCGACCTGGCTGTACAAGGCTGTCTGTCAAAGCTAGCTGCGACCTGGCTGTACAAGGTTGTCTGTCCACAAAGGCTCCAAAGTACTGCTATGTGTGGCCTAGATGTAATTATATAGTTTCTTTAAATAGATTCGAGGCTCTTCCCACATAGATTCACTATGGTTGCAGGCTTTGTCTTTCTAAATAGATTCACAAATGGTTAAAGATGTTGTCTTTCTACACGGACTACAGAAAAGCTGCACATATGTCCAGGTGCCAAGGCATTCAGTTTGCTGACGCAAAACAAGAGAAATAAAACGACGAGCAAAACAAGAGAAATAAAACGTCGAGCAAAACTAACTGGTGGAAGGTGATAAAAAAAAAATCTGATTGAAGAATGAGAATGAATGACAGAAGACGTAGAGACTGAATGACTGAAGACGTGGATTGAATGACTGAAGAGGGAGAAAGAAATTGAATTTCTGAATACTCAGAAAAAGACTTAACGACTGAAGACGTAGACTTAGTGACTGAAGACGTGAAAATTGAATGACTTAATAATCAGAAAGGACTGACAATAAATTAGACTGAACGGTTAAAAAAATTTAATTAATGAAAATATGTGAATAAGTTTGAACAGCTTAAGAATTAGAAAATATGTGAAGGATTTATTGATATGAATTAGAATGATTTATTAAGTCTATTTGAAGTTGGAATATTTAGAATAGGTTGATTAGTAGAAGAATAAAATTGCAAGACTGAAGAATGGCCACAAGTTGCTTTGAGTGAAGAATAAAGACAAGATTGAATGTAATACAAAACTCAATGAAGACACAAGATTGAATGCAAAACAAAAATCAATGAAGACAAGATTGAATGTAAAACAAAAGTCAATGAAGACAAGATTGAATGTAAAACAAAAGTCAATGATGACAAGATTGAATGAAGACAAGGTTGAAGGTAAAACAAAAGTCAATCAAGACAAGATTGAATGTAAAACAAAAGTCAATGAAGACAAGATTGAATGTAAAACAAAAGTCAATGAAGACAAGATTGTAAAACAAAAGTCAATGAAGACAAGATTGAATTTAAAACAAATGTCAATGAAGAAAGATTGAAGACAAGGTTGAATATAAAACAAAAGACTGTTGAAAATTATACTAACATTGATTAGAATAACGGACGAGAACACAGTTCTTGAAAAATCGAACTAATGATAAAATGGGGTCGGTCAGGATTGTTCTCCAGTCACGATTGAAATAAGTATTGGAACAATCCTGATTGAATGAATGATGAAAAGACGTGATACACTCGGGTAAATAAAATGAGATATTAACAAGGTTGTCTGACCATTTGCTTAATGACTCTCTCACCGACAATATATACATACACCACTACACACACACTTACAATATATACATATATACACACACCTACAAAACACACACACCTACAGTATACATACAAACACATACAATATACACACACGCAAATCTACAATTTTATACACACAAACACACACACAGACACACACACGCACATGGAAGGGTGAGAACAAATCTGATTTATTGAAGAATGTACGCAAGATTAATAAGATAAAATACTGAAATAAACACTAAAGAATTAAGTAGAAGAATCAATAGGGCTAAACTTCTGAAGAATAAGCATAAGATTAAACTTCTGAAGAATAAGCATAAAATTAAACTTCTGCAGAATAAACATAAGACTAAACATCTGAAAAATAAAAATAGGTGATCAAGTGAGCAATAAAGACTGGGTGACTAGAGAATATATAAAAGTTTGATTAATTGATAAATATACACATGGTTAAACCATTGAAGGCTGAACACGCGGTTAAACGATTGGAAGATGAACACGAGATTGAACGATTGAAAGATGGACACGATATTAAACAATTGAAAGATGAACAAGATATTAAACAATTGAAAGATGAACACGATATTAAACAATTGAAAGATGAACAAGATATTAAAAAATTGCAAGATGAACACGATATTAAACAATTGAAAGATGAACACGATATTAAACAATTGAAAGATGAACACGATATTAAACAATTGAAAGATGAACAAGATATTAAACAATTGAAAGATGAACACGAAGCTAATGAGCTATAGGCTCTACTGATCAACTGAAAATGAACAATGTGCGATTAACTCTTATGTCACTTTACCCAAGAATCACAATAAGAATGTGTTACCTTGACTACGCAGTGGACTTTCAAACGAAGAAACGCACCCACATCTGCAAGCGCTAATTATTATACACTAAATACATGATATTATTTTACACTACATACATGATGTTATTACACTAAATACATATTATTATTATTATTATTATTATTATACACAAAATACGTGATATTGAGAGCAAAACAAAACATCAACTTTCACTTCCCATTCTCCTTGTGAGAAACTTGCAGACTGTAAGACTAAGAGTGACGAAGGGAAACGTGGGAATACACAAATCATTGACTGGCAGCCACTCGTAAACAAGACGACAGTGTGTGGCCATTGAAAGTACCACCTCCCCTCACATTAGTCTGGAGAAGATGTCAAACTATCCGACAATTGTTTTTTTTTCAGCTCCTCTTGCCTTCAGTGAACGAATATGTGTGCCACTGGTAAGACACATCGGGGGTTAAAACATCGATCTGCCTGACACGGGTGTGTGCACCAAGAACATTAAGGACAGGAGAAAATGGTACGCTTATCTGTCTTCAAAGAGTTCTAGTGTGCAGCCACAATCAGTTACTAGTTGTTGACTAAACATGTATAATACTTTGGCTATTGTCTAGGCATGGTTGGGCTGTGGACTAGCTGGGTTATGAATCACTGCTTTAGTCTATGGATAGGTCTTCTTCGATAGCTGAATGGGTATGTATGAACTATGAATAAACCATACATAACTAGTGACTAGTTATACTCCACATCTGAACTAGATATGTTTGAACTATGAATAAACCATACATAACTAGTGACTAGTTATACTCCACATCTGAACTAGATATGTTTGAACTATGAATAAACCATACATAACTAGTGACTAGTTATACTCCACATCTGAACTAGATATGTTTGAACTATGAATAAACCATACATAGACTAGCGGCTAGCTATTTTCACATTCTGAACAAGATATGTTTGATTCCTTTAGGCCAACTTTAGGCTGTATGGTTCGTTTGTCTGTTTTGGCTTTGCTTGTGTTACGGTACTTCGCCTTTGAAATTAGATAAGTCAATCGATCTTTTACTGGATTTACAATTGATAAATTTAAAGCAATAAGTTTACGCTCAAATACGTAAGAATGACGCTACTAATTTACCTCAACACAAATGAAAATTGTGTACAGTTTTCTTGCCTCATAACAAGGAAAAATAAAGTAGTTTTGTTTACCTGATAACAAGCAGCAATAATGCACTTTAGTTACCTTCACAACCTATACATATGGTTTACTTTGTTTACCTGATAACAAGCAGAAATAAAGTACTGTAGTTCCCTTCACAACCTATACATATGGTTTACTTTGTTTACCTGATAACAAGCAGAAATAAAGTACTTTAGTTCCCTTCACAACTTACACATATGGTTTACTTAGTTTACCGAATCATAAACACCTTTTGCGTCATATAATCAGATAAATAATGCAATACGTTTTCTGGGTGGGTGGTGGTGACTAACCTGTCTGTTGTGTGTTGGAGCTATAAATAAGTTTTCTCTAAGATACCGTTATAATATACCGATAAATACCGCACAAAAAACATGAAACACAGTGAACACGTTCAGAATCACCGTTAAGGCAGTTCCAAGCAGAGGTGAGACACTAGGATTTGAAACCACTATGTACATTAAAGCATTTCACAATGATGATAATTAATTCTTTAACAATATAATCACCCTGCTTGTGAAGATCACACCTCTGTCAAGTACTCCTCTAAGAGCTCAGACCACAATATACACAAAACCAGTTCCGCTGACAAAATACTTCTTCATTATTTAAACCACTATACACACTAAACAGTTCACATCAGTATACATGCTAAGCAGTTCACACAGCTACAAACATTAAACAGTTCACACCATTATACACAATAAACAGTTCACACCATTTTACGCACTAACAGCTCACACCACTCTATATACTAACAGTTCACACGACTATATACAGTAACAGTTCACACGACTTTATACACTAAGCAGATCACATACTAACAGTTCACAAGACTATATACACATGAAACAGTTCACTCCGCTATGCGCACTAACAGTTCACATCACTGTACACATTAAACAGTTCACACTGTACACACTAAACAGTTCACACCACTGTACACACTAAACAGTTCACACCTCTATAAACACAAAACAGTTCACAACGCTATACACACAAAACAGTTTACACCATTCCACACACTAAACAGTTCATACCTCTGTACACACTAAACAGTTCACACCATTCTACACACAAAACAGTTCACACCACTATACACAGTAAACAGTTCACACCACTATACACAGTAAACAGTTCACACCCAATAAACAATTCACATTAAAAAATAATTGCTTTTCTAATAGTTCGGAGTTAGTGAAGACGTTCTCTCTGACACTCCAAATATATCACCCTCATTTATTTCACCCAAGTATTAAAATGTAAAATGCACCACTATCTATAGTATCCACCCAAGTATTAAAAAGAATATGCACCAGTATCTATAACAAAGCGATACTGCAATTATAGTGCTTCGCCGGAAATTCAAAGGGCAATCGCACCACAATGGCCCTTTAAATCACAGTTATATGAAAGCAGGTAAAGTTTCATCAGAAAACGTTTGAAGTCTACGTATATATAAGGTGTTACTTTACGATATACACGCGACTACAATAACATTACAGTGTATGGTATGTCATATATGCGTTTATTTACAAATCTTCCGTAAGCATAAACACAAGAAATACACACACTCAGTTTTTATAGTTACGATTACAACTAATGTGTCGCCTTTTCCCACTCATCTTCTTGCTTTATCTACAGTTCACCGGCGTATCTTGTGACTAGATCTAGTACATTCTGATGTATTTTCTTTGCTGACTGACAGTTTCTGCCATCAAGTTCATGTTTGTGAAGCGATTACCTGCCTCCAATTTTACACCTTCTGCTCAGGTGCGTTGTAGCTAACGAACGCAGTCGACTGCACAGTGCGCTCGCTAACAGCTTACCTAAAGGAAAGGACGTGTCAGACGAATGTAAGTAAGCGTGGAAACAGCACTGTGGTCGACTGCATGCAGTGTGCGTATGATTTAAGTTGTCTCAGGTAAGCGGAGAAACAGCACTGTGGTTGACTGCATGCAGTGTGCGTATGATTTAAGTTGTCTCAGGTAAGCGGAGAAACAGCACTGTGGTCGACTGCATGTAGTGTGCGTATGATTTAAGTTGTCTCAGGTAAGCGGAGAAACAGCACTGTGGTTGACTGCATGCACTGTGCTTACGTACATCTTAGCTGTGAAAATATGTGTTTGGCTTCCATAATAACGTTGGTGTTTTTGTACTTATCCAACACGATCAGTAATAGTTTGTACATGGTGACTCCAAAGCACTGGGGTTTTTCTCGATGCATCTGTGTGTCACAAAGCAAAGGGTTACTCAGCAGCAAAAAGATATTGATTTGTTCAGTGTCTCGTCATGTCCGAAACGGGGCTACTCAGTAACAGCAGTGCTCATTATGTACCAAACACAGGGTACTTCAATAACAGCGATGTTCATTATGTACCAAACACAGGGTACTTCAAAAGCAAATGTGTTCTGCATGTCTCAAAAATAAAAGATTACATATTGGCAAACAGTAGTGACTGTTTCAAAGTCTCCTCACATCCCAAACATAGGTCTATTAAGTACAAACAATGCTTGTCAAATCCCAAACACAGGTCTATTTAGTACAAACAATGCTGGTCATATCCCAAACATAGGTCTATTTAGTACAAATAGTACCTGCAATATCCCCCAAAGAGGGCTATTTAGTACAAACAATGCTAGTTGTTTCAACGTCTGGTCATATAACAAATACAGGGCTAGTTAGGAGGAATGAGTGTTTCTATTTTTAACTAATCTATGGAGTTACTTATCACTAAAGCAAATGCTGAATTTTGTTAATAGTTTCATAATGTCTTATATAACACTAAAGCGAATGTTGATTTTCAATATCTCATATCGTTTCAAACTTAGCACTAAAGCGAATATTGATTAAAAAATTTTGTTAATGATCATGTCCTGAACAGAAAACTACTTTGCTCTAAACAACTTTTCATATCTCCGTGTCTCATCTTGCCTTCACTATAAAGCGACACACCGGTCCAATGTGTTTATTGGAAATAAGAAAGATTGCACACGTTTTTTTTTCCTTTAATGTCACTTGTTTGTAGTGTGTGGGACACTAAAAAGTATTTTTTTTATTTTGCCATTTGGAATTTTTGAAAATACACAATTAAATAAACAAATGAAGCTGCTTCAAAGTATTATGAAAAAAATAATATAGCAAAATTTCCAAAATATACCTCTAAATTTTATATTGTGAGGGTTTAAATATTTTGAATAGTAAATTATTGAGCTCTCTCTATATTCTATACATATTTACCTCCACTCCCCGACATCTTAAATAATAAGTTATTCAAAATAGAAAACTTTAAATAAACGATAAGCACATTCTTTTTCTTTTACTTTTTTTTTGACGAAGAGAAAATATCGTCGCTTTTGATAACCCTACCAGATTATGACAAAAGAAAAGAGAAACAATTTCTGAGTTATAAAAGAAAAAAAAAGAAAAAAAACTCTACCATTAACATCTGTTTCTCTGCTCACACCTGGTCGCTCACGTGCACAGAGCGTACCTTCATCTGAACGAAATGAACTTCATCCAAACGCTTTCCAGAGGCGAGAAAGGTATTTGGACAGCGCTCATACGAGAGGAAGATTTGAACGAAATGAACTTCTTCCAAACGCTTGACAAAGGTGAGCAATGTATCTGGACAGCACTCCGATAAGCTGAACAACAGAACATTGTGTTCGTGCGAGTCCAAGCGCCCAAACTAAATTTTACAAATTAAACAACGCATGATATCAGGGCCTTAATTTTGCACGATAAAGGTGATATTTTGTAGAATTTAATTTTGCACGATAAAGCTGATATTTTGTAGAATTTAATTTTGCACGATAAAGCTGATATTTTGTAGAATTTAATTTTGCACGATATAGCTGATATTTTGTAGAATTTAATTTTGCACGATAAAGCTGATATTTTGTAGAATTTAATTTTGCACGATATAGCTGATATTTTGTAGAATTTAATTTTGCACGATAAAGCTGATATTTTGTAGAATTTAATTTTGCACGATAAAGCTGATATTTTGTAGAATTTAATTTTGCACGATAAAGTTGATATTTTGTAGAATTTAATTTTGCACGATAAAGATGCTATTTTATAGGCATTAATTTTGCCTGATAAAGTGTTATATTTTGTGGGCATAATTAATGTGGATATGACTCACCTTTGCCTTATGTTTGTATGCTAAGATGATCTTATACTTGCATAATAAAAGTTTTGGTTTATAGAATGACAAAATTGCCTATATGAAGATTTATTATAGACCTAAAATAAAGTGTTGGCATATTGAGAGGAAAATAGAAATACTCATGGTCGACCTAAAAGTATGCCTGATAAATTTTAGACCTAAAATAAAGATGCCTGATAAATTTTAGACCTAAAATAAAGATGCCTGATAAATTATAGACCTAAAATAAGATGCCTGGTAAATTGTTTATTGAAAGCCTGTAACGTGGTACAACTTAAAGAAAAAAAATAAGTCCAGGATTATACGTGGATTAACTCGTAAGACTTTTCGAAAAAAAAAATATTTTCTGTTTTCTTGAGATATTGTTGAACCACGTTCAGGATTTAGTTCCCTTTAGTAAGGGGAAATAATTCTGCTAAGTGACGCGGCAGTCGACAGGATGCAATCTGTAAAGAAAACACGGAATAATTCTGAGCAAATATTGCCCACGGCTAAAGCTGTCTGTCTATTAAAATCTAAGTTTTAAAGCAGGAATGTTATTGCCCTTAGCTAAGTATGTTATTACATGAATTTTATTGCCCAAAGCTGAGGCTCTAAGTCTGTTACAGATATACAAGTCAATGCAGGAGCTTTACAAATCCTGTCCATGAGCTAAGGCTGTAAGTTATTACATTAGTTTTACAAATCCTGTCCATGAGCAAAGGCTGTAAGTGTAAGTTAGTACATTAATTTGGAAACAAATCCTATCACGAAGGTACTATGTTTACAAAAGATATAATTTCAATGCGCTATATTTACAAATATTGCCAAACGCTAAATGCAATTATTTATGTTTTTTAAAAGTCAAATATTGCCATAGCTGATAGTTTATGTTTATTAAAATCTAATTAATGTCAAATTTCAGGTTTATCAGAAAGCATACGGTAAAATTCATACTATAATAAGCCTAGTGTAATTAACGAATAGTACAACTATTTCAACATGTAAATTTCAGGTTTATCAGAAAGCATACGGTAAAATTCATACTATAATAAGCCTAGTGTAATTAACGAATAGTACAACTATTTCAACATGTAAATGCACACATGAAATCATTCTAAATAATTATAAGACTCTTTTATTTTTATTAGTTATAAGTATTTTCATTAAACATACAACAAACGAGTACTTCTAAACCAATAATCAATGGATTCAGATGTCATTTTCAGAAAATAAGCGTTTGATAATTTCTGAGGAAAGAGATATGCACTACTTTGTTTTCCAATTCCATTAATCCTCGTTTTTCCATCATATCACCATCCCATCTCTTTCACCTCCATTCCATCCATCTTCACTCATCAACAACTTCATACCTCTTCACTCACCACAATTCGTACCTCTTCAGTCTTCATAACTCATCCACCTTACTTTTCTTATCATTTCCTTCCTTTTCTAAGCCTTTATGCACGTACTCACCTAGACATATTGTAATTTTAAAAAAAATTAATTTCGATACCCTGCTGGGCTGTAGACACACCTGATGGGGGGAAAAAGTGTGCCAGCAGTCGGTCTTGCAGGCGAGATAGGCAGGTGAGAAAACATTCTAAGCAGGCTACCCTCTCTCAACACCTGACCAAAGTCGAAGCCGTGGGACCACGGAAAACTGAAGTACTGAAACACGGGTAAGCTAATTCTCAAGTGGCTCTATCAAACCCGCGAGAGGTGTGCTGACAACGTAATTCAAATACATTTACACCCAACGATCGTTTGTGTATGTGACGTCACGGCGAGCGTAGAGTGTGCGCTGTCACTAGAATGAAACACGTTTACACCCGTGACGATCACATATATGTATGTGACGTCACGGTGAGCGTAGAGTGTGTGCTGTCACTGGAGTCAAATATTCTTGCTTCCCATGAATATCGTGTATGTGACGTCACGCTGAGCGTAGAATGTGTGCTGTCACTGGAATCAAGCATATTTACGTCCATAATGATCATGTATATGTGACGTCACTGGGAGTGTGCAGTGCACTGACAACGGGAATGAAACATGCACACCTAAGACGGGTCTATGTGTGTGACGTCACGACCAGGAACGCGTGCCCCAGATTAGTAGAATCAAACTCTTTTACAATCTTTTACGAGCGTGTAGTAGTTACTTTAAGGAGAGCGAGGATTCATTGTTTCGAGGGGTGGGTGGGTGTTATTTTGTATACCTGAACATCTATTGCCTAGTATTTCAAACACTTGAAGGTCTTTTTCTTAGTCTGTCGAAAACTTGAACATTATGTTTCATAGAATTTAAAAGATGCAATATCTGACTAACGAGAAAGAAAGAAATAATAAATTAAAAAATACCCTGGACAAATTGAACCACTTGACTGTAATCGGTCTTCATTTTAAGAGATGTTTGTTTGTGTGTTTGTGTGTTTGTGTGTGTGTGCTTCTACTTCACGGTTGCAGAGTGAGTAGTTTTGGGATACTGACTAGTGCCATTAAGACGACATTTGCACTAATATATATCTAACTGGGAGAAAAGTCACAATATTATCTTTTTTAGAAAATAATGATCATCAAAAGTAAAAATAATAAATAAACAAATAAAATATAATTAATAACTGACTTTACTATGTTTTTCTTACTAATAATAGAAAATGTCAGAACAATAAATAAATAAATAAATTAACTGTAATTAGTAACTGATTTTACTATATTTTTTCTACGAATAATAGAAAATGTCAGAATAATAAATAAGAAATTTAAAGCTGTACTATCTATACTTTTACTTGAACGTACACTGTACATGGAAATATATATTTCTATTTAAAACTCACACAAACAAGATTATCTTACCTCCCTTAATTTGTTTAATTCATCACAACCACTAAATTCATCAGCTGGAAGGGAATATGACTAAATATCACCAAGGGAAGTGAATATGACTAATTTCATCACAGGTGAGAGAAGATAAATACAGTGATGATCATTGAAAAATTAGAGACGATAATTAATCTCCTGTAAGCGAAGCTGATAACGTGACTATCTCCGGTAAGGAGAAGGTAAAATGATTATCACCTGTAAGCAAAGCTGATAAAGTTACTGTCGCCTGTAAGATGATAAAGTGATTATCACCATAAGAGGAGATGATAACGTGATTATCACATAAAAGGAGATGATAAAGTGATTATCACCTATAAGAGGAGATGATAAAGTGATTATCAACTGTAAGAGGAGATGATAAAGTGATTATCAACTGTAAGAGGAGATGATAAAGTGATTATCACCTGTAAGAGGAGATGCTAAAGTGATTATCACCTATAAGAGTGATTATCTTACCTTCCGCTGTTTGGAGAGAAACAATGTCGCTGTACTCGCTCTCGCCAGCATGGTTATGGGCCTTGACTCGGGCGTTGTAGATGCTGTTGAAATGGAGTCCATCCACTGTACAGATGGTCTCTCGACCCATGTAAACTACCTGTAAATACCAGCAATTTTAAATATACTTCCTGTAAATACCAGCAGTTTAATATATACTACCTGTAAGTACCAGCAATTTAATATATACTACCTGTAAGTACTATCACCAAATAAATAAACTAGCTGAAAATACCAGAAACGTAACATGTATTACCTGCCAAAAGAAGTCAAATAATGTATTATCTGCACAAACAGGCAAAGTAGCACTTATTACCTGCTAATTTAATATAATCAAATAAGACAGTACTTTAACATGCATTAATATTTTAAATACAAATCAAAATATATCAAGCCGAAATTCACAAGTATGCCTCTATTAGATTTGGTGTGTGTGTGTGTGTGGGGGGGGGGGGGCAACAAACGAATGCGCAGACAATAAAAACGAAGTAGGAAGAAGCATACATAAAGAAATGAATGCATGGACACTAAAAATGGAGTAGGAAAAAGTATACATAAAGAAATGAATGCATGGACACTAATAATGAAGTAGGAAAAAGTATACATAAAGAAATGAATGCATGAACACTAAAAATGAAGTAGGAAGAAGTATACATAAAGAAATGAATGCATGGACACTAAAAATGAAGTAAGAATAAGTGTGCATAAAGAAATGAATGCATGGACACTAAAAATGGAGTAGGAAAAAGTATTTTTTTAAAATCAAATAAACACACAGAATTTGTAGATCAGTTTTATATCGTATTCTAGACGTGACAGCTTTATTCTAGCAATATCGCCACAATCTGGTACTGTATTACCACTGACCACTTTTCAGAAACTGAAGTACTACACAAATGACATTTTTCTTGTTTAATAAAATCAAAAGCAGTATTTCCCTCTCAAACACACGTACATATAAACACAATTCACGCCTTGCATAACTATATTGTTTTACACGAGAGTAGCCTGAAGATGTTTATATTTGTATATATATACTT
This sequence comes from Sinotaia quadrata, assembly GCA_028829895.1. Classification (NCBI taxonomy): domain Eukaryota; kingdom Metazoa; phylum Mollusca; class Gastropoda; order Architaenioglossa; family Viviparidae; genus Sinotaia; species Sinotaia quadrata. Next base: position 92,679,995 of record CM054177.1, read on the forward strand.
TCAGTATTCAACCACTATTCTACTGTTATCGTATTATTTTGTTATACATATAAGTCCAATGGTTTTTATATGTATATGTTTATTATTTACCGGATTATTTTGTTTGACATATAAGTCCAATGATTTTATTTGTATATATTTATTATTTACTGGATTATTTTATTCCCACTTTAATAGCTGTCACTTTATGTTGTAGATTTCTTCTGGCCATGAAATGCTAGTTGATTATACACGCCTAAACATACCAACCACAACAACTTTCAAAACAAACCCAATCATTCAAACAAACCAAATACAACATTCAAAGCAAGCTCCAAACATTCAATCATACCAAACAACCACATTCTAAACAAGTCTCAAATATTAAAAATACCAAAACCACAACGCTCAAAACAAGCCCCAAACCCCAAACATTCAAACATACCGAAACATATCAAACAGAAGCAAATACAATATTTCATATATACTCAAACAGATAAACATTCTAAACATAATCCAACATAACACATACATAAACTTTAAAATACAAAAAGAAAAACCCACACCATTCTAGATATGCCCCAAAAGAATACAATTCTTCAAGCATATCATACACTCGATACCTAACATAGTAACATTCCAAACATACCCAAATTAGCAACATTCCAAAGATACCCAACATACCAAACACTCCAAACATATACCAAACACTCCAAAAATATATCTAACATACCAAATACTCCAAACATATACCTAACATACCAAACACTTCAAACATATACCTAACATACCAAACACTCCAAACATATACCTAACATACCAAACACTCCAAACATATACCTAACATACCAAACACTCCAAACAATAACCTAACATATCAAACAGCAATACATGTAAAACATCTCCAAGCACTACAAGAGAGAGACCATGCTTGTACATCTAATTTCACTGATTAGTGCTTTGCTCTCTGATAAAAAAAAAGAAAGGAAAAGGAAACACTTTCGATTAAATTCCCCTTTTTTGTAACATGTGAGCAACAAGTTGGCAAAGCCGTTTTCATTCGTTTGAATAACTCTCTTCAGTGCAAGAGCATTGCCAAGAACACGATCTGCCCGTAGGGATTTCACGCCATCGCTCTCATCAGCTGTGTGAAGACTCGGAGCAGCTGCTATTTTTGTCACGGCCTGGTTACGTCCAGCGTCGTGCTCCGATACATCATCGCCCTGCTGCTAGTCAGAACAGATAGGAATCACAGCCCGCCCTCTTACTACTACTTCCGGTTTCATGCTGCTCGATCTTTCAACTCAGACTGTTAGATGGTGGGCCAATCGTAATTTAGCGCACAAGTACTGTGGGCCAATTGCAATTTAGCATACAAGACATTGCAAACATGCTAACCAACAAAGAGTAGAGTAAAATAAGATAAATAAAATAATAACAGGAAAAAGAAAATTGGAAATATACACATAAATATATTATTTAAAAGGAATGTAAGAACGGTGGGGATAACTTTCTGGAGGCCAGGACCCAAAAAAGGATATTTACCCTGATATTGTCACTGGAATCGGTTTCCATTACACTGATTAGAGAAACTACTTCAGCTTTTGCAATAAGCAGAAAATATTTCCTCTAATATCGATGACACGTATGTCATCATTATCCAATAAATGTTAAGCATCAATAGTCATCAACAGCAACATGATCAGAACATACAAATACCTGAACATCAACAAGTGTATGGACAAAACCAAAGTCTTAACACCATTAATTATCAAACATACATCTGAACATAGTGAAACATGTCTGAATATAATGAAACACATCTGAACATAAAACAGATGTCCAAACTTAATTCTTCGTTTACAGAGTGGCCCTTAACCAATTATGCATCTTTGCAATACAATATAAATTCTGTAAAAACATCCAAAATTATTTATAATTTAATAATTTGGTAGCGTTAAGCACAAAGAGTCGCATGTTTCGAAAATGAGACTGATTTAAAATATGTTATTAGTTAAGCAAGCGCTTTACTTTGAAACAGAAAATTAAAACTTGTAAGAAGTTTATGCTAGGTATGAAAATGAAGAATGGCAAATCTTTTAATTACTTGAAAATGCTTACGTTCAATGCTTACTCAAATCATTCGTGGTCGGTCAGCAATTGTAAACACTGCTTGGACAACAGATTTGAACTAAATGTACTACTTATTTTAATTCATAAAATTTTTCAGCCACGTACTAGATAGAAAATCTAAATAAAGTTAATGAAAAGTTTAAATATTTAAAATATACATTACGATAAAAGCGTGAACTATGTTTAAAACAAGTAAATATGATCATGGAAAATTGACTGCTCGCGGAATTTGCTTAGTTACTGATCGGCCTATGCTAATAAGGTGTAAAGTAATATGTTACAACGGTATAACGCGCGTTCTCACTCTATATTCCAATGTCGATAAAAGGCGGTCATATTTTAAATGTACACAAAAGCGTGACGTAGTCAAAATTAGGGTAAAGTATGGGCTTCTGCGAGTAACATGCTAATATGTACTGACAAAACGAATTCCAAAGAGGCGCGAAAATGTCTTCAAGAAAAGACACGAAGAGAGAATCTCACTACTAAATATATTTCTGCTTATCTTCGTAAAGAGAAAATGACTCAAGATAGTTGTAAAATGTACATGTATGCATTTGACTGAAAGGAAGGGAGTAAGTAAAATAAAAACGCTCGACTACTGTGCGGTCGCAGTCACGGAAGGACTGAATATGGATTTATTCCAAACAGAAAAATGGAAACAAACAAACAAAATAAGTGTTGAAGGTATCAGTAAATAAATGTATGCATGTGATCACAGCAAGGGTCTGATTGAAATGGTTGTTTAAGAATGACGAATTTAATTTCAAGAATGATGCAATAGATGTTAGAATATATGAATGTCTGCTCCCACAAAGAAGGAATGAGTGAGGAACACTTGCCTCGTTTACTCTCCGAATAATTGTTAGGTAAAGTTCATGCTGCGTGTGCTGACTAAGAATGAATGATTGAAGAGAGTACTGTAAATATGTCTGTGTGTGCTAAGAATGAATGATTGAAGAGTGTACTGTAAATATTTATGTGTGTTTACAAAGAGCGAAATAATTGAACCAAAAACCTATTCCACCATGTAAAGTCTTCACTGGGATCAAAATTTCAGATCTGAACACGACCTAACAATGCATGTTGTATATAGCGACACGCTGGTTAACCGAAAAATTCAAATTCTTCCTGTACGCTTACATGCTTGTATGCATGAAATGCATACATGGATAGTAATGTGCGTATATATTGTATATATGGTGTGTGTGTGTGTGTGTGTGTGTGTGTGTGTGTGTGTGTGTGTGTGTGTGTGTGTGTGTGTGTGTGTGTGTGCGCGCGCGCAAGAGTTCATCACCCCCACTCTCATATATTGTTATCGCATTTTGTTTTCTCTCTTTTCTGTCTACCTCCATTTGCAGAAAATGTCTATTTGACATAAAGAATTATACTAACGTCATAATTACAATCGTTATTATGACGCACTTTAATACTTTTTTTATAATGAACTATTTATTAGTGCGCATACAGTAACAACCAAATACTAAATATAAACTTGCCACGTGCCTGCAAATGAAAGATGAAAGTAAGTGTTCTCTTATGATCTCTGTCACATCAAAACCAATCAGTACACAAGCCTGCCAGAGTGGGGTCAATATTTAAATGCAGTCCCCGTGACGTTTTGTCCAGATCAGTTGCCAATGCAGGTGTTTAAATGCTGGGAATGTGATCGTGCGCTGTTTGAGTCATGCCTCGTTGATCAATAAGCGGGCTTCTATTTTCTGTTCCCCTTGGCTGTCTCGCTCTCATCATAAATTCACGAGCCAGTGCGTACCTCACGCTGTATGTCAGAACTGTATGATCGTAACTGACATGATAACGAGATGCTTTGAAAAATCCGGCGTTCTTTTTATCCCACACCATCGTCTGTCTTAATTGTATGCTGTGCATCACTTTTCACCCAAGAAGCACGCGACGTGTGGGCAGGGAGACACCTCTCTAAGCACCAAGCAGAACTCGACAACTTTGTCAAACGATTTTACAACGAGGTCTATCGACAGGGAAAAAGAGCGGATTAACATTAACCCCTAATTCGCTGTCCTGCTTACTAATATTAGGAACAAATCTATTTTTAAGCAGAAAGGTTTGATTGGTCTCTTTATGTCAGTGTGCTTTTATTGTTTAGCTATTTACCTAAAAGGTTGTACGTACCTCTTCATCTAACGCGAATGTAGTTGTGGACTAAGAATGTAACACGTCGTGGACTGAGAAAGTAACACGTCGTGGACTAAGAATGTAACACGTCGTGGACTGAGAATGTAACACGTCGTGGACTGAGAAAGTAAAGCGTCGTGGACTGAGAATCTAACACGTCAAGGAGTGAGACTGTAACAGGCCGTAGACTAAGAATGTAACACGAACACATCTACTAGAGTGTAATTAATTGGGGAAATAAAATTACGCCACTAAAATTACGCGAATCTTTCATAGACTTCCGTTGTCAATTTATTTACATTCTTGCCAATGTAAGGCTATTCTACAGCATGTCTAACTACAAGCTAATGAAAGGCTAGTCTTCATCCTGTCTATCTAACTACAAGCTAAAGCAAGGCCAGTGTCTATCTAGCCAATGCAAGGCTACTCTACATTATTCTAACTACAAACCAATGCAAGGCTAGTCTACATCATGTCTAACTACAAGTCAGTGCAAGGTTAGTCTACATCACATCTGTCTAACTAAAAGCAAATGCAGGGCTAGCCTACAAGATGTCTAACTACAAGCTAATGCAAGGCTAGTCTACATCCGGTCTGTCTAACAAGCCAATGCATAAAGTTGACAGTTTACTTATCTGTTGGCCAAAACAAGATTATAGAAAAACTCGTCGTTCAAGAGGATCAGTTATCATGCATGTTTATCTTAATTTTTGATTTGTTGGATTTCATTAAGTCTCAATCATATTAGCTTTCTCATGTACTTACAAGGAAAATATTTATTTGTAAAACACATTTTAGTGAAGGTTAAATCATTACCATTCACCAATTTTCTCATTTTAGATCTGTTAATTATTTTTAATTTGACATATAAGACAATCGAACCCTTCATAAGGTGCATATAATTAATGGTCAACAAAAGGCTCGGGGAGACATATTCCATCTCCATCCTTGAATAGATTGTTCACTAAACATTGAGAAACATCAAACTGACATAAGAATGTGTGAGGTAGTGGATACGCCCAATTACACAATGAGATATACAGAGTGGTGCCCCTTGAGTTGCAATTAGAAATGGGATAAACCCAGTTGAACAATGGTGCTGAACAATTATGTTGGCTTTAGACCGAACCAGTGTACATGTTGGCTTTGGTTTGAACCAATGTACATGTTGGCTTTGGGTTGGGTTGAACCAATGCACATGTTGGCTTTGGGTTGGGTTGAACCAATGTACATGTTGGCTTTGGGTTGGGTTGAACCAATGTACATGTTGGCTTTGGACTGAACCAATGCACATGTTGGCTTCAGAACCAGGAAACGACCTAGAACTTTATATGATAGGATTCTATTAAAGTCCACACTAAGACTTACTGATGCGTGAAATGTTCCGTAAAAACGCTTAGAACTTTTATGGAGCTCTAGTATCAGGTTGCTATATTCAATTCATCATCACCCAAGCAGGACTACAACAATCATTACAATCATCATCCTAAGTTAGCTGTCATCATCTTCCTAACTAATTCTTGTCATCATCGTCACTAATTTGCATACCAACATACCTTCTTCCATATATATATCGATCTACCTAACTTCGTATCTTTTTACTTACTCATATTGTTTCATTTTTTTTAATGTGCCTTCTTAACTATCGACTAGTCTTCTAACATACCAAACTACCTTGTTACCTATTTACCAATCGCTTCTCCTGTCTCTCTGATTATCTATAAAATTTTACTAACGTGTAACGTAGGCAGTGTTATTACATGTGCCTCTGAATTACATTACCGTTTATATATGTTGGAAGGTGTCAGCTATCTTCCAACTGACAATACGACCAATGTACCCAGCTCGGCGTGCCGGTCATAACAAAGTACAATACACTTGAATGGAGCGTTCTTGTTTGTTTTGTGTTTTTATCTCCCTTGGTACTTGTTTGCTGAAGAGTAATGTGTTGGGGGACTGAGAAAGGGAGAAAATTATTTACAAAAGGAAAATGTTAATCGCCTATGATTCTTGATTCACAAAATAATAAGCTTTCGTAAAGGTAGTGTAGAAAATCGCCAGAACTAGGGTATCTGCCTGTGGACAAAGTGACTCGGTGCACATGTAATGCGACACGATTGCAATGTCCGAAAGAAACGAGTCGGAACGCAGTCATTTACAAGAAATTAATAATATTTCGATCCTTGTGTTCATTATCCGCTGGAGGACAATTATTTTAGATTTAGTATCAATTTATGAGTCACAGAGTTTGTTTGATGCGGAGATAGGAAGGGAGTTGAGAACTGAAGAGAAAGGTTGAAAACACCCCAATATGATGGCGGGTACAAGAGTGCAAAGTCCCTGGCCACATTACGCCTGAGGAAATCTAATATTTTCGCATTGATTTCTCGTCCCACAGCACACAGGCTTTGCACCGATTGCTTTTCGTTTTAATTGCAAACTCTTTCTACACCATTCAGTCCCTTCAACTCTTTTCCTCTTTCTCCACTTGTCTCTTTCTCTCTTCCTTCCAGGCACGCGCAGTATGCATTCAGTGCCAAAAGGCCTTCTAGTGTTGTTGCCTTAACTCCATCTCTCCTTTTCCTGCATGCGCTACACACAAAACCAGATTCACCCACCCGATCTCTATTCATCTCTCGCTTTTCCCTTCACAAGTATGGGCCTGTCTTTTGGTTCTTTGACTAATTTTAATCCCATTCTTTTCTTAGCTGACTTCGTGATGTCTCCCATTTTCAGCTAGACCCGGTCCATTCTGTAACGCGACAAAGATCCCTTACAAGTCACGTGAGAAGTTGGTGGGCTAAGAGGCACGAAGTGATATCCAACTAATTCTTTGCAGACGAATCCAAACAAACAAACAAACAAACAAACACAAGGATGTAGATTTTATTAAGAGATGAAGGTCAACAACTAGTTTTCCATTCATAAAGAAAATGGCGGAAAGGTACGTCGAGTCGATGGAGTCGATGTCACAAGTAATGTCAAAATAGGAAGTTGAATCTCGCCTCCTTTTTTCTCCTTCTCAAAATCAGAGTTTGACAAGTGTATAAATAATGGGTGGTGTTCTTAAAATAAACAATTTATAACAACGCCCTTTGCACGAATAAACTATCATTTCACGAGAAAATGGAAACAATGCGATAATCAATCACTGAATAATAATCATAATAATAATGAAAAACAGATTTATAAACTTAATCCACTTAAGTGAGGTTGTGATTCAGGGACTAACATTAGAAACATTTTAATGAAATGGAGCTGGATTATGATTTAGGGACTAATGATAGTTATAAATATCTTAATGAAATGGAGCTGGATTATGATTTAGAGACCAATGTTAGTTATAAATATCGTAATGAAATAGAGATGGACTATGATTTAAGGTCTATATACGTTAAGTAGAAGTATCTTAATCAAATCGAGCTGGATATGATTTGGAAACTAATACCAGTTTAGACTAGTTAAATCTAGGCGATTTGGAATAGGATTTGGTACTAAAGTTGATCAGAAATATTGTAACCAGGGCGAGCTGGACTCAGACTTGGGGACTAATATCAGCCAAGAATACCTTAATCCAAGCGAGCTGATTGAGAGATTAACGCAAATGTGGACTAGCTGCACAAAGCGCGAACATGGGTCTCCATATCATCTCCAAAACACAAGACACTTACTTCTTAGTTGGTAGTGTGATTCTGATCAACAAGACTGCTTAGTAGTACGATTGTGATACAGGACACTTACTGCTTAATGATAGGATTGTGATACGAGACACTTACTGCTTAATGATAGGATTGTGATACAGGACACTTACTGCTTAATGATAGGATTGTGATACAGGACACTTACTGCTTAATGATAGGATTGTGATACAGGACACTTACTGCTTAATGATAGGATTGTGATACAGGACACTTACTGCTTAATGATAGGATTGTGATACAAGACACTTACTGCTTAATGATAGGATTGTGATACAGGACACTGCTTAATGATAGGATTGTGATACAGGACACTTACTGCTTAATGATAGGATTGTGATATAAGACACTTACTGCTTAGTAGTGTGATTCTCATCAACAAGACACTTACGTCTTAATAGTGTAATTCTCATCAACAAAACATTGCATAAACTAGTCCATGTCTAGACTAGTCCTTTCTAGAATAAACTAGTTCCTGTTTTGCCTGTATGAGTACATTTTTCTATATATGTGCTCTCTCTTCTACTCTCTCTAATTCTGTCTGTATAAGTTTGTCTTTGTTCAGTATCTTCTCTCTTCTTCTCTCTCTGTCTCTCATCATGACCTAATAGCTGTATGCATCTCTCTTATTCTCTCTATAGAAGTTTGTCTTTGTTCAGAGTCTTCTCTCTTCTTCTCTCTTTATCTCTCATCATGACCTAATAGCTGTATGCATCATCTCTCTAATTCTGTCTAGAAGTTTGTCTTTGTTTAGTATCTTCTCTCTTCTTCTCTCTCTATCTCTCATCATGACCTAATAGCTGTACGGATCTCTCTTATTCTGCCTATATAAGTTTGTCTTTGTTCAGTATCTTCTCTCTTTTTCTCTCCCAGTACCTACAGTGCTGTCTGCATCTCCTATTTATTCCTGTAAAAGTTTGTGACTAAATTAACATACTCTAAATGCCACTATTTACTGTACTTAGTTTGCGGTGCAGTTATCGGCTTACGTATAAAGAAGAAAACAGATCTTTAAAAACCATAGTATTACTTGATCAAAGCCAGGCACAAGACATTTGCCATTTGTATAAATATCAGACGGAAGAAACCTCCCAGCCCCACCCTACCCGTCATAAAAATAAATAAAACAATTAAAAGGAAGAAGGAACGCCCCGTCTGTACATTACCAGGAAGTTATAAGTGAACGAGCCCCAATGCCGTGCGACAAGTGAACGCAGCTCAAACTCTTGTATATAAGTGACAAGTAATGAAACTGTGTTCTTAATCAAAAACCTGATGAACACGTCTGCCTAAGTGTGAATCTTACTTTAAAAGATTTATTTATATATGAAATCAAGCACAGAAAAAGTATACAAAGTTAAACACAATAATATATGCATACGCACACGCAAACACACTAAAAAAAACAGATTCGCACTTTAAGTGCAGTTAATGAGTTCTGACCACAACATAAGTAGACCTACCAGACCACAAGATACGTAGACCTACCAGACCACAAGATACGTAGACCTACCAGACCACAAGATACGTAGACCTACCAGACCACAAGATACGTAGACTTGCCAGACCACAAGATACGTAGACCTACCAGACCACAAGATACGTAGACCTACCAGACCACAAGATACGTAGACTTGCCAGATCACAAAATATGTAGACTTGCCAGACCACAAGATATTTAGACCTGCAAGACCACAAGATATGTAGACATGCATAATACAGCATGCGCGCACGTTAGCTCCATCACAGTACTAGAACTTGCCATTTAAAATGTTCACTTGTGGTGATGCCGGAAACCTGATAGCGGGTAAAATAGAGCTGATGGCAGAACTGGAATTGTCTGCAAAAGTATCGCCTCATGTTTCTGAACAGATGTGAAGGGTTACACTTATAGCATGCGTGTAAAAGCAAGCACACAGGAAGATTCAAACTAAAAGACTGAAGAAAGCCGAAAGAAAATTATGGAAGGTAAATCAGAAAAAGACAATTTTATAAGAAAAAATTTTAGGTACAAAAATAAATAAATCAGACAAGAGAAAAGGGCTCTTTTAACTAGGAAATACAAGACTATAATAAAATTAAAACCACGTCTGTAAAAATAACGGCTATGAAAGTGAGATGGCAATATCTCCAGTATAGTCTTCGCAAGAAACAATACACATGGAACCGGCCAGACTCGCCTCATAAACAAACATCATTTAAGGACGATTGCAAAAATTAAAGCAAATTAAAGGGTTACAGTAAAGGTTAAAGCAAATTAAAGGACTACAATGAGAATTAAACAAGTTAACTGAAGCCTAATGAAGGCAAATTAAATTCCTAAAATAAAAGTTTTAGAATAAGAAATTCAAGGATTTACGAGAGAAAGCAAATCAAAGAACTAAATAAAAATTAAAAAGAATTGAAGGACTGCAAGAAAAGTCAAAACAAATTAAAAGATTACAATAAAACTTAAAGACCAAGTTTAAATTCTACAGTCTTGATTCTAAGGATGGGCATTATTCATTTCATACGGATTTATTATCTGTGGCTGACCTAGATTCCATTTAATCTGGTCTTCAAAGCAAGACAACTAGATCAAATTAATAGACAATTAACAAAATTAAAGTAAATTACAAGTAGGGATAAAGTAAATGAAAGTACTATGATAAAACTTTAAATTAATTACAGTAGTATAAAACGAAAATTAAAATAAATTACAATGCTTCAGTTAGATTTAAAGTAAATTAAAGTGTTATAACAAAAATTAAAGCAAATTACAATTTTACAGTTAGCTTTAAAGTAAAGGAAAGAACTAAAACCAAAATTAATAACAATATAAAGGACAGTGTTTTGTGAATTAAGCACTGCAGCAAGTTAAGAAGCCCTATAAAGCTTATAGTAAGTTAAACAAGTATAAAATAAGCTAAACAAATTCATGGGCAATTTTAAAATCTAGAGCAATTATAGGACAAAAATCTAAGCAATTTAAGATTGACAGAAGTTAAGGAGAACTGTCAGGAACTTAGGAACGTAAGCCAGCAGCATACTTCACAAGTTAGTTAAATTTATTCTTAGTGACTGTTTTGGTCTGATTTGAATTTTATTTCATTTGAAACTATCAGTCTTATTATTTAACATTCCTCTTCAAGTTCTCTCTATCTAAATTATTCTTGTCTTGCATAATTCTTCCTTCCTATATGATTGTCTTTTGTCTCCTCTTTGATATATCTCTATCTTTCACACCATCTCTTTCTCTATTGTGTGACATAAATGTTTGTCTTTCATATTGTGGAAGAAATTTGTTTACAGTTTCCGCATATCCACCAAGTGAGAGAGACGATTGGTGTCTTCTGGAGAATTAAATAACATAAAGACTCTCACCACCTGCAATAAGTTATGGATGATTTAATAATTAAAATAATTATAACCATTATTATGGTGGCATTCTGTTACATTACCCTTTTCACTATTCCTACCTCTTTCCCCTTTACTCCCCTTCCATTCCTTTCTCTAATCTTTTCTCTCTGTCCATTCCTGTCTCTAATCTTTTCTCTTCCATTCCTCTCTCTAATCTTTTCTCTCTCCCCCATTCCTCTCTCTCCACCCCTCCCATCTCTCCCCTGTCTCTGCCTGAATTCCTCTCTACTCTTCTCTCCTTTCTTCCAGGATATCCAAGCCTCTACACACTCACACACACACCTTCTTTCCCTTCCTCTCTCAGTTATAGGAAAAAATACCATGTATACCATTAGAATCAATGAATTTCACATGCTACAATGTTGATGTTAACTTTTAGCAGATAACGGTTTGAAAAATAATTTCACTTTGCAACTTGTGTGGCCTCCTAGATGATTTAGAAAAAAAAATGAAGTGCGTCATTTCATGTAAATATGTTTTAATACACGCCTATTAGTGCATACCGACCGCATTTATGACGCATATGAACACGTGTGATATAGACCTACCATTTCTCGCGATCCACTATAGTCACTAACTCGCTGAATCACAGAACATGTGTGCTCATAAAACATGTGCACATCCTCACACATGGGCCTTTATAATGGTCACTCAAATATGGGCCTTTATAATGGTCACACAAACATGGGCCTTTATAATGGTCACTCAAACATGGGCCTTTATAATGGTCACACAAACATGGGCCTTTATAATGGTCACTCAAACACGGGCCTTTACGATAATTACTCAAGCATAGCGCGTGTGGACTTCTTGGAAGAGTGACGCATTTTATTTTGTTCACGCGTAGAACCATGGCACCTTTATGTTGCTCACTGAAGCACAGCGTATTTATTGTTCTCGGATGCTCACGAAAACATTGCGTCTTTATATAATTACAAGGAGTCTATATTGTTCATGGAAACAATGAGCATTTATACAATTATCTGGAGTCTATATTACTCGCAGAAACAGGCAGCATTTATATAATTATCTGGAGTCTAAATTACTCGCAGAAACAGGCAGCATTTATATAATAATTTGATATCTATATTATCGCAGAAACAATGAGCCATTGTATAATTACACTGAGTCTATTGCTCACAGAAACATTCAGCATTTATATAATTATCTGAGGTTTATATTACTCGAAGAAACAATGAGCCTTTATATAATTACATGGAGTCTACAATGTTCACTGAAGCATGGAATACTTAAGATGGTCACAGAAACACGATTCCTTTAAAGTGTTCACATAGAAGTGGCACCTTTCTAGAGTGCCCTCTCACGGAAATATGGCGCACTTGTTGTGTTCAATGAAGCATGTCGCTTTTGTAGCGTTCACATAAACATGGAGATTATCGAGTGTTCACTTTCGCGTGACACTTCTTTAGTGCTCACTCAAGCATGGAGATTTATACTCTGCACAGAAAGGCAGTGCTCACCGAAGCATGGAGAATTTATTGTATACTCTGCACAGAAAAGTAAAACTCACACAAACAGGGGAGATTGTATACTATGCATGGCAAAGTGAAGCCTTTGTAGTGCTCACTGAAGCAGAAAGATTTTATACTATGCATAGCACAGTGAAGCCTTTGTAATGTCACTATAGCAGGAAGATTTTATACTATGCACAGAAAAGTGGTGCATTTGTATTGCTCGCTGGTGAAAAGTGACTGTACTGACGAAGGCGGTGATGGTGGTGCGGTGGTAATTGTAGTAGTAATTATCAAGGAATAGCATATAATAGTTTTCATTGAGAAATAGAAAAAGGGGGTATACTGAAAAATTGTAGTAGTAATTATCAAGGAATAGCGTATAATAGTTTTCATTGAGAAATAGAAAAGGGGGGTATACTGAAAAATTGTAGTAGTAATTATCAAGGAATAGCGTATAATAGTTTTCATTGAGAAATAGAAAAGGGGGGTATACTGAAAAATTGTCGGACAGTGGAATTCTTTTCAACCTGAAAATGTCTTTATCTTTGAAGATGTTTTTATAATTTGTTTTAATATTTATTGACTTCATGTACAAATATTTTATTACAGAAACAATTATTCAGGTTCCAAGAGGCTTCAGTGTGAACTATGTCGCAGATGTTGCTAAGTGTAATTATTTTATTGACAGTTATAACAATTGTCTTAAAAGAAAATAATTCCCAGAGGATTAGTTGCCCCATTTCGAGTCCTGAGATACTGTCATGTGTCTTTTATTCTTCGTCACCACCAAGCACTCTTCAAAGGGACATAACTCCAGTACATAAAAGAAAAAGAAATAATATGTTGACAGAAGTGCTTCATCCTTGCCATAAAAGTTTTATTTCACCAGTTGTTTTCTCTCAAGCAACGAGTTTTGCATTGACACAATATAAAAAAAACAAAAAACAAAAAAACAAAAAAACCTTCTCAATAAAGGATTGCAAACATGGATGTTGACATCAAAGCGAAATAGTTAAAAAATACATTACAGCATTATTTACTACCTCCAAATGAACAGGATAGACAGTAACATGTCCCTAATGAGAAATATAAAGAGTAACATGTCCCTAATGAAAAATATAAAGAGTAACATTTAGATAGAGGGTCAAAGAAAGGGGGAGTAAGAGAAACACATAGCAAGGAAGGAAGAGAGAAGGGAGAGAGAGGGAGAGAGAGAAGGGAAGGATGAGAGGAAGAGAGAGAAAATGTGAGATGGAGGGAGAGAGAAAAGAGGCAGATTCGAGGGTGAGAAAGACAGAGGGAGAAGAGAGAGGGGGGGAGAGAAAATAATGGAGAGGTTAGATGACTATTGCTCACAAAAAAATGAGGTTAGTAGACGGACCCACAGAAAACCAAGGGGTTAGTAGACGGGTCCACACAAAACAAGGTTAGTAGATGGGCCCACAGAAAACGAGAGGTTGGTGGACGCGCCCACAGGAAACAAGAGGCTAATGGGCCCACAGAAAACAAGAGGTTAGTAGACGGGTCCGCAGAAAACAATAGGTTGGTAGGCGGGTCCACAGGAAACAAGAGGCTTGTGGGCCTGCAGAAAAGAGGGTTAGTAGACGGGCCCACAAAACAAGAGGTTGGAAGGCAACCCAAAGAAAAGAGGTTAGTAGGCGGGTCCACAGAAAACAAGAGGCTGGTAGACGACCCATAGAAAACAAGAGGCTGATAGACGGGCCCACAGAAATACATTTGTTACAAAAATTCAGTGGCTCGCGTTATGTTCACAGAGATTTGAATGTAGTAGGCTTTTAATGTCAACGGTTTTGACAGTTATAAAGGGGCTAAACTCTGTTGCGACAGGCAAACCCCACAGATCACAAATAGTATTACAGAGATGAGACTCACAACACTAATCCTAAAATCATTTAAGATCACTGCCAAACGATTTCATATTGGTTAGAAATTGCCACATCAACTGATAAATAGATGAGAGACTTTTTAAAGCTCTTGGACTTAAAGAAAAACTCTGTTTATTTTTATAGTTTGCATCGATTTAGACTCGAAGTATGCTGTCAAGAATGAGTTTCAACAGATTGGTTTAAATCTCTTTGGGCTGTAAGTATCCTGTCGAAAATGAGTTTCAACAGAGCTTGATGCAGACACCTTTCAAAAATTGTAATTTATGCACATTGTGCCGATTTAAAATAAATAAAATAGAGAGCATGAAAATAGAAAGAGAAATAATTCTGACGGAGAAATGAAATATGGAGGAGATAATTCTAGACGTTAAATGAACGAAGTAGATGATAATTTTTAGGCGGAAAAAGCCCAGAAAGCTAATGTTTGTAAGAAACATGAGGTCAAGGGAAGATAACTATTCTGGAGAAATGAGATAAAGAGACGATATTCACGAACAGAAAAGCGATTTGTGAGCGGGTGTTTATGCATACGTGCTTGTTTGTATGCACGTGCATGTATGTGAGACACATTTCAACCCAAATACCCATTATGCATAACTTTGTAGAATACCCATTACCCAAAATTTCCAGCGTTTACATGTCAGTAAAACCATCTCTCGTCTTACCCACAAATACATATATATCTATCTCTCGGTAAAACACACCAGTTCAACACTTCCTCTATAAAACACTTCAGTCAAATATATGATGAACATTATTTTATCTGTAAAGCACTTCAGTCAAATAAATATTTGATGAACATTACTTTGTCTGTAAAACCCTTCAGTCAAACACTAGATGGACATTTCTCTAAGAAACCTTCAGCCAAACTGTGACAGGCGTTCCTGTTTAAGGAATGCTCCTTAATATTGAAACGTATATTATCTTTCAATCATAATATACTACAGTTCTTGGTGCGGACTTAAACGATAAGGCCTCATCTCCACACTACCCCCTACCCAATGCTAGTCGTCGTATTCTAGATATGTATTTCGAGCTAAACTATGACCCTTTAATCAGGTCGTGGACATCCACACTCATATGGTCTCTTTTTGAGTCCGATTCTTGTTTAATACCTACGATTGGTAACTGTGGAATAAAATGTTCTTAATATCACCCAACATACATTACCAACAAATGTTTAGTGTGATGTGACAGCTTGAAACATTATTTCATTGATGACTTTTTATTTAGTTTCATTTTATGTCAATATGTCAGTTTCTTTTCACTTCTAGAAATTATTTCCCGATCGAGATTAAAAGAAGTACTAAATAAACAATGGTCACAGTGGGTTTAAAAGTGAACAATAAACTTGATGCGTCTCACCTCTATAGAGAGATAAATGTAGACACGTGTATGGCGTCAAACAGATCTAGATAAAAATACAGGCAAGACGTCACACTGCTAAATGTAATCTAGAGGTAAATGTAGACAAGTGTATGACGTCAAACAGATCTAGGTAAAAATACAGGCAAGACGTCATACTGCTAAATGTAATCATAGAGGTAAATGTAAATGCAAAAGAAAAGGGGATCATACAAATAAATATAGGCATGAATAGGAGCTTATATAGAAAAATAGAGATATTACAAGACTTAGGGAAAGCAATCATTTGGATAATCTAGATATAGATAAAGGCGTCTATGCAGACATAGGGGTAAATGCGGATAAGGAAGTATTCAGATATATAATGCTCATAATTAACTAGTCAAGAAAATAAACGAGGACAGACATCACAAGAAAGAAATAGTTAAAAGGAATACAAAACAAGTAATTACTTACCCGAAAATCACCACCATTTCCGTCATCTAGCTCCAGGGTGTACGCCTCAACTACTCCACCTAAATATGGCGTCCAGGCAATGGTCACACTGTTATTCTGGCACGAACACTCTTCCGGGATAATGCAAGGTCGACCTGGGGCTGCCAAAAGTTTTCAGAGAAGTGGTTCATCAATACAATGTGCGTATACAATTTGCAGGAAGTTTCTCTTTAATAAAATTCTCCCCCAAATCATGCATTTCTACACGTGTAGCAGTGACGCGAAGAAACGTGACTTACTACCACTAGAAAGGTTTAAGGCAACGCATTCTTGTTCTTACATCTATGCAACCGTGCACACGCACGCACGCACGCTCTCTCTCTCTCTCTCTCTCTCTCTCTCTCTCTCTCTCTCTCTCAAACACGTGTGAGTGAAAATGAACAGAACTAAATTGTAGGAATGCATGTGTGCATCATGTACGCTATATTCAAAGTGGTGCTATTGTAACCTCCCAGCATGCACATTTCTTTATATTCTTAATGTTGACACGAATTGAACAGTAAACGTCAATGACATAACATAAACAGTAAACGTCAGTGACATAACAAACAGTAAACGTCAATGACATAACATAAACAGTAAACATCAATGACATAACATAAACATCAATGACATAACATAAACAGTAAACGTCAATGACATAACATAAACAGTAAACATCAGTAACATAACATGAACAGTAAACGTCAATGACAAAACATTAACAAAAAACGTCAATGACATAACATAAAGAGTAAACGTCAATGACATAACATAAACAGTAATGGTCATTGACATAGCAAATGAGTTATTATCACTGACATAGCAACATAACACCAGTAATGATCAAAGACATAGCAAATGAGTAATTATCACTGACATAGCAACCCCAGTAAGGAACAAAGACAGCAACATAAAACCAGTAATGATCAAAGACAGTGCAATAGTGATAAAGATAATAGAAATAGCAAAATAATACTATTAATGATAATAGAAATAGCAAAATAATGCCAGTAATGATCATAGAAATAGCAAAATAATGCCAGTAATGATTATAGATATAATAAAATAATATAAGTAATGATCGCTAAAATAGAAGAAATTACTGAAAGAAAATACGCTAATATTAGAAAATATAATAACAATCATAAACAGCCAGAAAGAAAAATATCATTTACGTAATTACGTTAAAGCATTTCTTCGTCACGACGCACTGAGAGGGGTCTCTTGAGTTTCACAGATACGCACACACACGCACACACACACGCGCGCGCGCGCCTGCCCATTTACATGATAGTTAAATGAAATAAAAAATGTTCAAAATTTAGACTAGTAACGATCAGCCATGCAAAGCTGAGAACGATTAGTGAGTGTAACATGGAAATAATTTCATTAGCAGTAGTTACTACGGATATTAATTTAACTGGTAGTATTTAACATGGACAATACTTTATTTAGTAGTTTATAATAATAATAATAATAATAATAATAATAATAATAATAATAATCTATTTAGCCACGTTTAGTATGGAAAATTATTTAATTAACTTTTTTTTAACAATGTCAATAATTTATTTAACGGCATTTCATAAAAGTGCATATGCTGTTCCAATCACTCTTTTAAGTTTTCACATAACAACTGCAATATTTCTAAAGTTTTCACAAAATACCGGCAAAAAGATATTTTTGTTTCACACAACACTTGCAATATTCCTTAAGTTTTCACAAAACACCTGCAAAATCATATTTGTTAGGTTTTCACAAAACACAAGCAATATTCTTTAAGTTTTCACAAAATACTTGCAGTAGCCATATTTTTTTTAATTCACAAAACATTTGCAATATTCCATAAGTTTTCATAAAATACTTGCTGTAGCATATTTGTTTTAAAATTCACAAAACTCTCGCAATATTCTTTAAGTTTTCCTAAAATACTTTCAGTAGTATGTTTTTAAAATTCACAAAATTATTGCAATATTTTTTTAAGTTTTCACAAAGCACTACAATAATACATTTTAAAACGTTTTGACAGAGCACTTGCAGTACAAAGCAAAGAAAAATCAGTTCCATGCATTTTCACTACAAGACAGGAGTCATGGCACAAGAAACTTCCTGAACAGATTTGCATTACAATTCTAATAGGCAGCGAACACGCGTGCAAAAATAATATTTAGGAATTTTTTATTTAACAACACATCAGTGTATACATATTTTTTAAAAAAATAAATAAATCACGCAGCATACAAATTCGTTGAAACACCGCAATCATTGAACATAATGCAACGCAACCATTGAACATAATGCAACGCAACCATTGAACATAATGCAAAACACTAAAGACGAGCAATTATCACCAGAGTAATTATAATTATACATTCCTCATGAAAAATAATTATCAATTATATTTATCTGAATAAGTAGCTAATATTTCTAGAAGCCAGAAGAAAATGAATACAGAAAATAGCAATAAAATCTATGTCAAAACAACAAAACCAAATAATAACAAAAGCGATTGCCAGTTTATTTCTTTTCCGTCTTTTAGAGGTGCGTACTAAACAAGAAAAGATTTCATCACTTCCGGGTTAGGAATCCGTACTTAAATAAGAAAAGAAATGGAGTTAGCTTTGAAGAGGTGAAACGCCATGACGTTTCTATGACTATTCTAGTACAATGACGTTACTGATGACCATTCTAATGCTATGACGTTAGTGATGAATTTCCTAATGCTATGACCTTACTTGTAACTACTTTAATGCCATGACGTTACTGAGGACTATTCTAATGCCATGGCGCTACTGATGACTTTTCTAATGCAACATGTTACTGATGACAATGACATGACTTTACTGATGACTCTTTTAATGCCATGACGTTACTGATGACTATTCTATGACGTTACTGATGATTATTTTAATGCCATGACGTTACTGATGATTATTTTAATGCCATGACGTTACTGATGATTATTTTAATGCCATGACGTTACTGATGACGTGGCTAATGCCATGACGTTTTTGTTAGCTATTCTAATGCCATGGCGTTGTTAATGACTATTCTAAAACCATAAAGTTGCTGATGACTCTTCTAATGCCACGATGTTACTGATGACGTGGCTAATGCCATGACGTTATTGTTAAGGATTCTAATGCCATGACGTTGCTGATGACTATTCTAATGCCATGAAGTTACTGATGACGTTTCTAACAAATTATTTCTTTAAAGTTGAGTCAATGTGACAGGCAGTTATCAATTATTATTGTAAAGCCTCTCTGTAAAACACTACTCTTTAGAGACATTGATGAATACTGCTGTCAAGTGCTACTCAAAAGTTCTGCTGTAAAATATTACTGTAAAGCCCTGCTGTCGAGTGCTAGTGTAAAGTCCTGCTATAAAATACCGCTGCCAAGCTCCACTGTAAAGACCTGTTTTAAAATGTTACTGTAAAGCATAGCTCTCAAATACTACTGTCCAACACTATTGTAAAGAACAGTCTGTTGGTAGCTTGTGTTTCGTTTATTTTATTTCGCTTTTCTATTAGCAACTGTTTGTGTGATGTGAAATGTCTTGTTATGTAATGTCAAGAATGACTTCTTTTTTTTTTTTTTTTTTGGTGTGAATTGTTGATTTCTGTGTGATGTCACGTATACTTCTCAGCGATATAATTTGACTTTTATGTAATGCACAGAGTAATTTTGTGACGTACATTATTGCTTTTATGTGCTGTAGTGTACATTGCTTAATGTGATGTGACGGTGGTGTTTGTGTGTGTGTGTGTGTGTGTGTGTGTGTGTGTGTGTGTGTGTGTGTGTGTGTGTGTGTGTGTGTGTGTGTGTGTGTGTGTGAGAGAGAGAGAGAGAGAGAGAGACATTTTGTTATGTTCATGTAATGTCAAGCGTGTGTCTATATGACAGATATTGTTATGTTCGTATAATGCCAAGTGTGTCTGTGTGACACATTTTCCTATATTCATGTAATGTCAAGTATGTGTTTGTGTGACACATTTTGTTATGTTCAGGTAATGTCAAGTGCGTCTTTGTGACAGATTTCGTTATGTTCATATAATGTCAACTGTGACACATTTAGTCATGTTCGTGTAATGTAACAAACAACAGCAGTAAAATCTGCAACAACGACCAACAAAAGAATTACAAATGAGATAAAACTAAATAAAATAACTTTCTTAGGTTAAACCTAAAACCTAAACTTAGATTGAATTATAGTGCTCATTAAAATACACAGAACTCTGGCAGAACCAGTATTAATTGTTGTACTTCTTAGTGTTCACAAAGCACTCAGAATGCACAAAGATTGTTGAGCGTAGACAGACATTCATGTACACGTTCTCTTGAGAAAACAGTTTTATCTTCTATAACGCGCAGAAAGATTAGTTTGAAATAGTCCATCGTTTGCTAAAAATAACAAAACCCAACCATAACTATTCACCATTTTCTATCCACACTGCTTTCATTAAGCAGACTTCTCTCATTAATGTCTTGGCTTCATTTGCCTCCAGCACAGATATATAACATCTAATGTTTTGCAGGGAGTGTTTCTCTCATGAAATACCTTTACCTTGAAAACAGCGTGACCTTTTCTATAATCATAGGTATCATTTACTTGCAAATGTTTCATGGTTCCTTCTACAAACACTCGTCTTTGTAAACAAAAAGGTTTCTCGTTTCCTTCTATAAATAATTTCTTCCGCCCACCTAAAGGTCTCTCGTTTTCTTTTATAAATACTTGTCTTTTGCCTATATTAAGGTCTCTCGTTTTCTTTTATAAATACTTTCCTTTTGCCTATATTAAGGTCTCTCGTTTTCTTTTATAAATACTTTCCTTTTGCCTATATAAAAGTCTCTCGTTTCCCTCTAAACATTTTAATAGGGAAAGGTTGTTCAAGATGTGAAATAGTCTGTCGTCAACCTGTCCAGGTCACAGTTACATTATTTTTAATTTGTGTTTCTAATCTTGTTTGTTTTATTTCGTGCGATTATACTGAGAAGAGGTGTGTGTGTGTGTGTGTGTGTGTGTGTGTGTGTGTGTGTGTGTGTGTGTGTGTGTGTGTGTGTGTGTGTGTGTGTGTGTGTGTGAATACTCATTGACACTGAAGTAGAGCGAATTCAATTAGTCAGGTCGTGAACAATATTCCATTTGGAGAAAATAATTGAAAATCATATTAACAAATATAGAGCGTTAGCCGGGAGAAGTAGCATACACTCACTTTCTATGGGCTGTGAAATGTTTACGACTGAGTCAAGCACGATTAAGGAATCACTCTAAATAAAATTCTGACGAAAAACTTGAGTCGAAAATATTAGATAATTTTTATCTCTCTCTAAATAAAATTTTGACGAAAACATCTGAGTCAAAAAATATTATATAACTTTCTTTAAATAAACGTGTGACGAAAATATTACATAGATTCATTTGATATTTACTAAAAGCAAGATCACTAAGAGCAACAAAATGTGTCAGGGACCACAATCTTGAAAATGCAAATAGTTCTTATTTCATTAAGAAGTAATATTAGATAAATAAAATTGGATTTCGAATGCAACAGATGAAAAATGGCATAGACAAAAATAGTATTAGATAATCAAATAAAAAAAGACAATATGGCACAGGTAATATTAGCCAATCAAATCAAATGAAAACTACACTGTGGCGCACACAATAGTAACCAATCAAATGAAAACGACACTGTGTTGCACACAATAGTAACCAATCAAATGAAAGGAATAAACAGATTGACATGCACTTACTATAAATTCAATATCGGGAGAGGTTACACGTTACTACAGGAATGCCAAAAAACAGGGAACACCAAACTGTCTGTCAGGTAAAATACAAATACTCACCTATAATACCATCTGTTCAAAAATGCAACAAAGAAATAGAAACAATAATTACATTGAAAACTCAGCTGGAAGATTCTATGCAAACATGATGACGTAATTACTTGCATTTTACTGATAAAAGTTTCATTATCTTTCTCCAATTTCACACAGTCAAGGACATCACACAAATTGAAATATATACACCGAAATGAGTTCTTCCTTGCTTTACGATTTTATACTGAATGTTCTTGATGGTATGTCCTTACTCTAAGTGGAGATTTTTATATTCTGTACATTAAAACAGTACATCTCCACCAGTGAGCGAATTTATGTAGTGTCAGGTGGAGAATGAGAGAATGAGCAGAGTGTGTACGCGTGCGTGCATGCGCATGAAAAGCAATATAAATGAGGAACTTGCGTTATCCGGGTACTTGTTCTGAGAGGAAGACAAAAAATATCTTACTCTAAACGTTAAAGCGACACGCCAATTAGAAGAAACTGTACTGAGTGTTGAGATGATGGAAATAATTATTGCAAAAATCATTGGCACTCTATTTAATTTAACGATAACGAAGATATATGCTACCCCAAAAGCGTCATAGTATCCCCTCAACATTCATCGTAACTCACAATGTATTTATAACTACGTGCTATAATTCAAGATGCAATTCTAGTCACACATTTGTCTGTCACTCAGGGTGTGTCCCTAACTAGTCAGTCTTTATTAACTCAGGGTGTGTCCCTAACTAGTTAGTCTTTATTAACTCGGGGTGTTCTCGTAAATGCAATTCTTATATCTGTGTGTGTGGCTCTAAGCATACTCCTTTAACTCTTGCTTTGTCCGTCAACACTCGTCGTTAACTGTCTCTTTCTACTCACACTTCTATACTTCAGGGTTTGCTTTCACCAACTCTTCTTAAGTCAGCATGTGTATGAGCAAATGTATAGAACATATAACTTTATATTTAAAAATATTCTGTTTAGGTTAATGTAGCTTTATTATCTAAGAATAATGAGCATAGCAGATTTGAGTTTACATCCAGAAATAATGTACTTCTGATATATGGCTTTACATATATGAGTAAAGTACAGAAATATGTCTAATAGTGAAGTAAATGCACACGAAATATGTGGTTCCTGAAATTTGGTGAAGATTGTGGTTTATTTAAGCATGTGTGTGGGATTAGGAATTTAAATGGGCGCATGGTTAAACAAGTGTTTAATGAGGTTTAATTTCGAGTTTACGTTTCTTTCTCTTTCACACGTAAGATAGTGGCTTAACATCTGTTCACATCGAGTGAAAAGAATGAGGTCCTAGAACTCTTCGCTTGTGCGCTGTTTCACTCTCACGTTTCTGAAAGTCCCATAACGGTATTCTTTGACTGACATTGTTTCCCTTCCACGTTTCTGAAAGTCCCATAACGGTATTTTTTGACTGACATGGTTTCCCTTCCACGTTTCTGAAAGTCCCATAACGGTATTTTTTGGCTGACATTGTTTCCCTCTCACATTTCTGAAAGACTCATAACGGTGTATCGGTCATAACGGTGTTCTTTGACTGACATTGTTTCATTCTCATATTTCTTAAACATCCCACAGAATTTTGTTTAACTCATATTTCGCTCTCGCGTTTCTAACTGCCCAATGACGTGTTATTTGACAGACATTGTTTGGCTCTCGTGTTTCTTAATGCTCCATGACGTGTTATTTGACAGACATTGTTTCATTCTCATATTTCTTAAACATCCCACAGAATTTTGTTTAACACATATTTCGCTCTCGCGTTTCTTAATGCCCATGACGTGTTATTTAACAGACATTGATTGGCTCTCACGTTTCTTAATGCCCCATGACGTGTTATTTAACAGACATTGATTGGCTCTCACGTTTCTTAATGCCCCATGACGTGTTATTTAACAGACATTGATTGGCTCTCACGTTTCTTAATGTCCCATGACGTGTTATTTGACAGACATTGATTGACTCTCATGTTTCTTAATGCCCCATGACGTGTTTATGGACGGACGCTCTTTCATCCACATGTTTCTTAAAGTCCATCACGTGAAGTTTGACAGACGCAAATTAAACTTCAAACTCTTTACCCAAAACAATCCAAACGGCCACCATCCAGGTGTATCATATTGGTAATGCCTGCGCTGCTATTTAAAAAGAGCTCTCTTCGATCGTATATCTTGTTGGGTTGTATTTTTTCAAATCCGCTTGAATAAAACAGTTTGCAAATATTGTTTCGCCAGAAATAATTTGCGTGAAAGAGTTTATCTAAGAGTGTGATACAATGTTCGAGCCCTAAAGGGACTGGGGTGGGGAGTGGAAAAGGGAAATAAACAATCTCTTAATGTATGTTTCCTCACAGCAGGATAGATGCATACTACTGAAAAGGCGGGAATAAATCTTCAACTGGCCGGTAAACAACTGAAATGAAATATTACTTAAGAAGGAAATTACAAAGTTTTAAGTCATTCCTTATGACGGAAGTGTAGACATATTTCAGAGAAATATTATTTTATATAGAAATGTACAGCATTTGAAGTGAGATATTACTTAGCAAGGAAAACACAATATTTGAATGAGGCAAATGCAGAGCGTTTGAACTGAAGAAAATACCTATAGACGTCCAAATAGTAATTGTGCCACGTTGCTGATAAACAGTAATGGATCATATCTAGACAACATAATATAGATTTACAATATAATATATAGTGAAGAATACTGAACTGCGTGACAAAAGTGTAATGGACACAAACGAAAAGAAAAAAGAAATATAAGAAAGAAAGAAAGAAAGAAAGAAAGAAAGAAAGAAAGAAAGAAAGAAAGAAAGAAAGAAAGAAAGAAAGAAAGAAAGAAAGAAAGAAAGAAAGAAAGAAAGAAAATTCAGACAGACAGAATATTAGTTTTGCAACAAATAAATTATGATACTATTATTATAAACTAGGTAGGGCCTATAAAGCATTTTTGTCCAAAAGGAATTAGGCCTACATTCTCCATTACCACTATGCACTTCGTGTCCGGAAAGAATTACACATGATTATTAGAGAACAGTGTAAACAACCATTATGCACTTCGTGTCCGGAAAGAATTACATAAGATAGTAACTTATAGTCTGCTGACTGAACTACACCTGGCAACACTCTCACACTGCCCAGTAACAGCAAACACCAATGGTCTTTTTACCCACAATCAGTTCACGACAGACAGAGATTCATAGCTCTCGTCAAAGTGTCTGACCCGATCACGCCTGACTCATAAACTTGCAAGTCATTAAAATAGTGCCGTATTTTTCTTGTCTCTCATACCTTCACTGACACTTTGCCAGGAAATCAAATAACTTATTGATAACCTTATGATATAAGCAGAAATGATGATACTTATTTAAAGCAAGATTCTTACGTCATCAATAAAATTAAACGCGCACAAGACAAACTGATCCCATGAAATATAGTCGGAAATATTCTTGACTTTCATTACAAGGGAAATAATTCTTGTTCTAGCACACGTGCGATAGGTAGAAGAATACTTGTAAAATTAAGTATTTTCAAACATTTATTTACTTATGCAATGGCTAAGTATCCATTTAAAATGTATTTTAATTCGTAAAGGTCAAGTTTGTATTTCAGTGACTACAACCCTGATTCTTTGCTGGTCAGCACAATGTTTTCCTTGACATTCCGTTAACAGTTGTGCTTTCTATTCAAAACAGTTGTACTATAAGACAGTTTGTACGTTCTCTATAAGACAGTTTGTTTTTCTCTATACAAACGTAACAATTGTGTATTCTCAATATAAACGTAAGAATTGTGCGTTCTCTATCAAAAATATAGTTATATGGGAGATATATATCTTTGGAAGCCGTAAGACAAAAACCAAATTCTTGGTATCCTCTATTTTCACTCAGTTTATTTCTTAGAATATTCCCTGCTCATTTAGATTCCCTTCAAGTATATTTACTACTCATTTGGATTCCCATTAATTCCCAATCAATTAACTTCTAAGCTAATGCTACACTCAATTTGGATCCCCATCGATTCTTAATCAATTCTGAATTTATTTCATTCTCTGTTGGCTCCCTTTCAATTCTCAATCAGTTCACTTCTTAGCTCATTCCATTTTCATTTCGATACACCTCACCTCATTCCGTTCAATTCTGAGCTTATTTATTGCTCATTTGGATTCCAATCCATTAACTTCTAAGTTAATTTCACCATCAATTTAGATTCCTATGAATTCTTAATCACTTCACTTGTGAGTTCATTTCATTCTCTAATGGATTCACATCAATGTTTAATCAGTCCATCTCTAAGCTCGTTCCACAATCATCTGGATCACCCCATCAGGTCTCCCTCAGCTCTCATCTGATCGTTTTTCATTCTCGTCACGGCTTGGTTTTTGTGAACGAGTACTCTCTCAGACAAAATATACTTCGCAATGTGAGACTGCGAGATCTGCACCATCATTCCTCGTATGCTCGCGCATCTCGCAGCATTTCCGGGGACTTCGACACAATGTCTAGCCTCTGCTAGTGAGACAATATATGTCAGCGAAGAGAGCAGACGATGGTTTCAGGGTAGGGAGGAAAGGTTCGACCTCACGCTGTCCTTACATACGTTTTGCAGACCGGAGCAACTGTAGACTCATTGTGTCACTTTCTACTCTCGCTCTCACGAAGGTAGCGCGAGAAAACTGGGAACGTTAGATTTTAATATCTGCGCGCCAAAAACGTTGTTCAAATGGAGACGAATTTTAGTTTATTTTTATAATAATTTTAAGCATCTCATGGGCATTTGTATGGATTTATCAGAATCCATGTCAAGTAATGTGTTTCCAAAGAAATGGAAATCGACCAAGGGAATCTAGAAATGATGTACACTCTAAGTCACTTATGTTCTGAATAATAAACGAGGTCACCCGAGAAATCAACGAACGTTGGATTGGAAGAGGGTAATAAGTAAAAACTAATCAATCAATCAATCAATCAATCAATCAATCAATCACTAATGCATCCAGATGCTGATCGGGTTCAAATCTCATGACATTTGTTTTCGACTACAAGCATAATAAATTCTGTTCTGGATAAACATCAGAGGATTTGGGCCATCACTATGTCGCATAAAGATTGAAAGTGGGCCCCAAACAAGAAAATTATTTTCAATGGTACCAGTTTCAGAAATATGCAAATCATGCAAGTGCTATTCTCTGGCATTCAAATTAGCATCGTGCATTTAAAACTGTAAATTCTAAAATAAGCACTGACGTTTTATGAGTGAACCAAAATCAGTCAAGTATTCTCTTTGGAAGCCCGTATTTTGTAATATTGGTTCAGAAAATACCTTGCTTGGCCTTTTATGTAGTTAAAACAGTTTATTAAATTGCTTGACCTTTTATGTAGCTGACTTAAACAGTTTATTAATTGCTTGACTTTTTATGTAACTGCCTTAAACAGTTTAAATTGCTTGACTTTTTATGTAACTGCCTTAAACAGTTTAAATTGGTTGACTTTGTAGCTGACTTAAAAGTTTTAAATTTCTTGACTTTTTTTTATGTAACTGACGTTTGAGAATCTGCAAGCGCATTAATTTCTGGTAACAGTACTTACCTTAGATTCAAGACAAGTAACGAGAATGTGCTAGACCTTTAAGTACATAATGGAAATATGCTAGACCTTTAAGTACATAATGGAAATGTGCTAGACCTTTAAGTACATAATGGAAATATGCTAGACCTTTAAGTACATAATGGAAATGTGCTAGACCTTTAAGTACATAATGAAAATATGCTAGACCTTTAAGTACATAATGGAAATGTGCTAGACCTTTAAGTACTTAATGAAAATATACTAGACCTTTAAGTACATAATGGAAATGTGCTAGACCTTTAAGAACATAATGGAAATATGCTAGACCTTTAAGTACATAATGGAAATATGCTAGGCCTTTAAGTACATAATGGAAATATGCTAGACCTTTAAGTACATAATGGAAATATGCTAGACCTTCACATACATAATTGACGAATTTTCAAAACTCGCGGGAAATCTTATTCATTTCTCCTGCACAACTGTAAAGTGCGGATCTTTCCAATAAATCTGGCATCACTGGCTGTTTCCAGCTCACCTGGCATGAGTACGAGTCGGAAAACTTTCGAGACCCCGAATGAAGTTTCGTGCAAGCTTCACGAACAAAGAACAATCGCTTCGTGACAATGACGTCTGCATTGCAGATGTAGTACCTGTGGTGGGCATGAGCACTGATAACTCTGATAACAAGAATCAAAAGTACACAGAGGGGAGGGGAGGGGAGATGCCACATATGTCACAGAAATTCTGTTGCGAAAGTTTCGTGAACGCAGTAGTTCAATACGTACAATAGTGAGATCATAAAGTGGGCTATAGTTAGAAATTAATACGTACATGAGTGAGATCATAAAGTGGGCTATAGTTAGAAATCAATACGTACATTAGTGAGATCATAAAGTGGGCTATAGTTAGAAATCAATACGTACATTAGTGAGATCATAAAGTGGGCTATAGTTAGAAATTAATACTTTCAAAATACCATCAGGACATGAGTGCAAGTTAGACATTAACAGTTTCAAGTACGACCAAGACATGAGTCAAAGTTTAAAATGTAGGTCCAAGCAACAGATAGCAGTGCAGTAATCTACAATTCTCGCTCTCGTTTCTGCCTGTCCTTTAACACACACACACACACCGCACGTGCGCGCAGAGTCCATTTCATTTAATTAGTTCGCTATTGAATTAAAATTAAATTACATTACATTACATTAATTGAAGTCTGTGTCTGTAAAGCTGATTTATAAAGGTGGTCTGAAATCATGCAATGATGTGTTGACAACACTCCAGGTATACGCAGGCTCTCTTTGTGTGTGACCCATCGAATTTTGAGGCTGCTGACGTCATTGCATGTTTATAAATATGTTTATTCGCTATTTAAGACGGGCTCTTATAACCTAAATTTCACACACACCCTTGCAACTTCAATGCCACACACACACCCTTACAACCTAAATTCCACATGCAACTTTACAACCTAAATTCCACAGACACTTAAATAATCTAAATTCCACACACACACACACCCGTACAAGCTAAATTCCACTCACGCCCTTACAATTTAAACTCCACACGCGCCCTTACAACCTAAATTCCACACACACACCCTTAAAAACTAAATTCCAAACGTACCTTTACAACCTAAATTCCATTCACACCCTTACCATCTGAATTCCGCACACCCCTTTACAATCTGAATTCTGCACACAGCCTTACAACATAAATTCCACACACACCCTTACAATCTGAATTCCGCACACAACCTTACAATTTAAATTCCGCATACACCCTTACAAACTAAACTCCAAATGCACCTTTAGAAGCTAAATTCCACTCACGCCCTTACAAATTGAATTCCGCACACACCCTTACAATTTAAATTTCGCACACACCCTTACAGTCTAAATTCCACATGCACCCTTACAACCGAAGCTGTGCACCGTCGGCGGAACAATGATCATAAAATGTGCCATGAACATCAGGCGACTCTTTAACGTCTTTCCTCAATTATTAGATTGCACATACTTGGTGTGTGTGTTGTCACTGATTTCTCGGGTGTGTGGATGATATTGTTAAATATATTTCGTTAGTTTGGGAGAGTTGTCTCCTCGTAATCATTATCTATTGACCCATCCTATGCAGTGATTGACGCTCACATGTACATCCACAATGGTGAAGAGATTAAATTATTGTATGAGAGTAGGAATTGTGATATACTTCTAAAAATAACCGACAACCCCCAACTAATCCCAAAATTGCCCATTACTAGAAACAAAACAGTTTCGTGGTCCAATTTGACACATCTTGTTTATAAATATACTCCAGGTTTCCTAAATTCTTTCAAGGAAGATAACGTCTTTCTGGAGGGCTAACTATGTTCAGACAGACATAAACACTAACTATAGCCTCCAGAGTTTAATAATTACCTTACTAAAAGAAGATACCTAATGTCCAATTTAAATGAATATTTTACAAGTCAGGTACGTACCTGCCAAGATTAGTAATCTCCAAAAGAGATTTTAAAAAATAGTTCAAGTTGTATAAATCATTTATAAAGCACCCAAAGAGAAACAAAGAGTAGTTTTTGTGCTAATCAGGGGGGGGGGGGGGGGGGGGAAAGAGTTATTCTGGCTTCAGGGTGGCAATGCCACAACGAGCCTTTGCCAGACTTTGGAGGTGACATGGAGCAAACACTTGGGTAGACATCTTCCCGTGCCAGAGTTTAGAGGTGACATGGAGCTATCACTTGGGTAGGCATCTTCAAATGGGTGCGACATAAGGCGAATGAAAAACGTTTATGTGTAAATTTCACTGCTAGACGTGGGCGTTTCATAGCTACTACACACTTGTAGATGCCAGTCTTCAGTTTTAGACTTGCACGCGGCCAAAGTAATAAAGATATATATAGGTATAGATTTGCCAGCGACCATAAGACTAAAGATATAGATAGATATTTTTATTTATAATATATATATATATATAGAGAGAGAGAGAGAGAGAGAGAGACTTGCACGCGGCCATAATTACCAAAGATATAATAATAGGCATAAGTTCTCAGTGTCAGGCAAATCCAGATCAAGACTGCAGCAGCTTGCAGGAACTCACAACCAGCCGGAAACACTGGTGCTTGAGTGTAGCGTTTTATTCTCCTTCTCTTTGACTCGTGCTCTATGGCATTTTCACACACCAACCGACATGTGCAAGGCTACGCAAGATAAAACCTGGACTTCCAAAACCGCGTCTGGCGCTCCTAGTGGTGATGGCGATGTTTTACCTGAGAATGGGAGGAATGTCCGATGCGTCTTGATTTGTAGTAGGAGACGAAATGAAACGGAAATAAGTCACAGAATTGTAGTAGCTACCGTTGTAGAAAATAGAGAAAGTCATACTTGAAATGGTGGTTTTGTTTTGTTTTGATTTGTTTTAATTATGCAGCAAGGATGTCGTGGGAAAACTATATATTTTGAATTATACTGTATGTGTAAGTCTTGGAGGGAGGACAAATGACATTTCGAATTATACTGTAAAGAAATATTTGAAAAATTGGTCCAAATAGTGTGCCACTGCGCAGAGTGTCTGAGCAATTAATTTGAGAATGTAGATGTAAAACAATAGCAAAGTGTTGTGTTGTAACTGCTCCAACATCTTGCATTGACATTAATCTTGTCCTGATACAATCTCATTCAGTAACATTAACCTTGTCCTGATACAATGTCGTGCATTGACATTAATCTTGTCCTGATTCACTATCGTGCAATCACATTATTTGAATTTATATAATATCTCGCACTGACAATTTTTATCTCATCTAATGTCTTGTAATGATGAATGACGTAATCTTTACCTGATTCAATACCTTGCTCTGGCGTAATCTTTAACTTACACAATATTTGCATTTACATAATCTGTAATTAATACATTACCACTGACACACTCTTTAACTGATACAAGACTT
Source organism: Sinotaia quadrata (assembly GCA_028829895.1). Taxonomy (NCBI): domain Eukaryota; kingdom Metazoa; phylum Mollusca; class Gastropoda; order Architaenioglossa; family Viviparidae; genus Sinotaia; species Sinotaia quadrata. The sequence continues at coordinate 92,711,958 of CM054177.1, forward strand.
GCACTGAAGAAGTGTTTAAATGACAAATGCTTGCCTTTATAATCTGTAACAAGTACATTATCTTTCACTGAGAAACCTTTAATTGATGCGGTACTTGCTCTGTATAAATCTTTAATTGATACAATCTTTGCACTGCATAAATCTTTAAATGATACAATATTTGCCCTGTATAAATCTTTAATTGATACAATACTTGCACTAAGATATCTTTAATTGATACAATACTTACCCTGCAGATATCTTAAATTGATACAATCTTGCACTGAAGATATCCTTAATTGATTCAATACAAATAAACATCATAGTAAGCTTTAGCAGGTTAAGGAAAATAATGAAGTAAGTTGTACATGTGCGTGTGTGTGTGTGTGTGTGTGTGGGTGGGTGTGTGTTTCATTTCATCAGAATAATAACTAATCCACCGTTAAGATGCAAATGGAAGGAGAATATTAAAAATACATGGATGATGAATTGTTAGACGGACTAAACAGACAGGCAATCTGTCCATTGTGAAATAAATAGTACATGTACTTGAAAAATCTCATCTACAGATAGTAAGTACAATTTTTGATTATGGACATGTTCATTCCACACTTCTACAGACATGTTCATTCCACACTTCTACAGACATGTTCATTCCACACTTCTACAGTCACGATATACTCCACACTACTACAAACATGTGCACTCCACAATTCTATTGACACGTACACTCCACAATTATGTTGACAGGTCCACTCCACACTTCTACTTGTATGTTCTCTTCACAATTCTATTGATATATTCATTCTACACTTCTCTGCATATTCTCACACTACAGTCTTGCATATATGTTCATTCTACACGCCTACGCTCATTTTTACTCCACACTCCTACATACACGTTCACTCCACACTCCTACATACACGTTCACTCCACACTCCTACATACACGTTCACTCCACACTCCTACATACACGTTCACTCCACACTCCTACATACACGTTCACTGCACACTCCTATATGCACGTTCACTCCACACTCTACATGCACGTTTACTCCACACTGTAAACGCCTACAACTGTGGCCGCTAAACATTCGCGAGCTGTGAAGTGGGTTCGACCGAGAGAAATCCCAATGACTAAAACCCGAGCTCGAACCCTGAACCTGTTGCATACAAAGTTATTGCATTTACACATCATCCACTGAGTGTTCTAAAACATGTAATGTATTGGCAACTCATTTGTAAAGAAATATAGACAAAGAAAAGCACAAAGAGCCCGGAAGAACTTACGAACAGCGAAAGACAAATACATCATGAAGGTGATATTCATGCCAACTAGTACCCGATCATCTACTGGTATATACAAAGGCATATACTCTACGACTGTACACGCACTAGTACCTTGTGTATACAAACACTGGTGCTGAGTATACAAACACGTGTCCTCTATGTATACAAACACGTGTGCTCTATAATTATATATAGAACACGTGTGTTCTACGTATGAAAAAGCATGTATTCTATGACTATATATAAACACGTGTGTTCTATGTGTACAAACGCGTGTCCACTATGTAAACAGATCCATATGCTCTATGACTATATATTAACACTTGTGTTCTATGACTATACAAACACGTGCACATTCTGACTATATAACCAACGCGTGTGTTCTATGAAAATACAAAAGGATGTGATCCATGATTATGTACACACGAGTATACATGATGCGCACAAACACGCGTACTCTATCATGATTATACACAAGTACACAAACCAATTTACGTTTAATGGACTTTCGTTAGTTAGCATCAAGATAAGTAATAAACGGATAACACTAAAAGGTCATTAAACTGAAAAATATTTTCTTTAAATTAAACCTAACCGGGGGGGGGAGGGAGGGGTATAGTGACAATGAAGATGATGATCATGCAGCAGTGTGATAGTGTTCAAGATATGATGACTAGCAGCGACGAAGATGTGAATGTTGTTACTGAAAAAGAGAATGAAGTTCATTTTGATTTCTGTAAAGTCTGCGACCGGCAACGAGATGACGTCGAATTTTAGGGAGAAAATAAAACGGTGTAAAGGACCAAAAGAGAGACAGTGGAAAAGTCATGGGTAGAGAACTGACATTGTTGGGTGGTCTACTAGTATATAGAGACACCAATCGACAAAGGAACTAAGAACCCAGCCACACACAAGTAAGTTGACTTATGGGACTAGTTGCCATTTCTTGTCCGAAGGTATGTCTATCTTTCTGCTGTCTAGAAGGTATGTCTATCTTTCTGCTGTCTAGAAGGTATGTCTATCTTTCTGCTGTCTAGAAGGTGTGTCTATCTTTCTGCTGTCTAGAAGGCGCTCTGTGTTTATAAATCTTCCGCTCACGTTGGTAGCAATACTTTCTCAATACTGGAAAGAGAATGTTCTCTTCCCCCCCCCCCCTCTTTCTCCCTCTCCTTCTGACTTTCCTTCTCCAAATATTTATTCAGAGACTTTCCCGTCTGTGATATATAATCGCTGTAACGAATACAACTATGAGCTGAAGTTAAATTTAAACATGATTTTTACAACTATAATACTAGTCACAAATAATGATGATTGATAGTAATAAATAGCTCTCAACATGATGAGTTTAGTTTTAAAGAAGCAGAAATGTATTTACGCCTGAGTAGTAGGATTAAACATGCAACCTTCGTTTTAACAATTTTCGAGAGCGTGAAATAGATGTATGCCTATAAGGGAATCTTAAAGAACAACTAAATTGCACCTGTGCATAAACTTTGCATTACTGTAAATGTTCTTAAACTTTATGTAGGCAGTTTGTATGTTTTTGTTTAGATATTAGACTAAAACAGTAGGAAATAAGTACATTTATGCTTATTGTCAATATCAGATGTTTAATGTGAATGTTAAAACAAAATCTAAAATATTTAAATATAGTGACAAGGTCTTTAAATATTTAAACATCAAACAAAATTTGTAAATGATAAAGCACATTCAACAGTCTATTTCTGTTTCAACAACATGAACAATGTGTAAATCAGATTAAACGCAATAAACTCAATGGACAAAGACTATAAATTAGTATAAAATAAATGTTTAAACTCAATGTACAAAGACTATAAAAATTTGAACATAATGATCAATGACTATAAATGTTTAAACATAATGGACAAAGTCTAAGAATGTTATCCGTTTAAGCACAATGAACAAATTCGTTCAGTTTAAACCACAATGAGCAAAGTCTATAAATGTTTAAACACAATGAACAACGTCATTATTGTTTAAACAAAGAAAAAGATCAATAAATGTTTAAACAAAGAATAATTTTAATCGATGTTTAAACAAATACTGGTGGTCAATCAATGTTTAAACAAAGAATAGTGTCAATAATTGTTTAAACAAAGAATAGTGTCAATAAATGTTTAAACAAAGAATAGTGTCAATAAATGTTTAAAAACCATAAACGTTGCCTAAATCACGGAATGTAAAATACATATGTATACCTGTTCTACTGTGACAGTTTAAAAAAAAAATCTGAGAGTGAATATATATTGATTTAAATTTTGTGACTGAAGTTGTTTACATTTATCAAATGAACATGTGTAGGCACGTGCACCTTTAGAAGCGGACATGTATATATTTAGAAAATTAAGCAAGGGTATTAGAGTAAGTGAAAAAAAAATGTGTGTTTAAATGTGAACATGAATATATTTATTACTGAACATGTGGATATTTAGTAAGTGAACAAGTGCACGCTTAATACGTGTCCATGTGTATGTGTTATTAAATGAACAGGCATAAATGAACAGATGTAGATTTAATGAGCTAAAATCTATACAGCTTTAGAGTTTAATGAGCTTAAATGAAAACAGCTGTAGATTTAATGAACTAAAATAAATACGGATGTAGATTTAATAAGTTAAAATGTATAGAGATGTATATTTAATGAGCTTAAATATATTGAGATACAGACTTGATGAGCTAAAATATATAGCTTTCACCAAAAAAAACATATGTACATTTAAAGAGCTAACATATAGATTTCATCAAAGTTCAGACGTAGTTTTTAATGACTAACATGTATATATTTAATCAAAGTTCGGATATATATTTATTGCGTTAACATGTATAGACAGGTGTAGATTTAATGAGCTAATATGAATAGATTTCGTCAAAGAGCAGAATAGATATAATGAGCTAACAAATCTAGATTTCGTCAAAACCAGATGTAGATATAATGAGCTAACGACAAGTCTAGATTTCGTCAAAACCAGATGTAGATATAATGAGCTAACGACAAGTCTAGATTTCGTCAAAACCAGGTGTAGATATAATGAGCTAACAAGTCTAGATTTCGTCAAATAACAGGTATCGATTAATGATTAACATGTATAAACATGTAAAAGAAGTGAAAAGGTGCAGACAAAAATAATTAATTCAAATTAAAAAAATAACTTTTGCAGCTGACGTTAAGTCTTTCATTTTAGGAGTAATCTGTTTTTTTACATTGCTGGCATATAATGATATCGCTTTTTAAGATTCTAAATATAAACTGTAAAAACGATGCTGCTATTGCTTCTGATAATAAGAAATCTGATAACAATAAAAGAAATGAAAATAAAAATAAAGAATAGGATTATTGTGAATACATTCAAGTGAAAGTGGTAGTAGTGGAATGGGATGGTAATGATGATGGTGGTGATGATAATGATGGTTGTACTGATTACGATGATGATACGATGGTGGTCATCGTGGTGGAGGTAATGACGTTAATGACGATAGTGGGTGATGGAGGTGGTGATGATGATAGAAAATGATGATGATGGCGATTGTGATGGTTTTTGTAGGTAATCAATGATGATAATAATGATGACGACGATGATGGTGGTGATAATGGTTGTTTGGGGTGATGATGGTGGTTGTGGTAATGATGTTGATGGTGATAATAACGGTGTCGGTAATGTTGGTTTTGGAATGATGATGGTGGTTGTAGTAATAATGTTGGTGGTGGACGTGGTATTGGGATGATGAAGTTGGTGGTGGTAATGATGTTAGTTGAGGTGGTGGTGGTGATCATGATTGTGGTGGTAATTGTGATAGTTGTTGTGATGATGGTTATGATTTTGTTGGCGATGATGAAGGTGATATGGTAAACTACAGCGAGATAGGTGAAAATTTACCTTTCATCTGAAAGAAGTTCATATTTTCTAATGTGTGAATGCATGGAGTGTTATCCAGCGTCAGCTCAAATTCCGGAGAAATGCGAGGGGCTAGCTCCATCTCTTTGTTGAAGTTAATGTCTGCTGTTGACACCCGGTTAATTAAACCCGGCGAAACCTGCAAGAAAGAAGCCATAAGATTTCCATCCATAAAATCAGCTGTCGAGTACATTTGGGGGATATGATGCGCTTAATGAAAATAATTTTGTAAGAGTTGTAGGATAGAAATAAAATTGAATCGAGTAATTACCCTTTCCTGTTATTGTCTGGTTTAAGTGTTATTGTTTTCCCTGTGTCACCGCTGTACTCTGAAGTGACTTTGTAATAATGAATCATATCAATATTAGCATTTAGTTATGATACAAAACATCTACAAGTGCCAATGCAGAGTATGGGCCACTGGTTATATATGTATATATATATATACAAGACATCTACAAATGCCAATGCAGAGTATGGGCCACTGGTTATATATATACAAAACATCTACAAGTGCCAATGCAGGGTATGGGCCACTGGTTATATTTGAATATCTGCAACTCTTACGCCGATATGCAAGTGAGCTGACGTCAATTCAACTCACGGCCCAACTCAATTATTAAGCAGAGAAATTGATTTTATTGTGTTTCCTAATTAGGGGGTGGGTGTGGGAGAATAGAATTTCTGTAACGATTTTATTACTCTTGAAACCACGCCCATGTCTACCTATTCTCACTCTTGATCCAATCAAACCACGCCTATGTCTACCTATTCTCACTCTTGATCCAATCAAACCACGCCTATGTCTACCTATACTCACTCTTGATCCAATCAAATTCAAATCCATGAAGTTCTCGTACTTCCAGCCTACATTCTGTCAGCACACGTGACCAATCCAAAATCAAGTTAGCGTCAGCTTAAGCATTGCATAACACTTTAACCAAGGCCAAAACAAAGATTCCAGATCTAATGTTTAAGCCGACGCTCTATTGCTAGTTCAGATTTTCAGTGTTCTACCAGGCAATAACATCCGTACCCCGCGGCTACTACTCACTCATCAAATTAATTTCTCCCTTCGCCCTTGTCCATTATGGACTTCACTTCCAAGAATAAACTTTACATAACATTTTTTTTATATTATACAAATCACAAATAGCATCTCATTAAAAAATTATAGATCAAAATATGAAAATTTATATCAAAATTTTGTGGGAGAATTCCCCGTCATATGACATTCTTTTCCGACCAAGATTTTTGTATTCAAAACGAGTTTTGAGATAACGGTTTATTGTCTTCTCGGCCTCCATTGGTTGATTTTCTTTTTGAAGCCGGTACGGAGGCTGAATTAAAATCTGAAACTTTTTTTTTAACATAAAGTGCTATCGAGCAAGATTGCTACTGAGATAAAATGCAAAAAGTCCAATCCCAAAATTCATGCTCACTTACATTATAAGATTCTCTTTCCTAAAACAATAAAGCTAACGTATATCTTAAAATAATATCCTGTCATCTACAAATATAATTTAAAGTATAACTTTGTCATTTGCTATAATAATAATATCCTATGTCACTTATACATTACCTTCTGGTAATGTCGTTGCCTATAATAACGCGGTGTTATTGAACAAAATGACAATATTATTTACGATAACACGATGCATAACATCTCAGATGTCACTGTGATTTGGGCTTGAAGGGCAAGCTGTTAAGAAAATTGATAGTATAGAGACAGTTTGACGAATGAATTTATTTATTTATTGAAAGTAAAACTACATATATTAATTATTGTAAACGTAGGCCTGTTTATTTATTTATTGAAAGTAAAACTACATATATTAATTAGTGTAAACGTAGGCCTGTTTATTTATTTATTGAAAGTAAAACTACATATATTAATTAGTGTAAACGTAGGCCTGTTTATTTATTTATTGAAAGTAAAACTACATATATTAATTAGTGTAAACGTAGGCCTGTTTATTTATTTATTGAAAGTAAAACTACATATATTAATTAGTGTAAACGTAGGCCTGTTTATTGAAAGTAAAACTACATATATTAATTAGTGTAAACGTAGGCCTGTTTATTGAAAGTAAAACTACATATATTAATTAGTGTAAACGTAGGCCTGTATCCTTTTCATAACTGGTACGTTCGCACTCGTCACGTGTCGACAGTCTTAAGTATGTGCTTAAGAGATGTGACACTGATCAAAGAGCTCCCCTCTAATTTCTACTTTTCTAAGTGTTTTCTTTTACTCTCTTGTACATGTTGAAGAACATATTAAATCTTCCACATGACTGAAATGGACGTCAGAACTGGGAGATAGTGTTATGCTAATAATGTTCCTGTAAAAATAACCAATACCTCTCCTAAAAGTCTGCCTCTCCGTCTGATTAAAGTAACCGCATTAACGCGCGAGTTCCCCAGCTCACCAGAGACAACGACTCTTAACACGCTCGCTGCAATGTCACGGTCGATTGCTTTTCGAGCGGTCACGTGACTCGTTGACGCTGTTCATCATGTCTAAGGATTAGTTTCGGCAGCTGGCATACCGGTCTGCGTCTTCTTACGTCTAGACCGTGGATTACGCGCTAAGTGATCTACTGGCGCACACTGGCGCGTGGTAAGTTTATTTCAAATTAAAGTCGATTTGCCATTTCACAGGAAATAAACAACTACTTCATGAGCAGGAGTGTCTTGAAATCGAAAAAGTTTTTATTAAGATCAGTTTATCAAACGAATAACCAGCCTACCAAGCCATCTGCCAAGACAGAAGAGTAACCTCTATTTTTAGAGAATATTCACGGATCTTTGAAAAGAAAATAAACATGAAATCATTGCACCAAAAGATATGAAATCGAAACTAATAGGCGACTGGTGGGCATACATCTAAGTTAATATTTTCAAACATTTTCTTAAATGTATGCAAGCACCAAATTGTCATTTTCAAATTATTTTCGTGTGTGTGTGTGTGTGCGCGCGTGCTGCAAGACGCGTTTTTTCGCGACTGCACTTATTCTGCGCTGGTCATTGCTTGGAACAAACCACCAACAAATAGCACATACCATCGATACAGAGCAAACACCATCAACACAGGGCACATAACATCAGCATACGATAAGTGCCATCAACACACGGGAAGTATCAACACGGCACATACCATCAACACGGGGCATACACCATCAACACATGGCACATATCAACACACGGGAAGTATATCAACACACAGGAAGTACCATCAGCACTGCGCATACCATCAACACGGCATATACCATCAACACACCGGAAATATCATCAACACACGGGAAATATCATCAATACACGGGAAATATCAGCAGCACACAGGAAGTATCATCAACACGCAAGAAGTGCCAAAAGTACAATCAACAGACATATACCATCAACAAACGGGAAGTACCATCAACACACGGCCATTATTGTCCTTGAAGCTCACGCCACATTCATACGTATTATCAAGGAGTGAACAATTCTTGAAATTCGGCTTGCTTTTCTACTGTCGCTAGCTGCTTTAAAAAACAAAAAAAAAAAAAACCCTCCATAGCTCAGATCTAAGAAGTCGTTATTTTGTTGTTTCCAAGACACGTCAAATATGGTAAAAGTAATTTAAAATTTTAGCTCACATTGCTCACAAGACGCACGCATCGAATGCCACGTGTTTTCTGCAGCATGCTCTTCCATCATTTACCTCCAGGTGTTATGATTAAAGTGTTAGATACAAACGTCATCAATGCTTGCACTATAACGCCTAGATAGTTAAAAGAGAGTGAGTCATGCCTAGATAGTTAATAGAGAGTGAGCTGTAAGAGGTATCAGTCAGCAATCAAAGTTACAAAGACCCACCCACCCACCACATACACACATGCACAGTTAAGTAAATGTAGCTTTAAAGCTAACGAATGTCCTTTTGTAAGAGGTTGTCAGCAATCATGCTGAACTTAGATCTATCCTATCTCTAACTCACATCACATTACGTCATTGCTTGACTGATTATGTGGCTTTAATGTCCGCTTCCTAGTCAGCTGATTTCATGGTTGGAATCCTGTCTAGAACGCCAATGAAAGAATGCAGTACACAAATTTTAAATCTCTTGGCATTCAGTTTATACAACTTTTGCTAGTGAATTATCAACTAAAAAAATATGCTAAATGATGCAGTCTTTGGTGTAAGATATTATACTACTGTGGGTATTGTTCCTTCAGCGTGTGTGTCATAATTCTTACTATCTTTCATAGTCTGCAGGGAGTCTGGTATAATATCTGAAATGCCCAAAGACAGAGAAGGAACTATGGTGTATCTTGCTCCAGAAACAGAAGGAACTATGGTGTGTCTTGCTCCAGAAACAGAAGGAACTATGGTGTGTCTTGCTCCAGAAACAGAAAGAACTATGGTGTGTCTTGCTCCAAAAACAGAAAGAACTATGGTGTATCTTGCTCCAGAAACAAAGAACTATGGTGTGTCTTGCTCCAGAAACAAAGAACTATGGTGTGTCTTGCTCTAGAAACAGAAGGAACTATGGTGTATCTTGCTCCAGAAGCAGAAGGAACTACAGATACAGCGCGTGTCTTGCTTACTGAGCTCATTACATGTTCTCAGTCATGCATGAGCAGATGCCAATCACTGCAGCCATTTCTCTCAGTCATTACTTCCCCTGCGTAAATGTAAATAGCTTCTCTTAAAGTAACTGAAACTTAAAAAACATGGGCCCCGAGTTGGCCAGCATTGTCTACAAGAAATTCCTGGGACTGTCAGTCCAAATGCATATCTTTTTGGAGGAACTGGTGTTTCTCCACAAATAATAGGAACGTCACGAAGGCCTTATATAGGCCAGTCAAGCAAAGTAATCTTTTCCCCAGTTATAAAATGGAAAGTAAATGACAGGATATGTGTATGTGTTAACATGTCTCGAAGTCCTTATATAGACCAGTGAAGCAAAGTAATTTTTTCTCCCAGTTATAAAATGGAAAGTAAAGATGTGTGCATTTATAAGGTCTCCCGAATTTGAGAAGAGACACTGTCTAAAAACACGTCCGAAGTTTGAGGTTTGAGTCAGCAAACAGTACATGTAGGTATGCTTTGGAATAGTTAATATCTTTGTGTACTTAGAAAATTATAGAACTAAAATTCTTCTTACTTAGTTGAATTTTGTATCTTTATTGTAGAGTTGAACTGTGATGCTTTAAGAATTGTGTTGTGCTGAAAATTGTTAAAGTTATATAATTGTATTCTTCATTTTCAGGAAATCCTCCAAACTGTAAATTTGGAATGAGAAACTTCTCTTGATGAAATCATGTAATTATCATATATAGACTTATTTGTTTCAGCTCCATGTGGAAAACTCTAACTGTATTTTTCTTCTTTATCTAGAGAAATCCATCAATTATATTTCTGCCTGTTTTGTGTGTCTGAACAATGTATTGTTTGCAGACACAATGTGTGTGTAAATATATCTGAGAGAGAAATAAGGGGGTGGGAGGTATAGTTTATTTCATATACAAATGGCATACATCACTTGTTTTTCCACAGAGCTTTAAAGCTTTTGTTCTTTCCAGTCTGCTTCTACTTCGTCGTTTCTTCCAGTCTGCAAAGCTACGTTCCGATTCTACGTTCTACACTCTTCCAATCATAAGTTTCATCCAGACCTTCATTAAAGACTTCAATCAAGTTTTCACTGTGCTATTTGCCAGCCGTGCAAAAGTACAGCTCATGTCGTAACGCTAATGTCCAGCTGCCTACATGTCAGTGTCACGTAGACATATGTCCAGCTGCCGACATGTCAGTGTCACATAGACATATGTCCAGCTGCCTACATATCAGTGTCACGTAGACATATGTCAAAGATCACCTCAGCATACGGAACACACTACCTTTGCACAAAGGAAGACAACTCTGGCTTCGCAGATAAACAGTAGAACAGATGATTGGCCTCTAAAATCTATACCTCCTTAAAATACTTCTGTGACGTATAATCTTCATTTCAGACTTTTTTGTATCTGCAGTCATTAGTAACTTATATGGAGTTTCATGTAACATTTACACTCTTCAAGAAAGCGAGATTTGGAACCTGCATAATGAACTCTACTTGTTCACAAACATTTCAAGAGACTATGAACTATTGCATAATAACAAACCAGACTTCAGTAGCATATCCTTTTCATTTAATCATTAACTTATGTTGAATGAATACTACTTCTCAATTAGCCTGCCTTTGTGACTACAACTTATTGTGTAGCAATTGTTTCTTATTTAACTTTCATTGTGTTGAATAAATTTTGTTATTTGTTAATTCCACCTCCACTTCTGTATTTAGACAAAGAAGGAGATATGCATGATTATCGGGTGGTGGCTTAATTTTAATTGTGTTAAAAAGTAAGAAAATAGCATATTTTGGGAAGTGTCCCCCTGAGCTGATGGAGAATCCAGAATTACTATACTATCTAAAAGTGTTCGAATTTGCAGTGATAGGAGTTCTGAACTGGTAACACTCGCAGGTTGGGAGAAATAAATTAATTAATAGTTAATGTCTCTGAGGTATGAATGAGTTTCTCATCTGCAAATTATGCAGGCCTGTACGGGTGGAATTAGATTAGAGGTTGGGTAGCTAATCTGTTAAATAGCTCATCACTCGGTTACCATACACGCTACAATGCCAAAGGATTTTCAATATAAAGGACCAATGGCGACAGTATTTTGCCCTTGTGTTCTCTCCTTATATAGAGCTGAGTGGTCTTGCTCCATGGGAAACAGTGGGAACTACGATACAGCATATTGTCTTGCTCTACAGGAAACAGAAAGAACCACGATATACCGTGTCTTGCTCCAATGGAAAAGGAGGAACATACAGCATATGACATGAAACAGGAGTAACGATACAGCGCGTTTTGCTCCATAGGACACAAGAGGAACTACTATACAGCGGGGGTCTTGCCCCACAGGAAACAGGAGGAAGTACTATACATCGTGTGTCATGCTCCACAGGAAGCAGGTGGAACTACGATACAGCACGTGACACGTAACAGGAGGAACTACTCTACAGATTGTGTCTCTTGCGCCACAGGAAAGAGGAGGAACTATGATGCACCGTCTGTCCTGCTCCACAAAAACAGGTGGAACTACGATACAGGATGTGATAGGAAACAGGAGGAACTATGATGCAGCGCGTGTCTTGCTCCACAATAAACATAAAGAACTATAGCACATTAGCATAGAGAAAGTGACAGTACTCAGTGTGTGTCGCGCATTCTTTAATAATTAACAGTGTAGGTATTTTCTCTACCGCTGGGAATGATAGGGTAATTCATGACCTACAAACTGCGAAATGCTTACGGTGAGGTCTTTGGTTTCCTCTGGGACTGAGAGACTAAATAAATACATGACCTACAAAATGTGGAGCATGCACGGTGAGGTCTTTATTCACTCACCAGGGTGCATTTTGACAAGTGACAGTTCCGAGAGAGGATAGAAGAAAGTTCAGAAAATAGCTAAATGCTTGCAACTTGCCCAGCATCCTTTCTCAGTGTCAATACACTTCCACCCATTAAAGGCTCTTTAGATTTTGGCACCCGTCCCCACCCCCCATGACACCTCCATTACATTTCAGTTTGAAGTGTGGAAAGAGAACACTCTTATCCTAAACCTGTCAAAGTAGACTACTCTCCCCTGTTCTGTGAGACGCTTTCATACAATAAAAGTAAGATCGACACAGGACCTGGCAATATCCTGTGGGGATGCTAAAGAGGAGTGAACAATTGGAGGATTCTAAAAGACGCAGCGCCATCTGGAGATCATCAGCATAAATGACTGCCTCTACTGAATTGATTTTCATTATTTTAAAAAGTAATTAGAAGACATAAATATGAATATTGTGAGCGAACGTCAAACACTGATATCGGATGTAAAACATTGAGATCGGACAGTAAAACACTGAGATCGGATGGTGAAACACTAAGATCGGACACTAAAACACTGAGATCGGATGGTGAAACACTGAGATCGGACAGTAAAACACTGAGAACGGACAGTAAAACACTGAGAACGGACGACGAAACACTGATATCGAATGTAAAACATATTTGACGTAAAAAATTGAGAATAGACAGTAAAACACTGATATCAACGTAAAACATTGAAATCGGACGTTGAAACACTGAGATCAGACGTAAAACATTGAGAACGGACAGCGAAATGCATTGCTGTGAATTTTCAGATATCTTAGTTTCTTAGTGATTGAGTAACAGTAGGTTACGTTTTAAAAATCAAAATATGAACACTGTGAGCAGGCGTATAATATTGAGATCGGACGTAAAACAATATTGGACGTACAACATTGAGAACGGCCAGTGAAACAGTGAGATCGGATGTAAAACACTGATATCGGACTTAAAACACTGATATCGGATGTAAAACATTGAGATCGGACAGAGAAACACTTTGCTGTGAAGATATCTTGTAGTTGCTTAGTGATTATTAAGTACCAGTAGGTTACTGGTTACTGGTTACAAGTTACTGGTTACTGTTTTGAAAAATCAAAGCGAACGCGTGCTTTACTTCACATCAATATCATATTTGTTCGTCTAAAACGCAAATAACATCGACTATTTTAAAACTGTTGTAAGACTACACGCAAACCAATATGCGGCTTTTAAAAACTGTTTTAGATGCACTTTACACTTATTCATTAGAAAACATTGTTTCTATAACAATACATACATATGCACACGTATTCTTTGCCTGTCCGTTCCACTGTCATTATATTCAAGGCACTATATCTGTCACGAAGGAATATTATTCTAAAATCTAAATTACCTTTAACTTAAGTCGGAAGTCTCGTATTGAACTATTTATAATTTATTGAAATCGTATAATGCGGAAACAGAAGTAGCAGACAACATTGGTGATTGACAGTAGTGTTTTCCTAACTTCAGCTCTGACTTTTCTGTAAAGACCGGATTAAAGGTTATTTCCATTACACAGCTCGCGAAAAATTTACATTGTTTGCATAGAAAAAAGATACCAATATTAATGGTACAGATTTGAGAACGCTTTATAGTGTTGTGTATGATTGTCATCTCCGCCGAGAACAGATGTAGTGTTGTGTGTGATTGTCATCTCTTCCGAGAACTGATGAAGTGTGATGTGTGATTGTCATCTCTGCCGAGAACAGATGTAGTGTTGTGTGTGATTGTCATCTCTTCCGAGAACAAATATAGTGTTATGTGTGATTGTCATCTCTGCCGAGGACAGATGTAGTGTTGTGTGTGATTGTCATCTCTGCCGAGGACAGATGTAGTGTTGTGTGTGATTGTCATCACTGCCGAGAATAGATGCAGTAGTTGTGTGTAATTTCAGAGCGGCTCATAGTTTATCAGACATTCGATAGAATGTCGGTAAATTGCATATGCTTCTATTGAAAATATAAATCAGATTGATTGTTCAGTATTTTAAAAGAACATTTGACGTTATTTTATTTTGATTTTACGTCAAATAGAAGTCAGCCGACTCCTGGAAAAAAATCATCTGTGAGCAAGTATTCTTTCTTTTCAAACTTATGCCGACAGTGATCTCTTTTCCTCTCTTGTGATTCCATATTAGTTCTTATGTGTCTACTTACCTTTTAAGGTAACTATAAAAGTAATTATTTAAGGTAATACACATTATTTCTGTGCAATTTTTCACATCACAGAAAGTGGTTGTTACTTTCCGGGCAAAAGGTGTTCAATTATTAACGTTTAGTACAACTTTGACATATCAAACAATGAGTCAAATCCACAGTATACCGGGAAGATAAACAAAAGGGACAGCCATCATATATACAACAACAACAAAAGTAACAAACAATCGACCAGGCTGTAACATTTGCCCTTATCCGCTGGAACAATTCGAGGAGTGAAGTAACAGATTGAATGCGACGAACTCATGTCTTAAGAATAGATTGTAGTACAAATTGACATTCAACGCTAATTATTTATCAATGAAAGGCTGTAGAAATGTCTCTCTACAGTTGACTACTATGACGCATTCGCTAAGGCAGTGGGCTGTAGAAATGTCTCTAAAGTTGACTGCTATGACGCATTAGCTAAGTAAGGCATTGGGCTGTAAAAATGTCTCTCTACAGTTGACTACTATGACGCATTCGCTAAGGCAGTGGGCTGTAGAAATGTCTCTCTATAGTTGACTACTATGACGCATTTGCTAAGGCAGTGGGCTGTAGAAATGTCTCTCTACAGTTGACTACTATGACGCATTCGCTAAGTTTTTCAAAGCAGTAATTCTACTTCTTTTTTTTTTAACCGATCAATCTTGGATAATTTTTTTCTTCTGTTGAAAGAAGTGTTATGAAGAACACCTGTTTCGTTTTTGAGTATTTTTAGTGTGGAAAAAAGTGTTTTGTCAAAGGTGATTACAATCCTCTAACCGGGGAAATTGCTTTGAAAAGGGAGGTTATAATCATCTTAATGCGAGCTAGTTTCTTCTCAGTGTGAGAAAAGTGTTTCAAAAACGAGTTATAAACTTGTCAGTAAAAAGTGTTTGACAAACGTAGTTATAAACTTGTCAGTGAAAAGTGTTTGACAAACGTAGTTTAAACATGTCAGTGAAATGTGCTTTGAAAAGTTAAGTATCTTCTCAATGAAAAGAAAGCTTGCTTATTATCTCAGTGAAAAGTGCTTTGAAAAAGCATGGTGATAATCAACATAATGTGACAAAAGTGCTTTGAAAAAGGATGATGATAATCATCTTAATGTGACAAAAGTGTTTAGAAAAGCGTGGTGATAATCATCTTAATGTGACAAAAGTGTTTAGAAAAGCGTGGTGATAATCATCTTAATGTGACAAAAGTGTTTAGAAAAGCATGGTGATAATCATCTTAATGTTACAAAAGTGTTTAGAAAAGCGTGGTGATAATCATCTTAATGTGACAAAAGTGATTTGAAAAACATAATGATAATCTCCCTGTGGACAAAAGGGCTATGAAAAGCGCTCCGTTTCTTTGTGACTTTCTCGTCGTGGAAACATCTACATGGTATAAGATTTGACTCCGCATTTCAGAATGAGGATTGAAGAAAGTTACTTTCTGATCTCTGACTGAACATAACATGTACGAAACGTGTTAGCAGCATTCCTTAATATTGTTACACGAAGTAACCATAAGATAGAATGTGTTAAATCAGCAGTGTTGGCAATGGTTACAATAGTTACAATTTCCACATAACAGCACAACAAAGATCGTGGCAGACTCCACAATAAAAGAAAGAAAAAATGGCGGGAAACAGAATTAGAAAAACGAAATCAACGAAGTATTTCATCACTCTGAGAGGGAAAAGCTACCCCCTCCCTGGCAGCGCACTTTTTCCTCGAGCTGGGACTTTTAATAAAAGCAGCACTTGTCACTAAACAAAGCCGACAATAATGGACCATGAAATGGGAAGTCTTCGAGACTTGCTGTAGTCCGCAATCGGCTTTCACTGGCATAGCCTTCTGTTTTCATTTTTCCCCAAGTTTTGCTTTTTTTTTTTTTTACTCCCTGTACCCCATTCTAGTCCCCTCTTACTCCTACCCCCACCCACCCACACGCATCCCACTGCCGCCCTTATCAATAATCGTGATCCTTAAGAGCTTCCCTATCTGTTTGAATAGATCCCCTTCCCTCAGGCAGACAGACCGACAGACAGACACAGACACACGCGCGCGCGGGACTACTGCCTTCCTATGCGTCATATGAAATCTCCACTCCGTCAAGTGTCACACTAAGTCTAGTTCTCGTCATGTCACATTAATCTTTTCAACGAATGTCACACTAAATCTCGTTCTCGTCATGTCACAATAAATCTTTTCGTCGAACGTCACACTAAATCTTGATTATTTTGTCCGTACGTCACACTAAATCTCCTTTATCGCCTTGCACACAATTATTCCAGAACAGACTAATGAGAATCAGAGTACGCATTTGATGCAGGCCTAACAAAAGACACAGTGCTATGTTGAGAAGAGCAGTACTGGGTATTCTATATATAAGGGGGTTCACTTGCCCTTTTATTTAAAAACTAACGACCAGTCGTGTTAAATGCTAGATTCTTTTCCCTCAAGTGATGACATATCAGCAGAGGATCGAATGATGCCGACCACATGGTCAACTCACCACTTCACCTCCGGCACCTACAGGATGGAAAATGCTAAATCATCTCCCCTTATTATTGGATTTATCGCCATGGGATTGTCATATTTGGAGGGGGGGGGTGGTCCATGTAAGAGTCCCTCGGCGGTCGATAATTCAGTCTTACGGAAAACGGTTGTCCTCCAGTATCTGGACGTCGTAAAGAAATGAAGCGTGTAGGTAAATACAAACTTCGTCGTCAAATGGAACATTTGTATTACTGGAGAATTATGAAAAATAAACAAGTTTAATATTTTTTTTTGCCTTACCTGGTTTGGTTCCTCGTGCGTGCGTGCGTGTGTGTGTGTGTGTTAGCAAATCATATTTGCCATTTCTGGGTAACAAAAGAAAGTAAGATGTATGCTGTGGTGTTAACCTCACCTGATTAATGGTTATTATTATTATTAATTAACTGATCACCCATAACTAATTACAGGTGATGCAAATCTTAATTTATGTTATTAATAAATCTCTTAGAAGAAACCACTTGTCTCCCTCACTTGGTGGATATGCGGGGGCTGTAAACGTTTTCTCTCTTCCAAAACAAAACAAGACTAACAACATTTACCATCACGCAATATTTCCGTAGGTGAAAAATTTCTTACTCAAGAAGATATATCTGTCTTTAATCTATATATAGTGAGCCTCCATCCACCCACTTATTCTCCAACATATGATTATCCATGTGTAAGAAAAGGTCAATAAATTTAACAATAAATTTATTAAATCAAGAATCAAATATACATATAGCAAATACAATGAAAAGATTACTTGACATCAATATTTCAAGAAACCAAGTTCAAATAATTTCAATAATTATACAGTCTTATATCCTAACATGATTAAACAGATTAGTGTGAATTTAAACAACAGGGTTAAGTCCTGCCAGAGAACATAAATGGAGTTATAGAGATTATAGAGTTAATATATTATACATAGCCTAGTCTAGATGATGCAGCAATAGTCTTTGAGTTTTTTGCATGCTTCATAAAAAAAGTCATAATTCATTGTTACAATCATATTGTCAGTTCCACACGTTTCTCTTGCACGTTGTAGAAGCCTGATGGTCCGCTATACTCTCAAGGCTAATCTGGAGTTTTTTTTCCCCTCAAGCAGAACAATATAGCAATTTCCAGTAACTTCCTTGTACCAGAAATGATACGATGTAGTCGAGCATACTTTGACTCAATACATCAACAGAATGCAGTGTATCCTTACACTTGCACATTGTTGATAGAAACTTCTAAAGTCTACCAAGGTCATAGAGGTTATAAATCAGTAAACCATGAGATTCAGATAAAAACAAAAAGGATGTTTCTTCCCTCTAAAATATAATCAGGAACAAAGGCTAAGTTTCTAGTTTATTCATTTTTAAGTAGTGTGATTTTTTCAAAATGCATGCAACCTCTCCTTGTATAAGCTAAATCACTCAAATGCATTTTTGTTCACGTACAACCAAAGAAGACAAACAGAAAATAATAGAAACAACAATGTAGACATAAACAAAAAGAAAGAAAGAGAATTAGATGGGATTTCTGCTTTCAAACACATCTGACATTCTGATTCTGGCAGTTGATAAAGAGAATAAAAGATCTTTTCATAAGTGCTTTCAATTTAGAGATCAATTCCTAGCAGAAAATAAAAAGTAATCTTAATCGAGCGACATATCAGTCCACTCGGCTGACGTTAGCCTGCCTCTCTTCCCAACGGAAGTACATTTGGATTTTGAAAGGGTCGCCTCAACAGGGATCGCAGCTAAAAAGAATGAGTTGGGCTTTGCTGGATTACAATGAATTTTTTCCAACTGGCAATTTAATGTGTTGTTTCAAGCCAAAACACTGAGGCTCGAGGGTGTTCCAAGCTGTTCAAATCGTGTTTAATAGTTAAATTACCAGTCTCCTGACTTCTTAAGACTAAAACTTCATTCCTCGGAGACGGACTAACAAAACAGTTTTACTGATTGATGCCATTACAAAGATAAAATACTTCTGTGAATTGTGAATTGTGATGTCTCTATTTTCAGAGTAAGACATAAAAAGAGGAATTAATATCAAGTGAGTGAAAGAAATATTTTGTTTCTCTTCCCCAAACATCTCCTACTTAATTATACAACCTAAAGAATAGATGTAAATCTATCTATCTATCTATCTATCTATCTATCTGTCTGTCTGTCTATCTATCTATATGTCTATCTCTCTGTCTAAATATCTATTTCTCTATCTAAATATCTAAATGTCTATTTGTCTATCTCTCTATCTAAATGTCTATCTAAATGTCTATATATATATCTCTATCTAAATATCTATCTATTTGTCTGTCTATCTATCCATCTATCTTTAAAATCTATTTGTGTATCTATCTATCTTTGTGAACGGTAAATGACCGGATTCACAAGAGGATATAATTATCAGTAACTGTAGTCTTGAACGTGTAGACCTATCAGAATGGCCTGGATACAAGAATAAACAGTGGTCGCAGAGCAGAGCACATAGTCGTTTCCATGGACACTCTTATAGGACTGGTGTGTGAATTCTTTTCAAAGCCTGTCCGACATGTCCGACACGCCCGGTGTCAGCTCCCGGTTCTGGGCGCCATGTTGGCCGGGGTTCCTTGTTCGTTCAGCAGGGAGAGGTACTGCCTACGTGCGTGCGTGCGTGCGTGCGCGCGTCTGTGTATAGGCCTATATAGTGCGTGAGAGTGAGACAGAAAGATTGCGTTGGGATGTTTGTAATTTAATTTAACACGCCCTTCGCGTGTTTGTTTTTACCGTATCGATAGACGCATGTGTGCCGAATATTTTGTGACTAAAAAATTACATGACAGTTGCTTTCTGACAACTGATTTTATTCACTCTGTCAGGCAGACCAAGAGACTGGAAAAGGGGGGGGAAAGAAAAACGGAAACAGGCGAGTTAAAGAGTGATGGGCGAGAGGCAAAGGAGAGAGGTAAATAGAAATCTGGGAGAAAGAAAGAAGAGATCTGAAAGAGACAAGAACTGTGTATACATTAGTGGGGGGGGGGAGGAGAAGGGAGACAAAGAAACAAAGCAGGACATATATATAAAAATAAAAAAAAACTGAGGGAAATGCCGAGAGAGTGCGAGAAGGGGAGAAGGACATAGAGAGAAAAAGAAAGAGACAAAGGGCAAAAAGTAATGACAGAAAAAGTCAAACACGAGAACAATTATTACAAGCAAAATATATGAAAAAGAGAGAGAGAGAGAGAGAGAGAGAGAGAGAGAGAAATGGAGGGAGGGGGGAGACAAAATGGAAAGATAAAAGAAAGAGATGACAATGAGAAAATAACTGACTGAGAAAATTATTGGAAAAGAAAGGAAAGGATAAAAATCAGATTAAATAAAAATAAAAGGAATGGCGTGTGTTGGCATGCGTGCTTATGTATGTTTCATTAAATGTATGTGTGTGCGTGTCTGTCTAGCTACTCTATATATATATACACAAAAACGGGGGGGGGGGAAATGCTTACATAGAGGAATTGTGTCTGTCTATCTAGCTATTCTATATATACACAAAATGAAAAAGACATACAGAAACGGTGTGTGTGTGTGTGTGTGTGTGTGTGTGTGTGTGTGTGTGTGTGTGTGTGTGTGTGAGTGAGTGAGTGAGAGAGCGTGTGTGTGTGAGTGTTCTATCTAGCTACTCTCTCTCTATATATATATATATACAAACACAATGATGACAGATTGACAGAAAAAGGAAGTGGCAGAGAAACAAGATAAAGAAAAGAAAGGAGGAAAATGCCAAGGATAGAAAGAATGAGTGCAACAGAAGAGAGAGAGGTAGGTAGAAGATGAAATCGAGAAAGGATAAAGAGAAGGAAAAATGAGAAAGGACAAAGATACACGAAGAAAGGGTGAGGAAAGAGAAGAAAATTAACTTTGAATATTTTAAAATACTTGTGGTAAACAAATAGGCATAAATAACCACACAGAATCTATGTTAACCAAATGATAGGTTAATTGTCATTTTTAAAAAAAACGAAAATAAAATAACTGTTCATTTCGCCCTCTCACTATGTATGACCTCTTTTCAAAGCATTGGGCGAGCACTAGCGTCAGCGTGCGTTCTTTTATGGGAAACCGTTGTAGTGTGTTTGTGAGTGTGTAGTGTAGCGTGTGTGTGTGTGTGTGTGTGTGTGTGTGTGTGTGTGTGTGTGTGTGTGTGTGTGTGTGTGTGAATGAGTGGCAGAAATTAGAGTTCAGAACGCAGGACAGACTACGAAATAGACGACAGATGAAGAGGCGAAAATACAGAAAGACAAATGGACACCGAAACAGACAGAGGAAAGCAAACAGAAATGACAAATCGATAAAGAGAAAAATGTAAGACAAATAGAAAGGCAGACAGATTGACAGCGATAGAAGACAATGACGAACTGACGAACGCACTGACGGGACATAGAGAGAAAACCCCCATTAAAGATGACTAATCGAAAAACATAGACAAAACAAACATACAGAGAGAAAACAGAAGTTACCTTCAGACAGACAGATAAACAGACATACAAGCAGAGTTCGGTAATTCACCTGCAAAAATGACGCATGGTCAGTCTCCTTCAGAACCTCAATGCAGAACTGCAGCAATCCCGTCGTGCGATGCAGCAAGGCAGTGCAGTCAGTCACCTGCTCCTTTAAGGTCATAACCTTGATATCTCGCTCCTCATGCACGCTGGACAGCAGCTCCTCCTTGCGGCGTTTGATGAGTTCCATGAGGGCGTCGCACTGAGCCACCACTGTCTTCTCGAACTCGTGACAGTTACCCTGCAACAACAAGCCTAGATCTTGTCACAGCGCTTACTTATACACACTCTGTCATTACGCTTACTTATACACACCTTGTCAAAGCGCTTACTTATACACACTTCTGTCATAACCTTTACTTATACACATCCTGTCATTACGCTTACTTATACACACCCTGTCATAACCTTTACTTATACACACCCTGTCATAACCTTTACTTATACACACCCTGTCATAACCTTTACTTATACAAACCCTGTCATAACCTTTACTTATACACACCCTGTCAATACGCTTACTTATACACACCCTGTCACAGCGCTTACTTATACACACTCTGTCATTACGCTTACTTATACACATCCTGTCATTACGCTTACTTATACACACCCTGTCACAGCGCTTACTTATACACACTCTGTCATAACCTTTACTTATACACATCCTGTCATTACGCTTACTTATACACACCCTGTCATAACCTTTACTTATACACACCCTGTCATAACCTTTACTTATACAAACCCTGTTATAATATTTACTTATACACACCCTGTCATTACGCTTACTTATACACACCCTGTCATTACGCTTACTTATACACATCCTGTCATTACGCTTACTTATACACACCCTGTCACAGCGCTTACTTATACACACCCTGCCATGTTTACTTCTGCATACCCTCTCACAGCTCTTATTTTTTGACCTTGTCACAGCAATTAGTTCTACAGATTATGGCAGGGGTCACTAAATTACGGCCCGCGACGTAGGTTCTTCAGGCCCGCTGACGTTAGTAGAATTTGCTTGATAAAACGTATGGAACACGAGACGTGACACAATTTAATATTATGTTAAGAATACTAGATCTTCACACGTGCAAAGATCTCCTGGCTGCTATGTGTCTTAAATTTACTATTATCAACAGAATCAAAGGATTTCAGAGAAAGCTGTCATTGTTTGAAGCACAACTGGAAGGGGAAAACTTTTCTCATTTTCACTGTTTCAAATAGTTTTGCGCTACAATCGCCGAAAATGTCAACCTCGATTTTCTGGAAAAATATGTTCATGACTTGAAGAAGCATTCTTTTGGAGAGATTTTCAGATCTTGACAGAATTGAGAGTTACATTCTTCTGTTCCAGAATCCGTTTGATTGTAACCTTGATGATGTGCCAGTTGAACTACAGTTGGAGCTCATTGATTTGCAAGCAAATGACTTGTTGAAAGAGAAGCACAGAGAAGAAAACCTTGTTGAATTTTACCACTGCTTACTTGATGTTGAGTTTCCAAAACTGAAGAAATTTGCCGCTGGTATGGCATCAGTGTTTGGAACAACTTATGTCTGTGAGGAAACATTTTCAAAAATGAAGTAGGTGAAGCCAACACATTTAACAAGATTGACTGATGAACGTTTGAAAGTAATTCTCTTGATTGGATGTAACAATTCTCTTGATTGGATGTAGCAATTCTCTTGATTGGATGTAGCAATTCTCTTGATTGGATACAGTAATTCCAAACCAAACATTGATGATATCTTGAAAGCCAAACATCTCACTAACCCTTTTTGCTGCTTAGTTTGTGTGTGAGATTCAGATATGTGCACACTAGGTCTGATGTATCTATCTTTTTTGCTAACGTCGCCTTCTTTGATAACATTTTTAGTAAATAAATATGGTGGTTGTCTTTGTTTTTTGTGCATTGCACGCCACTCACCCATGATTAACATGGAATGCTAAACTTTTCGTCTTTTTTCTCCGAGCTTTCGTTTTGGCTTGCAAGTATTGTACAGAATGATTATGGAATGCTGAACTCAGAGCTTTCGTTCTGGCTTGCAAGTATTGTACAGAATGATTATGGAATGCTGAACTTAGTTTTTCGTCTTTTTTCCCCGAGGTTTCGTTCTGGCTCGCAAGTATTGTATAGAATGATTATGGAATGCTAAACTCAGAGCTTTCGTTCTGGCTTGCAAGAGTTGTACAGAATGATTATGGAATGCTAAACTCAGAGCTTTCGTTCTGGCTTGCAAGTATTGTACAGAATGATTATGCGGTCCGCGCTGGTTATTTTGTCAGTTATCCGGCCGTGAAAAACGTTTGGTGACCCCTGGATTATGCACTAGTGCTTACTACTACAGACCCTGTCAGCGCTAACTTCTGCAGACTGTCATAGCGCTTACTTCTACAGACCCTGTCAGCGCTAACTTCTGCAGACTGTCATAGCGCTTACTTCTACAAACCCTGTCAGCGCTAACTTCTGCAGACTGTCATAGCGCTTACTTCTACAGACCCTGTCAGCGCTAACTTCTGCAGACCTGTCATAGAGCTTACTTCTACAGACCCTGTCAGCGCTAACTTCTGCAGACCTGTCATAGCGCTTACGTCTTCAGACCCTGCCATACAGATCACTTCTACAGATTTTGTCATAGAGCACATTTCTACCAACAGACCCTGATATAGCCTTCACTTCTTCAAATAGACCCCTTCGTACAGAACACATCTACACACTGTCATAGTGTTCTTTTTTACAAACAAACCCTATTATAGCAAAAACTGCTAAAGGCTCTCGACTTAGTGCTCTCTTCTACGAATAAACTCCGTTATAGCCTTTCATTTCTACAATCATAGCGAAAATCTGTAAGTCGATACAGCGCTTACTTTTACAGGCCCGTCGTGGAAAATCACGCTACAAACAGATTCCTTTATAGAAAATCACTTCCTTAAACAGATCCCATCATAGCGAAATATCCAATAAAAAATAATTATTATTTAGCACTAAGTTCTATAAATGGCGTAACATGTAATTCTGTATATCAAGCTGCCTTCGCGTTTTGCTCTGTACATAGATGTCATTCGCTTGTACATATCAAAAGGAAGCCTGGTAGTAATTCTTAGAAGTGCCAACAAAACAGGTCCACATGCAAAACACCACACTAGTGAAAAGATCTGACTTTCAATATTCAGAACCCGGATGTAGACAATAATAAAATACAGCAAAATCCAAAACAGTCTAAGACGGCAGCCACAGTAACAATAGTTTTGTTGCTGAGCAGCTCCCAATGGTAACTGCATCTTCAAAGTGAAGTAAAAGTGAGGGTCAAATGTCACCCTTCTCATAAAATGGAGTCATCCAAGATGGTGGTGGTGGTTCCGTTGCCTTTCTTTCCCCCCAGAATCCCATTTCAGGATTTCTCATCCTTTGTCATTTCAGTTCTAGTCTTAAGTATTTTGAAATCTAGTCTTACAGTATTCTAATAACTAGTTTTACAGTATTTTGATATCTAGTCTTACAGTATTCTAATAACTAGTCTTACAGTATTTTGATATCTAGTCTTAAGTAGTTTGATATCTAGTCTTAAGTATTTTGATATCTAGTCTTACAGTATTCTAATAACTAGTATTACAATATTTTGATATCTAGTCTTACAGTATTCTAATAACTAGTCTTACAGTATTTTGATATCTAATCTTACAGTATTCTAACTAGTCTTACAGTATTATATTACAATTCTAGTCTTACAGATTTCGACACTGCAGCCTGATCTTACAATCTCTAGCTCTGACATTCGCGGCCTTAAGAGTTTTGTATGAACCGAAAGTGAAGTATAATAAAATTAAACTGAAATAAGTGAAAGAGTGCGAAAACAACAGCGAGTGCGAAAACAACAGCAGCAGCTGAATAAATTAATTAATTCATAGGGCATAAATTATGTGGAAAGTGAAGGAGTTTATTTTGTTATCTAAATCGAGGCTCTGCCAAGACTTGAATTACGCGAAAATGTTCTATTTCGGAATTGTGACTGATACGCTAATGGGTCCTATCGCCGCGATACAAGCCTTCCTTAATATTAGAAAGGAAGGGGAGCAAACTACAAGCCCTCTTTAATATTAAAAGGTAGTGGGAGCAAATTACGAGGGAAGATTATTCACTTGAATTATTTGTGTTCGCATAAACAAGAGATTTCACAGATTTATGGTGAATGAACGATAAGACCTGTGACCTACTTCACAATGAAAGGTAACGACTGTACATTGTGTCTTTAAACCAACATTTCATGAAAAATCCCAGCCTTATTAACAGTTCTACATTTAACATCTTGTACATTTAACCCAAGTATTGTTAATTGACGTTACCGAAAATCGCACTTAATAGATAGGACATGTTTTCATTACTGTTTTTAAACTATATTTAATATTAAAAAATCAAATCGAGTTTTCTTAAGTACTGTTTCTAAGTCTTTCTTTAGTATACAAAAAACGTTTGTGTTAAATATTTTGTTAAATACTTCTTAAATTACTCATGTTTGGGATTTTTTCGCATTGATAGGAGTACGTAAATACATCCTTGAGACATGAGTGTATTTCTGTAAGAAGTACGTAAATACATCCTTGAGACATGTGAGTAGTTCTGTAAGAAGTACGTAAATACATCCTTGAGACATGAGAGTATGTCTGTAAGAAGTACGTAAATACATCCTTGAGACATGAGAGTATTTCTGTAAGAAGTACGTAAATACATCCTTGAGACATGAGAGTAGTTCTGTAAGAAGTACGTAAATACATCCTTGAGACATGAGAGTATGTCTGTAAGAAGTACGTAAATACATCCTTGAGACATGAGTGTATTTCTGTAAGAAGTACGTAAATACATCCTTGAGACATGAGAGTAGTTCTGTAAGAAGTACGTAAATACATCCTTGAGACATGACGGTATTTATGTAAGGAGCACGTCAAGACACCCTTAAGACATGAGGCCAATTTTATTTACATTCCCAAATTAATTCGGACAAATTCATAATAGAAACTGCCAGATAATGAATTGCTCATTAGTGGTTTATTTACATTTTACAGGAATACCTTCCTCTGAACTATTAAAATGACATATAGTCTGTGACTCTTCAGCACAACCAAATCACAGCTATCATGACAGCTCAATCATAATGCATTCATAACAAGGGATACTCCATGACACGATGAACCCATTAACAACACACGCGTACACAGGGATACTCTGTGACACGACAAACCCATTTACAACACACACGTACAAAGGGCTATTTTGTGACATGACAAACCCCCAGCTACAACACACACACATATACAAAAGGATAGTTCATGACACGACAAACCCAGTTAAAACACCATAAATTGGAATGCTTTATGTCATTAGAAACTCAGTCACAACACAACACACACAGGGATACTCCATAACAGGTCACACCCAGTCACAACATACATTTATGTCACGTGTCCGGTTTAAGTTTAACAACACTGTCCTATTTTAGATTCTCAGGTATCAATATTGGTTATTGATTACTCTAAAAATAGCGACAGCCGGACAGCCTGACCTCTCTACTACGAATATGCCAAATGATTCAGGCTTTTACTCAATGACACATCGTCAGATAAATCAGTTGACTTGCCCAAGCTAGCAACGTTATCTTCCCCTTTATTTATAAATTAAGAATTATGATTCCTTTGGCTCGGGCCCCCAGCTAGCTTACAGTCGTGCTACAAACAATTATGTAACAATGGGTAAGATAACAACAAATTTAATAACAAATTATAATGAAAAGAACATTAATAATGGTACATGGATAATTAGAGTTAATCTATCATGCTTAGCCTGAATTCCAAATGGCTATAGATATGCTAGTATAGTCCATTCTGTTTATAATTGGGATTTATCCCACTCATCTAGTTGTTCATGAAGTATTTGAAGTGTTGCCGTTTTCTATTTGACTTGTGCAGTTCTGACATCACACGTCAGTTATCTTCTGTCTGGTCACTCCAACATCGGACATGATCCCTGGCATATTCCTCAAAACAGTTGGTATCAGGACATTAAGATTCCAAGCCTAAGACTCCAAGACCACTGTAAATGAATAACATCATTCTACAGTATCACGTTACAACAAGTGATTATATGGGCTTTGTGGCGACAGCGATAGATTACTCTTTACAATCTCTACTAATTAGCTATAGCTAATTCATAATTCCAGTCAATAAAAATAATTAAATAAACAAAATGATTTCGCTTTACAAATGTACAGCTTCTCAATACAATATATATATTTAGCTAGTGATCCACAACGATGCGTATTAATGATCGTCTACTCACTCACTGTTAGCGCTCTCCCGTTAAACGATTTTAACAGTGGAATATAGCAATACACAGATGCTTATTCTATCTTACATTTCTACAAAATGTATCAATTGCTAACACCACTTAACGCTACGTCAGGATACAGAACGCAAGTGACCAAATACGGGCGTCTCGTATCCGGTTAATGGCCTTTCCCTCACCTCTAGAGCGACATACATACTGTGATCTCGTAAACAAGTTATTGCACCATCCGAAAGCAAGTTGCCTAGCGGAATGCCTTCTCATAAATTAAATAGATAGGTAGGGAACAGTTAATAAACTGAAAATAATGTTTCCATAACTTGGCATAATTTGCCCAGGATTCCCTAACAATGTACAAAGGGAAAGCCCATGACACGACATACCCAGTCACAACACACACACACACACACACACACACACACACACGCGCGCGCGCGCGCAGGATTGCTTCATGTCACGACACACCCAGTCACAACACACGCGCACACAAAGGGATATTATCTGACATGACTGTCACAACACACATGCAAAGGGAACCTTCCCTGACATGTCCCAACCCAGATTGACGTTAGCAACACCTGTTACTTAAAAGATCTAGAGGTAACGCGGCGTCGCCAATGTCAAGGTCGGACAGGAGAAGTATGGACTGGAGAAGTATGGACAAGAGAAGTACGGACAGGAGAAGTATGGACAAGAAAAATAAGTATGGACAAGAGAAATAAGTACAGACAAGTACGGACAAGAGAAGTACGAACAAGAGAAGTACGAACAAGAGAAGTATAGACAAGAGAAGTACGAACAAGAGAAGTATAGACAAGAGAAGTACGGACAAGAGGAGATGTACAAACAAGTGAATTACAGACAGAAGTACAGACAAGAGAAGTAGGGGCAGTAAAAATACAAGGGGAATGTGGACAAGAGAAATGTACCTTCACAAGAAGTGCGGACGTTCCGGGCTGAGCGAAAGAAAATAAGAATATCGCCCCATGAAGCACACTGGCATTTCAGAGCAAGCAGATTCTATGAATGAAGCAGCAAACTAGCATCAGACAGCAGGAGTTCATGTCTTTAAGTGCTTGTCTGTTGTCCTAACCTGACGACATTTCCGGCCATGAGGTGTAGGACGATGAATAGCAATAAACAGAATAAGTCTATGTGTGCAAGCAAGCAAACTATTTTAGAAGTCTTCAACAGAAGGTACTGAAAGATGACTAAGCAATAAACAGGATAAATCTATGTGTGCAAGCAAGCAAACTATTTTAGAAGTCTTCAACAGAAGGTACTGAAAGATGACTAAGCAGCTCGATGTTGTTTGAGGTGCTTCGCCCTTCTATTCTCCTCCCTCACACATTATTATCTCTTCGCCATTCTATTCTACTCCCTCACACTTTATTATCTCTTCGTCATTCTATTCTCCTCCCTCACACATTATTATCTCTTCGCCATTCTATTCTCCTCCCTTACACATTATTATCTCTTCGTCATTCTATTCCCCCTCACACATTATTATTCTTTTGTCAATTGTTTAACATCACATATTCCGTCAAGAAAGTCAGTAATCATTTTTTGAAAGTACCGTTAATTAATAATTTAATTTTAAATTATATTACACAAAGCACCCCCATCCACCCCACACAAATACAGAAGCTAGCACAGCTGATGTACACATACATAAATGCATGGCTACTTGTTTAATTATTTCATATTAGATGTCCTATACCAAGACTCTGTATCATTTTAGATACGCGTACATCAATCCAAAGTTCATAGACATCGATCCGACAGGGCCAATAACTCCACTATTAGTAAAAGTGTTTCTTGAACCATCGCCAAGTGGATATACAATGGAAAAACACATCAGCACTGAGCTCCGACCGTTGTCTGGAATCGGGTAACATGTTCGGCATGTGATTATTTCTACCGGTCATTGTATGCGCCCATCGCGGTCGTTATCGACTTCCTTTTAAAAGTGTTCGTTAATCTGAACATCGTTCCGATAAATCCCACAAGATTAACCAATTCAATTGTACGTCGGTGTTTGAAACACTGCATGACGAAGATGGGAACTGCATTGTCAACTAATTCTTCACTAGCTTGTTTAAAGTGATATTTCTCGAAAGCGGAACTGGAAATAGATTTGCAGAGTGGTTTATGCTGTTGTAATATGATGAAGCCCCAGCGTTTAAAGAATTGAAGGAATTTAACTATTAATAGTTGGGTTTGTTTTTTTTTAATGCAAATGATTACTTCAACAGGACGATTATATCTATAAATAGCTTGTAATGTAAGTAAATATTGTAATAGGACGAGCTCTCAATTAACTAATTAAATTAAAGCCAAACTTTGGTAATAGGTTTTCTTAACACTCGAAGTCTGTGTTTGAGATTTGCTTCAAATGCAAACGTTTGGGAATGCTTTTCCAACGTCTGAATTGTAAGAATTTCATTTGCCGTCATGATTCAATGTAGCACTTGCATTCATGGAATTGAATTGCCGTCAGAGAAAGACTTGTAAGCATTGTCTACGTGTCAAAGTAATCCAACTACTACAACTACTACAACTACTACAACTGCAAAGTGAAGTCGTGGCCTGGATGTCTCTCACTGACTTGGAGAATTATTTCCAATTGCTGTCATGTTCACGATTTGATAAAAACTCTTAGACACTTGATTACTTAATGTTCCTGTTGCCGACTTTATTATAATATTGTTCTGCATTGCAGTCCTCAGCTAACAAGCACGTGCAGCCGTCTCCTTCCGTACAATCAAGTCTCAGTCTCCTTCCACACCAGTCAACTGTCGGTCTTCCACACAATCAAGTCTCGGTTTTCTACCACACAATCAAGTTTAGGTCTACTTCCACACAATCAACTTCCGGTCTTCCACAAAATCAAGCTTCGGTCTTCCACACAATCAAGTCTCGGTCTTCCACACAATCAACTCTCGTTCTTCCACAAAATCAAGTCTCGGTCTTCCACAAAATCAAGTCTCGGTCATCCACACAATCAAGTCTCAGTCTTCCACAAAAATCAAGTCTCGGTCTTCCACACAATCAAGTCTCGGTCTTCCACACAATCAAGCCTGTGGCTTGTGATATATATATATGCGAGTGCGTGTGTGTTCCGCACTGAAAGCGACGTCACGAGTTATATCTTCGTACTGAATAGACAACCTATAACGTATGTCCAAGGGACGCAACCCATGCATACAAAGTGGACCTTTGGGACTCTATGGCGCATAGCGTTTATCTTTACCAGTGAAAAGTGTTCTGCGAGTTCACATTTAATAAAAGTACCCCTCCAGGTTTTATTTCTTCAATTTTCCTGTAAAAGTGTGTTTAGTCAGAAATTATAATTCATTCATCCATTATTTACTGACTAATTTTATACTCGACTTGGTCAGTTTAATTAAGCGTTGTCTAAATCGGACTTGTAACTAAAGTAATGTAAAGGCTTATTAATGTGGCGTTAATTAACTGTCAACCTAATTAATGAATATAAGGAAGGAGAGACAAGGAAGAAAAACTTCGTTCCCAGGATCTTGATTCCCAGTGCTCTGAATGTCAGTAGGCCTGTGTCCAGAGGTAAGTGCTCGTAAGTAAATTTAAATGCATTTTCCAGAGTGGGATTCTCCCGTCAAGTTATAAAATGTGGACACGATTTCAGAGAACCCGCCATCGATGCTGTCTTTTAGAAATGTCAGAACAATCAAGAGCTAAGTTCCTGAAAAAACCACTATCTACCACGACGACACAAACAACAGACACGTAGCGTGCAGACAGAGGTTTAAAATACCTCTCGACATTTTCAATAATCTCCATTAGCTCTTCTGTTAGAGAAGTTTTCTATGAAGAATAAAAGAACGGAAAACCACGAACAAATGTAACAAACACGGGTATTATTAGTTAAGTCTGCCTTTGTAGGTGAGTGTTATAGAGACTAGGAAAGATAATTCTTGGAGAGAATCATTCACATTAATAAATAGACATACAGACAAATGGGACTTTTATTGTTAAGATCAATAAGAGGTAGGTAAATGGGTCTTACATTGTTGGGGTGAATAGACAGAAACACAACAGAATAGGATAGAATGGAAAGCAAGCCGACAAATGGAGAAACTGCTAGTTAGATGCAAGCAGATAGATAGATAGATAGATAGATAGATAGATAGATAGATAGATAGATAGATAGATAGATAGATAGATAGTGTGGCAGAGTAAATTTGCCCCTCCCTATTTTAAATTTAAATTGTTATATAAATTGCTAAATTGTCAGAGTAACCCGACTTTGGGCACTCCTTAAGGTGTTAATTTTGAAAGTATTTGAGTTGAAGCAAACAGCTCCAGGCAAGAACATTCTAGATTGCTGACATAATGCAAACTGAGTGAGTAGATTTCTATTATCCAATGATCATGATTTACGAGAATGAGACTAGCCAATGGGCTAAGTTTAAATAGTTCTTTTGCTGCAGAAAATTCTGCGTTCTAATAACTTTTGAATTTGATGTGGAAGAAGAAAGTTCGGCTTTGAAAGGCAGTCATTAGCTTGATGAGTAAAAACTGACTGATTAAGAGAGAATGGACTTAGAAACATTCCATGCATTTTGCTATTGATATGTTAAACATGTGCTTATGTAGCGATGTATTATGTGAGTTGACTGTTATTATTACAAGCATTCATGGAAATATTATGTGACCATAAATGTTTTATGTTGTGGAAGAGAGAAAATGTTTACAGCGCACGTATATCCGCCAAATAATAGACGAGTGGTGTTTTCTGGAGGATCATTAATAATAAAATTAATATTCTCATCACTTGCAATTATTTATGAAAGATTAATTAATAATAATCATTTTCATTAACTAAATGGCGTGCCTGTCAGAGAGAGAGAGAGAGAGATTAAATACAGTTCACAAGCCTAGAAAGCGGAAACGATTTACAGTTATGAATGACGCCATTAAGCCATGCCTATCCGTATAAATTTTCTACATACACACAACAAATAGTGATTAATGTTCGCATTCGTGCGCGCGAGAACAAATAACGACTTATTTTCATAAATATGTCAACAACTTCTTTTCAATTTTGTATATCCCTGCACTTCGTACAGTCCAGCTTGTGCACTCGTCAAGCCGGGATAAAGGAGAAGAAATTAATTTTGAGAAGCAGTATTTGTTTCTTCATCTAAATTAAACACTTTGTCTTGAGTGACCTCTGATCCCAGGAAGGGATGCCCTCTTCATCTACGTATGGCGTGGTATGACAACAGCTGAGATGAAAGTAGTTTCACAGACCCTGTGTAGTGATCTCTATTTTCATCTTTGGTAGAGGATTGTGACCCGGGCAACGAAACAGTGAGGATTGTGACCCGGACAACGAAACAGTGAGGATTGTGACCCGGACAACGAAACAGTGAGGATTGTGGGAACGCATAACTTGTGCAACTAAACACAGCTGGCGCGCTGTACAGCGGGGCGGCTGATACATCACGGGACGGGATTGTGCTGAGGTGCCATGGGAAGGCTTTGGCGGCAATTATGTCGTTGAGGTTCACCAACAACAGTTATTAATTCGATTTTGTCCACCAGAGAATCTCAACGGTCAGTTCAGTGCAAAGGCGCGTCATATATCAAAAGGACTGAAAAGCGCCATTTGCTAACTAGCAGCATTGGGTTATGTTGACATAGCAAAGGATTCAAATTTTAATAGCAATAACGGATTATGCTAATAATATACATCGAAGGGGGTTGTACTGTTATTGCGAATGGTTTATTAACATTCTGCCCTATTAGATTATGTGAAACTATTCTTGCAATTCTTTAACAAAAAATAACTTGTGCAAGACTGTAACATTTACTCTGGACTTTGGTATAAATGGCAACTTAGTTCATTTTGATTCTGGTATAAATGGCAACTTTGTCCACTCTGGACTCTGATGTGAAGAGAAGAAAATAATTCAATCTTTCCTGCAGTATACGTATTGCCATGCACTCTAACTACATAGTTATTCTTGTTTTTTTATATTTGTCATTTCAATTTGCTACTTTCATATTTCACTATCTTAATTAATTGTTTCCATACTGGTCATTTAAAGATAATTACCGTCATTGTGGACCATTTCATTTAATGTTCTTTACACTGTGGCTCATTTAATCTAATCTATCCTCTTTACAGTGACTATCACTTTAAAAACGATCAGATGAACACGTCAACGTCTTCATTTCAACTAGCAATCGTTAAACTAGCTTATGTAAATTGACTTTATGCTGGATAGTATGAAGTAATACGTAAACTGGTCAATATCAACCATCTACATGAATACTAACTAGTTTCATCTAAAAATGCACATAACTTTATAAATCGCCTGCTTTATGGTTCGCTTGGGTTCATAATTACCCAGTCAAAAGCAATATTCAGTCTGAAGAAGTGAAAGTTATAACTTTATAACTGCCTGGTAAACGGTTCTCTTGGGTTCATAGTAACCCAGTCAGAAATAATTTTCAGTCTGAAGAAGTGAAAGTTATCTACTGTTATACAAGCAAAGTTATATAATATCGAGACATAGAAGTACAAAATACAATTTGTAATCATACAATGCTAACATAAATCTTTGTGCTCGGAGAAAGAGAGGTGTTACCACTAAAACACACACCGCGTCAAACAGAATAATAAATGTTAACAATGATAGATATGATACATATATTAAATATGATAAATATGTTACGTAAGTTTATATATGTTATGTATGATAAATATGTTACGTATGATAATTATGTAGAAAATGATAAATACGGAAAGAATTATATATAAGTGTGATCACTATGCTAAGAATGTTACGTACGCCAAGAATGTTATATATGTTTAGAATTTAAGAAGAGTAAAACGAGTATAACAGTACGTCTATCATCTCATTACTCTCATCGTCTTCAACATTTGTCAGTGTCGTCAACTGTCTCTTCAAATCATTAACATGTGTTAGTGACATTGTTTCTTCACATCATCTTCAACATCTGTCAGTGTCATTAATTGCTTCTTCTCATTAATTCAGCTAATGGCAGCGTCAGTGTTTTTCATCAAAACTCGCCTCGCGTCATATTCAACATGCGTTACTCCATCCTAGGAAACATTTTCTTTTTTAAAAAATAAATCATTTAAGAAACGGAAGCAGTAGAATAACTGAAGGCTTTTAACGTTTTCGTTAGCCAACCTGCTCACGACTCGAACAGTTCTTTTGTAGCTCGGACCGTATCTTCCTACCCTTTGTAGTTCTTTCCACAGCCAACCTACCCTTTGTAGCTCTTTCCACAGCTAACCTACCCTTGAAACATACACAGAATATACGTGCCCTTGTACCCAAGCATGCGTTCAGTATTCTACTGTTCCTTGTAGCTCACGTCTACTTTCAGTATTCTACTGTTCCTTGTAGCTCACGTCTACTTTCAGTAGCCTACTGTTCCTTGTAGCTCACGTCTACTTTCAGTATTCTACTGTTCCTTGTAGCTCACGTCTACTTTCAGTAGCCTACTGTTCCTTGTAACTCACGTCTACTTTCAGTAGCCTACTGTTCCTTGTAACTCACGTCTACTTTCAGTAGCCTACTGTTCCTTGTAGCTCACGTCTACTTTCAGTATTCTACTGTTCCTTGTAGCTCACGTCTACTTTCAGTAGCCTACTGTTCCTTGTAACTCACGTCTACTTTCAGTAGCCTACTGTTCCTTGTAGCTCACGTCTACTTTCAGTAGCCTATCGCCACCCGTGATACAACAGCTTGTATTGAAGATGGTATTGTTGTTTCCACAAGAAAGAGAAATGTTGCTTAAAGTCAATAAACCATTTCAGTCATAAAGTACGCGCTTTAGTTTTAATGCAAGCGTAAGTGCATGTGTCTGCTGGCGCAAGCCTGGAAAAATATCCAATCAAGCTTAATTATGGTAATTTTCCTGCAAATATTGCATGGACTTGCAGTTACGGACGGCATCTTCAGACCAACATCCTGGAACATCTTCAATTGCTAAGATTCTCTCCCCTTAACAGTAATCGAAAACTTAATCCTAGGTTCATCTAATTTGCATAGTGGATTTTCTCCGGCTGTGCTTAAGCCTGACGTCGCAACACAAAGAAAGAAAATTGAGTTGCAAAAAGAAAGCGAAATACAAAGCAAAAAAGAAAAAAAAAGAATGTAGAAATATAAAGGAAGACTACCAAGAGAGGAAGAAAGAAGAAAATCCTAGTTGAAGGCGGAGAGCATTGACGTGCACAATGAAAGGAATGAAGAATAAAACAACGAACATCGATCTCTTTTCTCTTTAAATGAAGAATAAGTTGAAAGATGAAAGATAGATATATTAGAAAACCATTAACTAAAATTATTTTCTCAGGCTGTCAATATTTTTCCTACTGACTGCTTTTCTTGCTGCTCTTCTCATTGTTATTGTTGATCTCTGTGCGCGTGTGTTTGTGTGAGTGCTAGCTTCTCCAGTAGTTGTACGGAAATAAAATGTCATAAGACTAAAGGACATCATACGAAATGGCGCTGCATAAATTATGAGAAGACATGAAACAAATGAAGTTCTCCCTCTTTCCATTCTATCCATCTTCTCTCCTTATTTTCTTGCCTTCTCTCCCTCCTCCTTACATCTGTTCCATCACCCTCCACCTAATTACATAGGCTCCCTCTCTGTTCCTTCATTCCCTCTGTTTATGCCAGCTTGTTTTCTTCTGTCTTCTCCCATACTTCGTCTCTGTCTCCCCCCGCCCTCTCTTACATTCTCACTATATATTTTTATCGGTCTGTCTTTTCATCTTTCTACAGTTTCGTTATTATCATATGCCTCACGAATAAATTTAACACACGTGGATGCACAGATCCACTCCCACATGCTGTAAACCATGTCATCAACGTGTCCCGTTTCGGCTCAGCGCGTCTATTGACAAACCGTGCGCAACAGCCAGCAGAATAGCGTGGTGCAGCAAGCATGACTGTCGTCTGCGAGTGGGGGGGGGGGGGGGAGAGGAGGGAAGAGAGAGCTAACGATGAGGGGTTTTCGGGCGTGCCGAAGGAAAAAGGAATAAAACATAAACATTGCAACAACAACGCATTGCATCTTCTGAGATGCGTCAGTGCAAAAGGAAAAAAATCTGACAAACTGCACACAATGGGACGTGCACTTCTTCTACATAATGTTGTGAGAAATTCGACGAAATGAAACGTATCTTTGCACGAAAATCTCACAAATTCTGCAAAATGGGAATCATATCTTTGCACGAAAATCTCAAAAATTCTGCAAAATGGGAATCATATCTTTGCACGAAAATCTCACAAATTCTGCAAAATGGGAATCATATCTTTGCACGTAATTCTCTCTGATAAATTACAAAATGAGACAAATACTACTATACATAATTCTGATTTTAAAAAATTATAAAACAGGGCGTTCCCCTTGCAAGTTGTCTCTTCAAATTTAGTTAATTTTATTTTTATAAATAGTTTGAAATACAAGTATTAAGTCATTTCAGGTTTAAATGGTCTTCACCCAGTCACTGAAGAGAATATATAGCTCTACGTAAAATTAAATTGACCTATAGATAACAAGGCTTTAAGGACAACAGTAAACTACGCATAGACAGGTACTATCTTTACAATGTATAATGCAATGGAAGTGTCACTTATATTTTTTTTAAACAATAGTATAACATATCGATTATATTTCTTTTAAACATTGGTACAACTCATCGACTATATTTCTTTTGATACAATAGTACAATCTATCATATTTCTTTTGATACAATAGTACAATCTATCATATTTCTTTTGATACAATAGTACAATCTATCGTGTTTCTTTTGAAACACTTGTTCTATATATTATATTACAATAGTACAATCTATCGTGTTTCTTTTGATACAATAGTACAATCTATCATATTTCGTTTGAAACACTTGTTCTATATATTATATTACAATAGTACAATCTATCATATTTCTTTTGAAACACTAGTTCTATATATTTATTATATATTTTTAAACAACAGTAAAATAGATTTGTTACATATTTTTTAAAGTACCAGTTCAATATATTTATTATATTTCTTTTTCAACTATCAGCAAATCCCATTACAGAGAGTAGCAAGTTCACATGACTTAGCAATCTCCTGTCAAATTTGCAGAAAAAATATTTCCCAACGAATGCCAAAGGTTTCAGAATGAAATGCGAGCTGAAAGTTAGATTTGAAATGAATTACAAGTTACACGTGAACTTTAAATCGCAAAGTAGGAAAACGATGCGTTTTAATACATCTAGGTAAATAAAAAAATTATGATTGCTCTCAATCCAATCCTCACTAAATCAAACATGAGAAGAAACGACACTCTCTCGGCTCCATTTACCTCCCCTCTCCTTGTACAGGCTTTCCAATCTTCGTGTTGATGGACATTTTCCTTTTTTCCGCTCTCAATTTTAGGACACAATCAGGGAGAGAATTTTGAAATGAGCAAGAGCAAGGTTGTAAAGTATTATAAATACGTCTCAGATATGACGTCATTCCAGATCGACTCATATATTCCTTGTTCGTACAATTTAAAGTACCAGATTCCTAGTTCATACTAACTACAGTACACATTCTGGGTTTGAACAATTTAAAGTTCCAAATTCCGAGCTAGTACAATGAAGTACATATTATTTGTAAAGAATGAATTATTTATATATAATGTGGCTTCTTTGTTTTATTTCATTGAGAGCACGTAACGTCACATTTTGACCACGACACCACGTAACGTCACATTTTGATGACGAACGAAAAGGCATATCGTTTACTGTGACATTAGTATGAACAACATACAAGAGAAAGAAAAGAAGGAAACTACAACAACAAAAAAAAAGAAGAAAAAGGTGAAACGCCATTTCACTTACGCTCACGCTATCCGCCATCTTTTTCAGCCTCTGAATGAACTCTGTGCCCGACTTGGCCTTTTCCGACAACGACTGCAGGTTCTGGGAAAGTTCGCTCTGAAAAGAAAATTAAGCAAATTGTAAATAATGTAAAGCAGAGCCATAGCAGTTGTATGAAATGCAAATACTGGAATGCACATGAATTAAATTGGATTTGTCAACAATAACAACAATATCTTGTAGCATTTTAAAGGGAAGTCAACATCAGCAAAAACAACAACTTTATCTCGTGATACTCTAAAGGGACATCAGTATCATCAAACTCAGAGTGATCTCATCTTTGTTGTTTACGAACAACAGTTACGAATATTTTTTAGCAATAAAATAGTCATTAGTAAAGAATGAGCGTTGTTGGGCTTTAAAATATTTACGAGCAGTGTTCAAGTGAAAAGCATCTTCTGAATTTTAAGAATGATCAAAACTTGCTTTGTCTTCATAGGCATGTGTATTGATTAATCTTTTAACTTTTAAGTCGCAAAACTGAAAGTAAGTTCTCACCAGTCAATGGACCGTAGCGGTAAACAAAGTCAAATATTTTAGGGTGGTTTTGAAAAGTGAAACACAGAATTCACTTTATTGCTTTGCAATTCACTAAATGGTGGGACGGGTCTGAAAAGTCAATGGACCGTGGCGGTAAAGAAATTTCAAACTATTCCTTTGTAAGTCACGCTGTATATAATTTAGAAATGGTTTTGCAAAGTCAATGGACAATGGCAGTAAACAGAGTTGACTCTTGTAAGTATTGAGGCTTTGATATCCTGGATTAAGGAATAAATACAAAATGCTTCCACCTTCAAAGACAGTCTCTCAGGAATATTTGTCCTACTGAACCTTAGGAACGAACAGAATAAGTTAGCCCTAGAGAATGGTAAAATCCCTTATTCCTAGGGGCGAAGAAGAATCTCATCAAAATGACTTACAAAAGCTGTTACTTTAAGATCGAGAACAAGTTAACCCCAGAGAATGGTAAAATCCCTTATTCTTTGGGGCGAAGAAGAATCTCATCAAAATGATTTACAAAAGCTGTTACTCTAAGATCGAGAACAAGTTAACCACAAAGACTCGTAAAACTCTAATCCCTAGGCTCTGGAACTAAATAATCACAAAGATACAAAGATTTGTAAAATCTCTTAATTCTATAGGGCCAAGAACACGCTAACCACAAAGACTAGTAAACTCTCTTAATTCTATAGGGCCAAGAACTCCAACAAAGACGGACAAATATCTT
Source organism: Sinotaia quadrata (assembly GCA_028829895.1). Classification (NCBI taxonomy): domain Eukaryota; kingdom Metazoa; phylum Mollusca; class Gastropoda; order Architaenioglossa; family Viviparidae; genus Sinotaia; species Sinotaia quadrata. Next base: position 92,752,370 of record CM054177.1, read on the forward strand.
ACTCCAAGGGATCAAGAAAATTTTTCTTTACCCTTAAGAATCAAATTCCTTCAAACATTATTTTACAGAAGAATAAAACTAATTAAAAATAGTGTGATCTAAGTGAAAGACAAAATTTATTTTACATTCTTGACCTCGAGTGCAACTTTCCAAGCCGTTTGCGAAAAGAGTTCATTGGTATCGTATTCAAATCACACGCCTTTATGTTTAGGGCAACACGAAAATAAGCTTAAGCGGAAGAAAAGGGTGGGGGGAGAGAAAGCTTTAAAATCTCATATGGCGATATAAATTAATTAAGAGGCGTCGTGAAGTGGGGGGAATTATTTTGCGGTAAAATATGAATTTTGTGAAACTAGAAAGGAGTAAGCCTTTGGAACTATAGTCTGAAAATAGCATACAGTTAATGTATAGAGCTCAAGTATGTGCGTGCAGGCGCCTGTCTAAGTGTGTTGTGTATGTGCTTATGTGTGTGAGAGTGAACTTGCTATAGTTATACCTGTGTGTGAGAGATGTATATATGCGTATGTGAGTGGGTGTCGTACTGTAAATGTATGGGTGAAATTGCGTTTGATATGGGTTGAATTGTATATGTATGAGAGAGAATTTGTCTGAATATGTGTTGTGAATGTCTGTGTGAATGTTTCATTGGGTGTTGTTTATGTACCTGAGTGAATGTGGCAGAGTATGTATTGCACACGTGCCTGTGTTTAAGTGTGCAAAAGCATTGCATTGTTTGTTTTGTATTTGTGCCTGTGTTTAAGTATGCAAAAGCATTGCATGGTTTGTTTTGTATTTGTGCCTGTGTTTAAGTGTGCAAAAGCATTGCATGGTTTGTTTTGTATTTGTGCCTGTGTTTAGGTGTGCAAAAGCATTGCATGGTTTGTTTTGTATTTGTGCCTGTGTTTATGTATGCAAAAGCATTGCATGGTTTGTTTTGTATTTGTGCCTGTGTTTAAGTGTGCAAAAGCATTGCATGGTTTGTTTTGTATTTGTGCCTGTGTTGAATGTGTGTTGCACTGTATATGTACCCGGAGAATTTGTTTTGTATGTGTACCTATGTGAACTATGTTGTATATGTCAATGTATGAATTTGTATATATGTATTTGTAAATGTGTGAATGTGTATGTGTTGCACATGCCAAAGATTGAATGTGTCTGTGCTGTAATATCAGTGTGTGCACCTGTCTGTACTGTAAATATCAATGTGTAAAGTATATGTGTTGTAAATATCAAAAAGTGTCTGTGTTGCACATATCAATGTGGAAAGTCTGTTTTGCAAATATCAATGTGAGAATGTATATGTGTTGAAATTTATCAATGAGGGAATATGTCTGTGTTGCAAACATCAATGTGTTAATGTGTCTGTGCAGTAGATGTCAATATGTGGATGTGGATGTGCAGTAAATGTCAATGAGAAAAAGTGAGAGGAATGAAGATACACAGATACTTAGAGACATAAAGTACCAGACACAAACAAACAACACAGGCATACCAACAGCGTAGACATACAGACAACACAGACATATAAACAGCACAGACATACTAAAAATGCAAGCTGACATAAAAGAGAGACAATTATAAAACAATACAGACAGACAGTAAAGAGAACGTGAGACACAGATATAAAACAATACAGACAGACAGTAAAGAGAACGTGAGACACAGATATAAAACAATACAGACAGACAGTAAAGAGAACGTGAGACAGATATAAAACAATTCAGACAGACAGTAAAGAGAACGTGAGACACAGATATAAAACAATACAGACAGACAGTAAAGAGAACGTGAGACACAGATATAAAACAATACAGACAGACAGTAAAGAGAACGTGACAAAGAAACAGTGATATACAGAAACGTACACACACAGACAGAAAGAAACACATAGAAGAAGACTCAGACAGAAAAAAGGCGAATATGAAAGTGAAAGATATGAGACAGTTAGACTTATAAACATGTAGACTAATAAGCACGTACAAGCACGCGCACGCGCACGCGCACACACACACACACACACACACACGAGCACAAGGAGATGGGTAAATAAACGCACACTGTCAGGCACTAAAACAAATATAGACACATAAAGACTAAACAAACGCGTAAAACTGTGGACACACACACACACACACACACTCTTCAGAAAGATTTGAAAACCACATACAGACGAACAGGCAGATAGTTTCTTGAAAATATGAGTACGCATTCAAAAGTTAAAAACAATTCATATTCTATGGGAGAAAAAATAAAATCGAGATTAACTTTCTCTTTGCCTGCAGCACGTTTAGCACAGTCAGCATCTCTGAACAAGCACAGAACGCAGAATCAGCTTGAAATTAGACCCCATCGTTATTTTAGCCACCGACAAAACCCGTCACCAATCTCAGACTGTTCAAAGCAGCTAAAAACACTATCGGTATCTGATGGCTTTTCATTTGTGCTTTGAGCCAAATCTTTTTCAACAGGCACGACGTCACTCGATTTAGCTGGGAGAAAAAAGACTTTGAGAGAATGGTGTGGATTCTACACGTGACTAATTAACACCGCCATTTGCACTGTAAATGGATATTTCCAACCAGACAGGTGACTTCCCACCACCACCACTCGCGTGTTGAATGGTTTAAGGAAATTAGGATGAAAAACATTACTAGTCCGATAAGTCAGAGCTGTGAAATTTCTCGGAAATATTAAAAACATAAACAAAAAGCTATTTACGGTGCATTTATTTTTCTGCCACAGCCAGTAGAACGACTTCAACAGCAATAGCAGTAAATTATTTTTTATCAAAAACTATTTCTGTGACTTATTTTTATTTCATGAAAATGAGTTCATTTTCATTGGTTTGTTTGATAATCTTTAAATTCCAGTTGGTATTTTTTAAAGAAAGTAATCATAATAAATAAACTTCATTTCGTCGTTCAAGGACGTAGTACATGGTGTGTCAAAATCACAGACACTCATATGGTCATTGAAAACACACACTCACTTATAAAAGATATCTGACAAACACACTCACATTCAGCCATAAATGGCATTGACAGACACGCACTCACACGCAATCGGTCACTGACCTACACTCACATTAAATATCACCTTTGACCTTTGACAAATGCACAAACGTAAGTGGTTATTGATAGATATAAGCACACATTAACAAATGATCTACGACACACACATATACAAAAGCACAAACGGTACTGACATAAACAAGCACACACACACACACACACACACACACACACACACACACACACACACACCAACGGTCACAGACATGCGCACAGTTGCAAACTCACTGTAAGGATTACGCATAAAAACAAAACTGTTTTTAGTCGATCCTTACGTAAAATAATGTGTACATATGCAATTAGTGCACTGAGGTCGAGGTCAGTACACTGAGGTCACAGTTAATATACCCAGGTACTTAGTCGCATATACATTCACCAGAAATAACTCATTGCCTTACTCTTATTACTTAACAGAGATCAAAGAAGACTGGTAACAGAAATAACCCACTGCCTTACTCTCATCACTTAACAGAAAGATCGAAGAAGAGTGGTAGCAGGATAAATATTAAGACAATCACTTCCATCCCGCACCACTACTCAACAGGGAACGGAGAGACAGATTGGATTAGCATCCCTAATTACTCACTGTCTAATAAATGTATGTCTCTACCACCACTCACCCCACGCGCACCTCCCGTCCCCGTCTGTAAATAGCAAATCGGTAGCTTCCAATAATTTTCCCCACCACCAGAATAAACTTTCTCTTACAAACAGGCCGAGTCCCACAGACGCAGGTCGAGTCCCAAAGGACCACAAAAAGTGCACGGTGTCAGATTTATCCACACGCGACCATTACAAGGAAGCACGAAAACAAGAAATAGTTGATAAGCTCTAACCGCCAGCATTGGAGCAGAAAAGCTGTGGATCGTTAAACTTGCAGAAAAATATGGCGTTTTGTTTTACGAGATAAAACTATCTTAAATAAGAAGCCAACAAGGCTGTAGTTCTTTTTCCATGAGACAACGTATTATAACATTGGCATTATTACTGAGAGAAAATGGAGTTATATTCTACGAAATACGTATTATAAAGCTGCATTAACACTGCAACAAGGATGTTGTCTATATGAAATACTGTATTATAAAGCTGCATTAACACTGCAACAAGGATGTTGTCTATACGAAATACTGTATTATAAAGCTGCATTAACACTGCAACAAGGATGTTGTCTATACGAAATACTGTATTATAAAGCTGCATTAACACTGCAACAAGGATGTTGTCTATACGAAATACTGTATTATAAAGCTGCATTAACACTGCAAAAACAAGGATGCTGTCTGTACGAAATACGTATTATAAACTACAGTAACACTGAACTAACAAGGATGCTGTGCTATAATTCGTAAACAGTACATTATAACAGTACACATCCCGCTGTGCTATAATTCGTAAACAGTACATTATAACAGTACACATCCCGCTGTGCTATAATTCGTAAACAGTACATTATAACAGTACACATCACGCTGTGCTATAATTCGTAAACAGTACATTATAACAGTACACATCACGCTGTGCTATAATTCGTAAACAGTACATTATAACAGTACACATCCCGCTGTGCTATAATTCGTAAACAGTACATTATAACAGTACACATCCCGCTGTGCTATAATTCGTAAACAGTACATTATAACAGTACACATCACGCTGTGCTATAATTCGTAAACAGTACATTATAACAGTACACATCACGCTGTGCTATAATTCGTAAACAGTACATTATAACAGTACACATCCCGCTGTGCTATAATTCGTAAACAGTACATTATAACAGTACACATCCCGCTGTGCTATAATTCGTAAACAGTACATTATAACAGTACACATCACGCTGTGCTATAATTCGTAAACAGTACATTATAACAGTACACATCACGCTGTGCTATAATTCGTAAACAGTACATTATAACAGTACACATCACGCTGTGCTATAATTCGTAAACAGTACATTATAACAGTACACATCACGCTGTGCTATAATTCGTAAACAGTACATTATAACAGTACACATCACGCTGTGCTATAATTCGTAAACAGTACATTATAACAGTACACATCACGCTGTGCTATAATTCGTAAACAGTACATTATAACAGTACACATCACGCTGTGCTATAATTCGTAAACAGTACATTATAACAGTACACATCACGCTGTGCTATAATTCGTAAACAGTACATTATAACAGTACACATCACGCTGTGCTATAATTCGTAAACAGTACATTATAACAGTACACATCACGCTGTGCTATAATTCGTAAACAGTACATTATAACAGTACATTATAACAGTACACATCACGCTGCACCATATCCGAATAATTTCAGAAATGTAGAAATGTTATTTTCCCTCGCGAATATATAATTCCTATATTCAGAGGAAATATATAGTTGTATGATCTTAAGGAAATATACAGTTGTTATGTACATAAAGAAATATACAGTTGATAGTTCCCTAAGGAATATGTCCCTAAGAAATATACAGTTATGTCCGTAAGGAAATATACAGTTGTTATGCCCCTAAAGAAAGCAAAGTGTGGCTTTATACTTAGCGAAGTGAAAGGCATCTTGTTATTATTATGTATATATCATTCCCTGTAGAATATTTCTTTGCTTCTGTTGTTGTTTGGGGTTGTTTTTCTTTTTGGTTTTTTTTCGGGGGGTCTCTATATTTGTTGGGGGTTTGGTAATTGCTGTACGTGCAAAATGAGATCAAGTCGATGTCAAATAACAGTATACAAAGATTTCTGACATCAAGGTTATGCAAATATCGGTGTGCCTGCGTGAAAAAGAGAGGGCACAGGAAAAAAAATGGATACACAGAGGAATAATAGGATATCTTTTTAGATGCAAATTTGTTGTATATATAAATGATGCATATTTGTTTTGTATATAAAACATGCATATTTGTTTTGTATATTAAAAGATGCATATGTATTCTGTATATTAAAAGATGCATATGTATTCTGTATATAAAAGATGCATATTTGTTGTTTATGAATATAGTCATCTTTTATATATACAACAAATGTGCATCTTTTATATACACATATAAACGCATTTTCCCCCTATGCATTGTGGACATGAATCCCTACTCCGATACGACCTTGTCATAGATACTCTGTTCCCAATCTTAGCAAACTGCTTCGTTGTTATTATTATTGTTGTTGTTGCAAAATGAGATCAAGTTGATGTCAAATAACAGTATACAAAGATTTCTGACATCAAGGTAATGCAAATATCGGTGTACAATTATTTCTAATTGACATCAAGGTAAAGGAAATACAGTGGCACAAAGATTTCTTATTGATATCAAGGTAACACAAAAATCAGTGTGTAAACATCGCTCTAGTTTCCAACAAGGTAAACATATCAGTGAACAGAAATCTCGCAAACTTTTCACCTGGTGTCAAGACGCCTAGTTTTCGTCAGAGATACGCAAGAACTGGTGTAAAGCTGTCTACCTTTCTTCGAAGGTGCGCAAAAATTGGTGTAGAAGTCATCTTGCTAGAACATGTCCAGTAAAATAAAGATTAGGTGATTGGTATTGTCGTATGCTTGAGCCACTTCAAGAGAAAGTGGCTATAAATAGGTCTTTTGTATGCTTCTACAGGAGTGCTCTGTTTTCATTACCAAACGGGTGTCTTGGGGAGCAATCCATTCTTCTGGACTTGGTGCCAAAGAATCTGTTATGTAGATTTTCACGTCAAATGGAAAAATAATTATCGTCACCATTCTATATCCAACAGAATATTCCTCGAATTCTTTCTTCAAATAATCAGAATTTCACTTCAAAAGGTCAGTAAGTAATGTGATGTGTATATTGCACTACTACACTAAGCACAGGGTCATAGGTATCTCTCTATTGTCCTAACTTTTATCATAGAGCCACATTTATTTCTCTATAGTCCAATGGCACACTATACAACTTAGTAAGGTACTAATGCCAATCTCTCCATATATCTTCTTCATACTATCCACTATAACTAAATTGTCTTTCTCTAGTTTTACTTACAAGTAACACTGCATTGTAATTTGTCCTAACTCATATCATTTGCTCTGGAATATTTTCACGCCACACTTATAATTTGGTATGCCATACCGTCAGGTCAAACATATCATTTTGTATATTTTCAGGTTACATTAATCACATGATCTGCAAAACCTTCAAGCCACCTAATCACAGGAATGCAATATCTTAAGGATATACTTATCATAGGTATGCAACGCTCATGATACACCTATCACAGGTATAGGTATACAACGTTCGGGACACGTTATTGCACACCTGTGACAAGTGTACCTCGAACACCTACCTATACCTGTCCCGAACGTTGTAAGCCTATACCTGCGATAGGTGTCCCGAACGTGTATGCCTATACCTGTGAGGTGTTTCTCGAACGTTGTATGCCTATACCTGTGATGTTTTCCCCAAACTTTGTATACCTATACATATGAAAGGTAGGTCCCGAACGTTGTAAACTGGTGTCACCAGAAGTACAGGACATTTTTTTTCCTGAAATCAAGTTCAAACTGCTGTCAAAGCGAAGTAAATAAGACATTTTCTTTTCTTTCTTGTTTGTATTCAGGTTAAAGTTCAGAGTGTAATAGCAAGAAACCGTATGAATGATACAGTTGTTATATAAGAGTGTACGTTTTTCCATAATGTAATTATCGTGTGCTTAGTTGTTCACCAAGTGATAAGTGGTCCTGAAGGCATCGTATATGGTATTGCATACCTGTGATACGTGCGTGTGTGTGTGTGTGTGTGTGTGTGTGTGTGGAGGGGTGTTATACTCTGTATGCGGAGCAGTCTGAACGTTGACCTGAATAACCCCCCCAAAAAAAATGCTCTTCAAAATCAAAGAATGGAGAGAAAGTGCCTATTCCTTACATAACAAGCTACAGGCCTTAAACCGGAATAGGTTTGAGAATAAATCGAGTAGCAAATGACAGGTTACAGGCTTTGCGGCTGAGAGATTTCAGAATAAAACGACTATCAGACAAGGCATAATGCCTGAATGGGTCTGAGATTAAAATGTTTACGAGGTGATATATCTCATATCCTACTGATTATACCTCAGAATATAACTAGTATCAGAAAAGAAACTACAGGTCCTATGCCGGAGATCTAGGATTAACATGAGCAACAGATGATAGACTACAGACCCTATGCCGGAGTAAATCTGGAAGTAAAATACGATGCTGCGTGCCGCATACAGCCGACTCCTTCATGTCATTTTCAGCAGCTCAGCATTTGCATTAAACGAGGCCTGAATCGATTTATGTCGTGTTTGACCGTATGCATGCAGATAAGGCTTTGATTCCCTTGAATTTTCTTTCCTAGGTAGAAATAGCAGTCAGAAGTAGTGACGGTGGTAATAATCATAATAATACTAAGTTATATATAATGAAATTGTAGTAGAAGTAATGAAAGTGGTAATAAGTACTAGTGATGACTGTAATACTAATAGTTGTAGCAGTAGTTGTGTAGTGATAGTGATAACAAGTCAGGTAATTACTTTTAGGTGGTCCTTTGTGTAACTCTGATTAAAACTTGGGTTTGAGTAAAATAAATCTGAATAACTGTGCAAGCAAACTAGATCTAAACAACTGGGTAAGTAGACTAGATCTTAATAACTGAATAAGTAAACTAGATCTGAACAACTGGGTAAGTAGACTAGATCTGAATAAGTAAACTAGATCTGAACAACTGGGTAAGTAGACAAAATCTGAACAACTGTGTAAATAAACTAGATCTGAACAACTGTGTAAGTAAACTAGATCTATGCAGAGTTGCATAAACTAGATCTAAACAACAAAGCAGAAAGGAATAAACTATATCTGAAGAACTCGGTAATGTATAATTTACATCTGCAGGCTTTATGCAATGCAAACTATATGCATGTAACTCAGTGTTCAGTAAGCCGTATTGCCTGCCAGAACCAGGGTTAGACGAACCGGATTGTCTGCCGAAACCAGGTTATTATACAAGCCAGATTGCCTGCCGATACCCGTGATACAGAAGCTAGATTGCCTGCCGAAACCAGTGTTACATAAACCAGATTGTCTGTGCCAACCAGTTTCTTGCAGCAGCGTCTCCAGTAACTGGATGTGTGTGACAGCCCACGACAACCCGTCAATAAATAAAAGGGCGGGGAGGGGAGAAGATTGGGACACTACTATTCTGACGTCGAATCCGGTAAATCGCCGGAACGTTATCATGACAGCGCGAAACGCCAAAGGAAAAACGGGAAATTAAAACAATAGAAAAAGTAAAAAAAGCAAAAACAAACGCAAGAAAATAAATACATTATCCAGGTCGATATTTCTATCTCCGGACAATAGGCTTACGCTCGTACTTCGGTACTCCAGGAAACTCGTGTCATGGGAGTTTTCCGAGGACACAAGCATTGGATCTTGAAGAGTATGTACCAAGGATAAAGAAATTCCCTATGTTAAGTTAAAATTCACTATGTTAAGTTAAAATTCACTAAAGATGAACAAGGTGAAAGAAAAATACTACAAGTGTTGCTGCCAAAATTGCATTTCGTGTGAAATGTTACCTTGCGAAATGTTACTGTAATAATCGTCACTTAAACGTTACCTTACGAAATGTTACTGTAATAATCGTCACTTAAACGTTACCTTGCGAAATGTTACTGTAATAATCGTCACTTAAACGTTACCTTGCGAAATGTTACTGTAATAATCGTCACTTAAAAGGGGGTAAAGAAAATTCCCACTTTTGAAAACTGAGAAGAGATGAAGATTAACAAAATTTCAAGTTCAAATGTCTATCCGAAGGAAACCAGGCAAAAGGTTTGTTCAAAGACAAATACTCAAAACATCCCAACTCTGTCGCTCGAGTAATCGGAAAAAACGATTTCGGAAAATTAAACTGGCAAGAAGTAATACTTAGTTAACTGATAAAACTGGAAAGAAGTAATACTTAGTTAACTGATAAAACTGGAAAGAAGTAATACTTAGTTAACTGATAAAACTGGAAAGAAGTAATACTTAGTTAACTGATAAAACTGGAAAGAAGTAATACTTAGTTAACTATAAAATAAGTTATAACGGAAAAAGAGTTTGAAATGCAACTCTTTCTTTCACTCTCTCGCTGTCTCCGCTCTCTCTCTCTCTCTCTCTCTCTCTCTCTCTCTCTCTCTCTCTCTCTCGTTGCATGTGAACTGCGAACGTTTCCAATAAATATATTATTGATTATTTTAATGCATAAGTTTCAACCTGTTTATTCATTGGTAGCTAGAATATCTCGGTTTTTCTTTCATTTTTTTATTCGCATCACTATTTTATCCAAGTATTACATCCTTATATCATCAAGATATTGACACAGCGTTACATAAATTAAACAGTGACAAGCCTCTGTGCTGTCCAAGACACTGACACGACATTACTTCGCACTCGAATTTGCACACTCAGTTATGCCATTCAAAAATTGTACACACAATTACACCATTTAAAATCCGCGCAACATTATTTCATTCAGTCATTTACACAGTATTACGTCAATCATTTACACAGTATTACGTCAATCATTTACACTGTATTACGTCAATCAATCATTTACAAAATGTCTTCATTCAATCATTTACACAGTATTACGTCAATCAATCATTTACACATTTACGTTTTTTCAACAACAACAAGGCCTCTTCCATCATTACCAAAAGAAAACATTGAAGTAGGCGAATATCTGGTTACTGTTCACAGAAAGATATTTGATGCTAAGTTTATTGAATAAACACACACTTTCACATGTCTGTGAAACTAAGGCTGTCTTTGTTTTCTTCAAGACAGCTTTCGCTATTTGACACTTTGGATGAAGCCAAGTTTCAGAAGGCTGCAGCCGGCACTGAACAACCCATAGTTAATGGTAAGTTAATGTTTCCTCTTCCTCTTTTTGTTTTGTCATTTACTTGTCAGCAGTTGTGAACCAAATACACTATCTTGTTTTATACCATTTTTTGTTTGTACAAAACACTGTTAAACCAAATACACTATCTTGTTTTATACCATTTTTTGTTTGTACAAAACACTGTTAAACCAAATACACTCTCTTGTTGAATCCCAATTTATTTATTTTTCTATACAAAACATTAACTGTTAAACCAAATTGTTTGGTTTTCATAAATTTCAGTGTTCGTGGTTGTTGTTGATGTTGTTCCAGATGCTGGAGGAAAGACTGGTGGGAGGCGGTGTCTTACAGAGCCCGGGCTAGTAGCACGTCTGTACCTACAATGTGTACATATGCCCAGGATGTCCATCCCCTTGTCTTCCTCACTGGAACCGAACCCAAACATAAAATTCGGAGTTTTATTTGTTGCGTCAGTAGTCATCCCTCGTCGATACTTTTCTGTTCCTCACGCAACACGGTATTTTTATTCCTGGAAATCCCGTAATTCATTAGTCGACTCACTTCTTCGGCAAGACCAGTCACAAGCAGCTTGCTTTGGAATAGTTTTAGGTTTCAAACGATTTCAGAAATAGAAAAAGAAAACCACTGATGAAAAAGTGTATAAGCTTCACTTAACCACCCACCCTCACCTTTGTTAATTTAAGGAATGCCAGCAATTCCTCTCCGTCAACTGAAATCGCGACCAGATTCATGGAACAAAACATCTCAAGCTGTGAAGGACTAAGGTGCACCGTACATAGGCAGCTGAATATTTCTGTCACTAAAAAGTCAGAGCCAATGTCCTGTCAAGTCATTGAACGCTTTTCCTAGTTCTATGTCTTGTTAGTAAACATTGTGTCTGGTGTATGTCATCACAGAGATGACAAAGTGTCAACTTGACAGGTAGCGCCTGCGTTGGTTGGCAAAACCGGAGTCAAAAGAAACAAGGACTGGTTGTGGAAAAACAGCCGTAATGAAGATAGTGTTACACTAGGTCTGGCCTGTCCCACTCCAGAACGGCCAGATGTTCATCACTAATAAGTTGATAATTTCTGTCTGCTCTAGAACGGCCTGACGTCATCAATAATACGTTCATAATTTCTGTCTGTTCTAGAACGGCCTGATGTCATCAATAATTAGTTGATAATTTTGTCTGCTCGAGAAAACGGATCTGTTTAAGACAACGAATAACTATGACTAAATCAATCAAAATACACATCCCTGCTAAAATTAACGTCAAAAATATTTAATACTGGTTCAAGACACAATGTGTTCAGTATCGTGTACGCTAGTGCTAAATGCTAATGCACATTAATTCTCGGTTCAAGACACAAAAGTGCACAGCATCAGGACATATTAGTGCTAAATACCAATACACGTTAACTTGGTTCAAGACACATTAGTGCACATTATTGTGACTCATCCTAAATGTCAAATATATTAACTATTTTTTTTTATTAGCAGCAATCAGTGTTAAATGTGGAATATATTAATTTTCGATTCATCGCCACACAGTAGTGCTAAATGTCAAATATATCACAGGCCTGGACATTGCCGTCCTTTGACTACTATAGTCACAGGCCTGGACATTGCCGTCCTTTGACTACTATAGTCACAGGCCTGGACATTGCCGTCCTTTGACTACTATAGTCACAGGCCTGGACATTTGCTCTGACTATATTTTACTCACATTTTCAACTGATCATTTCTGTATCCTTTTCTTAATAGTTCAAGTTTCGATACATTTTCTTCCGTCTCTTTATCCAACGCCTAGTTGTCGTAGTTGATCCCTAACTGTCGCTCTATGAGAATGAAGTAGTTTAGTAAATGTTTCCAGAGAATAACGTTGTGTCCTTACATACAACTGTTTAGTAAATGTTTCCAGAGAATAACGTTGTGTCCTTACATACAACTGTTCAGTAAATGTTTCCAGAGAATAACGTTGTGTCCTTACATACAACTGTTTAGTAAATGTTTCCAGAGAATTTCGCCAACTGGAGGATAGAGAGAGGCTGGAGCCCAGCAACTAGACTTAAGTCCAAGTTCACCATATAACCAGTCTTATCTGCAATACACAACGCAGATCCGTGTGTCCAAGAAATGTACCAGACCTGTCAAGGAACCCGTCGGTATACCGATATATGCACCAAACGACTGCCACCGCCCCCACCCCCTTAGGGAGTTTGAAGGCGGCAGAAGGAAAGACTATCACAAATGTAGCGATCTAATGACTACCAGGCCAATGGTGTTCAGGAGGAAGGGAGGGGCTACTTATGTCTGGGAGGTCGAAACACCTTTCACGTGTTGGAAAAGCAACACGCGGGAACGGATACAGTCGTGGACATCGCGCCTTTAAAGGAGTGAGTACACGCGGGGTATGATCGAAAGAGTACAGAAAGAGTTAATGTGTTTCTGTTCTTGAGTGTGTTAGAATGTTATAATGTATGTTTGAGTGTGTTTGTGTGCTTTGTATATCTGTGCTTGAATGAGTTTGTATGTTCGAGTGTGTGACTGAGAGTGTTTTGATTGTTTGAGCGTGTTTGTATGATTGATTATGTGCTTTGCTTGAGTGTGTATTTGGGTGTATGTTTGTGTGTTTCATGCTGAAATAGTGTTAGATATTTATATCTGCAATCATTGTTTAAATAATATCTCAGAAGGACAGCGTTCAATAAATTCACTCCAATTGGAAAGTTAATAATTAAATTAATAACCAACCTTATTTATTTTTAATAATACGGACATAAGAGGAACGAACCCCATTGATCCGATGTCCCCTACCCCACCCAAAAAAGAGAATGTAAACTGTAAGTAGACGCCGAATAGCATGTTCACATTAAAATGGAATTGTGAGGACACCGAATAGCATGTTCACATTAAAATGGAATGGTGAGGACACCGAATAGCATGTTCACATTAAAATGGAATTGTGAGGACACCGAATAGCATGTTCACATTAAAATGGAATTGTGAGGACACCGAATAGCATGTTCACATTAAAATGGAATGGTGAGGACACCGAATAGCATGTTCACATTAAAATGGAATTGTGAGGACACCGAATAGCATGTTCACATTAAAATGGAATTGTGAGACACCGAATAGCATGTTCACATTAAAATGGAATTGTGAGGACACCGAATAGCATGTTCACATTAAAATGGAATTGTGAGGACACCGAATAGCATGTTCACATTAAAATGGAATTGTGAGGACACCGAACAATGCAGTCGCTGCAAGAACGAAAGTTGCAAGCTTTCAAATCCGGAAATAGTTTAATGGGTAAAGAAGCGAAAGCAAGACAGTTCCCAGGTGTCTAATGGAACTCGTTTAATCAAAGACAGCAATCAGTCATGCAGCCCATCTTCCAGAGCGATCAGCGCTAGCAACCTGGTTATAATGGTGTGTATGTGTGTGTGAAAGAGAGAGAGAAGTGCGTGCGTATGTGTGTATATGCATGTTTGTGTGTGAGAGAAAAAAGAATGTGTGTATGAGAGAGAAGTGTGTGAAAGATTGAGAGTGTGTGCATGTTTGTATGTTTGAAAAAGAGAGGTTTTTGTGCATGTGTGTGTGTGTGTGTGTGTGTGAAAAGGAGAGAGAAGTCGGGAACAGATAAGTCGTATGCTGCGTGAGAGAGATGAAAGTGTATGTTTATAATTATGTATATATATATATACACTCTAAAATCTTTCCATGTGTTTGATTATAAGTCACAGCAATTTTTTTTTTTAGTACTTTAAACGTGACAATGCAATATAAAGCTGGCCATATTAAAAACATTTCCACGTGTTGAAAGGTCAAGGACGCTTTAGATATTGCTTAATTTTTTTTAATTTTTGTGTGATATCTTTCTTTTCTTTCGTATAATACAAAATCAATTTGCAAGATTTTAAGAAGAAATTAATCATTTAGTTGAAAATAAAGATATTTAACATTTTCTTGACTGCTTCAGATTGAAATCTATATTTGGCTTCTGAAATCACCTCATGGAATCTTTGGATAACTCTTAAATCAGAGCTATAAATAGTTTATTGAACATCTTAAAGCTTCTACCATTGTACCAATGAATACCTCTATAGTACTTGGCTACATATAATGCCTTAATAGTAAGGGTCTATACTCTATAGTACTTGGCTATTTCTAATGCCTTAATAGTAAGGGTCTATAGTACTTGGCTACATATAATGCCTCAGACTCGTAGTAACTCATGTTTACATTAATTCATTACTTATGCGAAATTGGGCAATAAATAACTAATTTTACACGTATTTTGTATAAATAACTAATTTTACACGCATTTTGTACATAATTAATTCTACAAATATTTTGTACGAAAACTAATTTTACACGTATTTTGTAGAAATAAGTAATTTTAAACGTATTTTGAACAAATAACTAATTTTACGTGTACTTTGTACAAATAAATAATTTTACAAGTATTCTGTAAATTCAAATTGTGGGAGTCTCGACACAAAATGGGCACATGCTTGTTTCCGTAAAACTATTGAAGAATAACAAACAAAACAGTTTAATTGCAAACTCCACCAGAACAGAACACAAGCATGAAGTTTTTAAAGAAGACAGGAAATATCTTTCAAAGATGAAAGGCTTGCCAAACTGATGTTTCTATTGCTGCTAAGCTGAGAGCTGATAGTAAACAGGCACATGCGGACATACACAACCACGCGTGCAGTAGGCAGTAGTTGGTTAATAGTTAACCAGGAAATGATAATTTGTCAACAGAAAATAGCACTTGCAGTTTGAAAAGTTTACTTCTGGACGCAAGAATGACATTTTCGGTCAAACTTAGTTTATAGTAGAAATATCAATGTGGTTATATTTTATGTCTTCATTCATGTGTGCGCTAAATGTAAACATGTACTTCAATGCAGGAAAACAGTTATACACAGTAGCCACCCCTGACAATTTGAAGCTAAACACATAAGGAAATAATAATGTGCGCATAAGCGAAACTTCCTCTCTATCATAGCGCTTGGCAGGAACCCGAATCTTTCAGGCAAACTGAGAGACGGACAGATGACAACCGATCCAAAACTTGTATGGAAAACTCGCACACAAGTGAACGCGTGTCGCCGAAAAACAAATCTGGGACTTGTAGTCACGTTCGCGAACTCGTGAGTAACGTACACACGCTGGTAGACTCTCAATAAGACATGACAAACCAGAGCACTGTGTGACGTGTGTTGCGTAGGAAGGATTTCAGTGTGTGCTGTGCAAAAAGTGTTAAAAAGGAACCTCTACAGTGCCCCTCATTATGACGTCAGATATCAGATCCAGATCTAATCGTCCAAAGCGATCTGCCCGCTTGAAACAGATTTTTTATCTCTGAGACAAGTTTCTTAATGAAATTTTCAAGCTCGTCTGCTTCAAGCTTGGAAAGTCTCATGCATGCCTGCGAGGTTAGGGAATCTCGAGATCTGCGCGATCACTGGCACTGCTAGTCTTGTATGAAAAACAAAACAGAGTACAAAAAAAAGAAATAAAAAGAACAAATTAAACAAAAAGAAATAATATTTAAAGCTAAGTTATTTCCGACATTGGCAGATTTCTAGATTTAAGCTCCTGATTACAAAGAGAACACAAGAACAGATACGCACACACACATACCCACAAACCACACACAAACTTGAGACAATGATTGCATTTTATGTTTGGACACCAGAGTGAAGTCAGAAGGCAACTCGATCAGGGCTTTTTTTTTTTTAAAGTCCACATGAATTGACATCTTCCATGAATGGATTATCAAATCCAGCGGTTACCTTTATGAGGATCCTCATTTTCAGGATAATAATGATTAAAGTTTTTAGATAACACTTTTAATTTGAAACCAAAGTTAAGAAATTAGTTTTAAAATATTAAAGAATAGGGGTTCATGAAGAATAAAGTTGCTTTTGCAAATTCACGAGACTCGCCATTTTCCCTCTCGAAATACAAACTATTTACTCTCCTGGAAGAAGGAAATTATTCGCTTATCAGTTCTAGAAAGTAAACCAATAACTTTCTTCCTGGAAGTGACAAATGTCTTGGCACCTTTATGTGCTCTCTCTATATATATATATATATCAATATAGCTAGGTGGAAGCAAAGATTGCACAAAGAGGAGTTAACCAAAAAAAATTACTGTCTCGGGCGTTATTGCTACAATGTGGCCGCGGATTTCCGGCAAAATCGTTATTTTACTTTATGTCAGTATCTCCTGAAAGGTTGCCATGGGAAACGCTTTTTAGGATAAATCCTATTTCATGCTATTGATTGCTATAGTAATCAAAGGGTGCGACCATTTGCTTGAACGCGCATTAAACATAAGTGGCGGATGCTTGAGATCGGTGATGACGTAACTAGAACCAGATTGCCTGGGTTGCCTCCCCGTGTGCGTGTCCTACGAGCAGTCCGACATTAAAAACAAATGTTTGGAACGATCTGCTATAACCAACAGTTATTCTACTCTTTTCCTATCCACAGCAGGTCCACTGTCTTGCCATCAAGACGGAATCTGGACTATCAACATAAAATCGCATGGTGTCCTAGCGTCAACACAAGAAAAATATTGCAAAGAGGCTGCATTACTGTCCTCATAATAATATTTTACTGTGGGTATACTAGTGTCACCAAATTACAAACAAAATGTACAGTGGCTATAATATTGTCCTCATAATAAAAGTGTGCTTTGGGTGTGCTACCGTCATCACACACAAAAAAAGTGTTGTTATGTAACACATATTTGTCATTGACTTAATTCTAATTATAATGACAAAGTCACAATATGTTACATTCATCTGTAACAAAGACTACAGAGTAGTGGCGTGAAATTCAAATGCAGCAATGTCAATTTTAAAGGAATGTTTCTATCATTGATTAACAAGGTCCAAATGTACTGAAATTCACTGACACAGGTCATGTCGTTGACCTCTGTAATAAAATTATTGGCCGTGTAAGTGGTGTTGCAATTTGGCCAGTTCTACGACTTTGGGGTTCTGACCTCTATCAGTGATATCGTTATGTCTAGGACACTTTAAAATTTATTTCTTTTTGCAGTTTTCTGGGCCCTGACAAGTAGCATCTTCAAGTTTAGAACACTTAAACGTAATTTCTGTTTGCCGTTTTCCGGTCTATAAAAAGCTGGAACAAGGGATAGTGCACTAATAAAAACTCAAACAGTCCGCCCAAAACAACAACAAGCATTTGGCGGGCAGCAACGGAAGCGGTCGACACGATCCATCGTTCGACACTTCCACTTCAGACAGAGATAATGTAACCTGCTCACTGCTCCTAATGAGTACCACTTCATTTTCAGAGATGTGTACCACTTCATGTTGACAGATGTTACCCTGCATTGTGTGGGACGTGTACTTGTACTCCTGTATTTTGTGGCATGAGTAATGCTACATTTAAAAGATTTGTATCACTTCATTGAGAGTTGTGTATCACGTCATTTGAGAGTTGTGTATCACTTCATTGAGAGTTGTGTATCACGTCATTTGAGAGTTGTGTATCACTTCATTGAGAGTTGTGTATCACGTCATTTGAGAATTGTGTGTCACTTAATTGAGAGTTGTGTATCACGTCATTTGAGAGTTGTGTATCACGTCATTTGAGAAATGTGTGTCACTTAATTGAGAGTTGTGTATCACGTCATTTGAGAGTTGTGTATCACGTCATTTGAGAATTGTGTGTCACTTAATTGAGAGTTGTGTATCACGTCATTTGAGAGTTGTGTATCACGTCATTTGAGAGTTGTGTATCACGTCATTTGAGAGTTGTGTATCACGTCATTCTGAGAGACGAGTACCAAATGATTGTTGAGAATTGTGTACCATTTATTTTAACATCAAGTAAACAACACTGTCACAACGAGCTTGACCATCTATACTGGCCGCCAGCGCCCGCCTACACGCATCCCAACGGATACCGGAGACAGCCACAACATCAGCGACGACAACACCACCAGTGAGGGGCCAGGGGGTTGAACATCCCAGGCGCACGTTACACTAGGTACAGACTTGGTGCGTTACTAGCCGGAGCTCTGTAAGACACCCCTTCCCCACCTTCCCACTTCAACATCAGGAACAGCAACATCTACCTCAACTTTAACCCACGAATTACCGGGCTAGAGTCCACCTTTGTCGGTCAGACAAGTTTGCAACGGAAAATAGGCCATCCTTTCATCATCACTTTCCTTTCTACTACCTTCCACCCTGTCTTTCATCATAATTATTCAACTCTACCTACAGAGCACACCTCGTACCACGGGACGAAATCGGGGCGGAAGCCGCAAAACCCCTATCACCCAACTATCCATCCATCCAGTGCACAAAGCATCACTCCCCACTCGAATCCCACATTCAAGGTCAAAAACCCAGCGATCTCATCTCCTATTTCAGGGTACTTGGTATATATGAGGTCGGTGTCATAAGTGACAAATTAGAACGTCTTTTTTTGTTGTTGTTCATGCTTTGGTAGAAATTTTCAGGTGCTAGTTATTGAGTCTCGAATCACGTCCGCGAAATCACTTAAAGTGTAAACTCAAATTAATAAAATCAGCGATGCATTAATAGATGTAAATAATTAAAGTCACATTGCAAGTTTTCACGTGTGCGAGAACAAAGTACAAATGGCAATAAACCGGGTAGTTACAGCAACCATGAGTCGGCTTAAACTCGCAACACCTAGTTCACCTCAGCAGGCAGTTTTCCCCTTCCAATACACGCGAGACAGTCAGAGTATTTGCCCCTGTCAGCACGGCGCCAGACTAACAAAGCACGAAGTGTCAAATCCCTCACGGTCTTCGCTCTAAGCTCCCTTCTCTTGTGTCGGGGTTCACACTTGCTTAGCAGTCCGTCCACCCGTACCGTAATCTCCCTAGGCTTAAAGGGCAAAGTAGCTATTGAGAACATTTGTTCATTACACTTATAAGGTATTATTCCATTTCAGTGCAGTAACATGCGGGTAAAACCTGTTGGGATCGGTTTCAGTGGGTGGAAAGAATACGTCAAATTTATGGTTAGACGTCAAGTCCCAGTTTAAAGGTTATCTCAAAGATGAATGGAGAAAGAAAAAATGGAAACCCCCATACTTTTTTTTTCAGAAGGAATTTTTAAACCTCTTGTGTTTGAAGCTGAAATGAATTAGTAATTATATTTTTCAGTTGTACTGTCTACCACTGACTGATTAGGAACCGATTTAGCCGTTTTATTTTTAAACATTAAAAAAACACAGTGTACTGTATTACTGCAACAAGATGATAGTTAATTTAGGCAAACGTGGTATTGTAAATGTACCTGTGCTGTCTACGATAATGCGCAAGCTAAAGATTAAAGAAGTTTAATTATTGTTGTTACTGATCACCAATATATCATGTAGTAATTGCGTCACTAGCAATAATTGCGTCATATGTAATAATTGTGTCATATCTACATTCTAAACATGTACATTATCAAAACGGCGAGTGCAGAGCTAACAAGGGTTAGAATATTTGTAAAAAGTGAGTATTGATGACTTGCAACATAATAAAATTGTTGTTGTCTTTTAGATTTTTCATTTAAAAAATACCCCTGCTATTATAATTGTGTATATATTAACGTTCTTGCTTAGAACTGGCACAGAAAACTAATATTAGTGACAAGAACACACATGTTGAGAACTTAGGTTAGGGTTCTGCTCCATCTAAGACGTCACAACTCTGTGTTTACAACTCAGATCTGTACTATAATTACTGCTGTTGAGTTGTTCGAGTTTAAAACCTAGTATTGCAATGACTACTGTTGTAATGTTTAAATTTAAACTTAGTACTGCAATGACTACTGTTGTAATGTTTAAATTTAAACTTAGTACTGCAATGACTATTGTAGGTATTACTGCCAGACAAGTTTAGAATTTACTTCAGGAACTGTAGCTATAGTTATCATAATTATATTCTTTGAGGGGTTTTTTTGGTTTTTTTTTTTTTTTTTTTTTTAGATATCTTATATTTTTCGAACAAGTTGGCAACACCTTTGTAAATTTACTTTGCAAACAATAAAATAAAATTATCCGAGTATCACTTTGCTATATGAGAACGACAATCTTAACAATTCTCTACTTCTACCTAGGACGAATTGGTGCAGGCGGTTACCTCCTACCTCAAACAGATTGGGAAGGGCAGAGGCGTGAGGTCACGTGAGTGAAACAATTGAGATTGCACGGAACACGCGACCGCCATACGGTTGGGGCACATCGGATTTCTTGCCTGTGCTGGAAAGCTTTAAGCAGACGAGTGGAGCGAGAAAAACATTTGTCACCGGTTGGTTCCTTTCGTCTTGGCGCCTGAACGCCACCCCGGGTGTCCTTTGGCCAGAGGTCACAATGGTTGATCATTTAACAAGGTGCCTCGCCTCGCCACCCTCGATCCTATTAATGACACCAAGGCGACAGTAGCAGACGTCGCCGCGTCAACGTCCGACGCAAAAATATTATAAAATATCACGTAAGGCGCGGTGGTAATGAAAACCGTTTAAGATAAAATTAACCTTTTATCACCAAGTGTACAATTGCCATCATAGATCCTGGGACTGATACCATTGAAAATTTCAACCGTATGTGTGTGTTTGGGAGTGTGTTCACATTGCCCAGACAAAATTGTTTCTAGGAAATCCACAAACGCACGCACATAATTCTTGTGACACTTTCTTTCTCTTCTAGAATATAAATCTCTCTCTTATCTCTTGCGCACGCCTGCGAGATCAGTGCAACATAAAAGAGAAAGTGAAACAAACATATCAAACAGTAAAATTTTGTACACATCTGTAATCTAAAGCTTGCTCCTTAATATGTAACTTAAAAAGTGGAAAAAAAGAACTTTGTACTTTGTTCCAAATAGCGTCTAATATTGGAAAGAGTTGCGGGGATTGTATCGTTCCAAATGTACAGGCACTGAAGGAGAGAAACAAACACAATAATTACTCAAAATGGTGTACTCACATAAACACGCAGTATCCTGTAAGCTAGTTTTTTTTTTTTTTTTAAAGATCTCATGACGTTCGGATTATGCCATAATCTGGTCTGGATCAATAGGTAAAGGGGTCAATAGGTTACAAGGTGAAGGTCAGTGTTTCTTAAAAGGACAGGAGAGATCAGCAGGTGCAAGGGGCTTGTGTCACGCCGCTCAGCGGCTAACTGTCTGGCGCCATTTGACAATAGGACTGTCTGCAGTCCCCTAGAGTGGCAAACTGCAACGACAACCAAAGTGCAGACGGCAAGCGTTCAAAGGGCAGTGGGGTGCAGGAATGTTTGACAAGGGACGGTTGGCTGTCTGGATGGCTGTCTTTAATGATTCGTTGATTTCTTTGTTAGTGATACCAACTCGTTATTTCCGTTTAACAGCTCAACGTTATTAGCACACAAAGGACAGGCAAGCATTCATGTCCTAGAAACACGAACGAAAGCACAAGATGCAGATGTACATAATGTGCGTCCACATTATGAATTTTAACAATATTACAATTTTAGTTTATATAAACGATAATTCTGACACCTAGATTTATTTTTTTTAAAACTCTTTGTACTATTTATTTATTACAGGATTTCTTTGTAACTAGCATTATTAAACGAGACTTTGCTCTAATTATTTATTATATGATTTCATTGTAATGGGCACCAGAAATCTTCCTTTCTGTCTCTTTAGTTAAAGTTAAACATTTAACTATAATATAATTCGTTATTGCATCATTACTATTTTAACCAGTGTCATAAATATGCCTTTTTGCAATATTTAGTAAATCCATGATTTCTAGTTCTAACCAGTATATTAAACAAATATTTTGGGAATATTTTTTTCTAATTTCACTAATTCTTTTGTTTTTATTAGTTATTATTTATTTATTTTACCTTTTTGGTAAAAGCTGCCCCTGTTGAATATGTCATTATTTGTAAAAACTGCCGCTTTCAGCTATTACCTGTAACTGTAAAAAGGCCCCCTTTTTTATTTCATTATTTGTTAAACCAGCCCTTGAACTATTTTATTATCTTTTTGTAACTATAAAACGACCTGACTGCTATTGCATTATCTTTTTCTAACAATAAATCGGCCCTCTGTACTAATTCATTATTTGTTTGTAACTATAAAATGGCCCTCTTTACTAATTCATTATTTGTTAGTAACTATAAAATTGCCCTCTGTACTAATTCATTATTTGTTTGTAACTATAAAATGGCCCTCTTTACTATTTCTGTGGCAGTTTAATTTGCCTATCCCTATTTGTAAACTTAATTGCTGTATAAATTATTAAATATCAAAGTGACCCGACTTGGGCACTCCTTATATTGGTACTTTTGTAAGTGTCAAAGCTGGAAGTAAACAACTTAGGTGGATGAGCAGTATTTATTATCCAATGGTTGAAATTTACAAGAAGACCAGCAGTGGGCTGAGTTTACCAATTCAAAAGAATTTATTTTTTAATCACTTTGAATTTGGTGTGGAAGAATCCAGTCAAGAAAGGTGGCTGTTACCTTAATGGGTAGAAGCAGCCTTTTCTTTTTTCCTATAATTTCGCGGTTACTGATTGGTAGATTCGAGAAGTCTATCCCAGTGTGTAAGTGAAGGATAATCTGCACTCTGTTGATGTATGGTGGCAAAGTATGCTCGACTACATACATAGTGGAATTTCTGGTACAAGGAAGTTACTGGAAACTGCTAAATTGCTGTTGTGCTTGAGGGAACTAATACGGCGAAGGAGTACCCAGATTAGTCTTGAGAGAACAGCGGCTGACAGAACATTCTAAAGTGTGCTAGAGGACAGGTGAAATGAAATAAATCATTTTTTAAATGCACTTTGCTCCTACCGTACCTCAATCGCCCTGTCCAAAACATTCTGATGGTATAAAACAACTATCCTGTGTGATGATAAATTATAAATCAAATATCCTGTGTAACGATAAGTTGTAATTCAAATATTACATTGTGTAATAAATATAATTTACAAATCAAATATAATTTGTAATGAAAAGTTAGTGTCTTGTGTAATATGTTATAAATCAAATATCCTGTTTAATAATAAATCACATATTATCATGAGTAAGATAAGTTAGTAATCAAATATTTTCCAGTCAAAAACAGAAAATTCTGAAGAAAAGTTTACGCTCTCAATAAAAAGATGTTAATTTGCCTACAATAATGTATGACAATGTTAATTTGCCTACAATGATGTATGATGTTTCTTTGCCTGCAATAATGGATGATAATGTTAATTTGCCTACAAAGACGTATGATAATATTAATTTGCATAAAATAATGTATAACATTAGTTTGCCCTCAATAGTGTAATTTGCCTACAGTGATGTATAATGTCTGCCAACAATGATGCTTGATAATGATAATTTGCCTACAATGACGTATGATAACGTTAATTTTCCTATAATGTTAATTTGCCTAAAATGATATATAAATTATACAATTGTGTGATAGTCAACAAATTAACTTTTTTTAAACAAACTATTTTTTACAAAGCGCGTGATGTTTCACGCTAAGAAATTCTCCTAATTTTTTTTTGTTGTTGTTGGTTGGTTGGTTTGAAAGTCATCACTGGGCAAAGAGTGACTTCCGTTTTCTATCTTCGTTTTGTTTGTGAAAGGAGACCTCACAATCATAGATTTGAAAGACTGATGAGAACACAAAGTGCTGGTGCTATTTATGTCAGTTTGGTGTCTAGACTCTACAGAGGTAATGATATAGAGTTGCCTCGTATCCACGTGACAGTGCGAACTGCGTTTTACATGTCCATCTCACAGAACTTAGGGATAAAAGCTGAACAATACGATAAGAGTTACCAGGGAAGAAGTGCGTGATAAGGATTACTGAGGTAGAAGGGCACGGAGTGAGATTGCTGGCCTTTACCATCTCATGTGTGCGTATGCGTGTGTACGTGTTTTGTTTCGTTCGTGTATGCTTGTGATTGTCTATGTAATGATAAAGTGAAATTAAGGAATAAACAATAAGCACAATCTACCACAATAAAATGACAAGGCCGACAGATTCTAGAATAGATCCATGTAACGTGTATAAAATTAAAAATTCAACGCAAAGTATGGCGCGCCACAAATGTCAAAGTTGGTTGTTATAGACTAGATTCAATTTCTAAATTAAAGAACAACCACTAAGTACACTCTGCCGCAATAATTACCAATAGGTGCTAAATGTTTGCTTTCCAACTATGTTACCTTGCTAATATTTAGTAATAATGTTTAAGTGAGATCATTTATTACAATATTAGTGTATTTCATTACGATAGGAGTGTGTAGTTAAATTATTGTTAATTATAGTATTTATGCTAAAGTGAGTATTTATTTATGATGTTGTTTAAAGATGATAAATATTTAAATAAGTTTTTATTTGATAACAAACTATTTTAAAAAATGGTCCGCCTAAAATCAAACTACCTATAATCTAATCAAAACTATTGTCTTAACTCAAATTCATGTAAATCGTAGATCAATGGCTGGTCTCTGTATGATGATACAAAGAACGCTATCAGCTAAATTCAAGAATTTGCTCTCTCTAATCCCTTATCCCTCTCTCTCTCTCTGCTTCTTTTTCTTTATTTCTTTGCCCCACCCTTTTCTATCTCCCTCCCCTCCTCTGTCTCTTTCACTCTCACTCACTTTCTTTGTTGCCATGACTACATTGTTTGCCAAAGTGTCTACAAGTATAGATGACAAAAGGAGAACAAGAAATCTAATAGATCCAGAAAGCAAGGTTAACACTTTCATAATTTAAACAGATACACTTGATACACCAAACAAAAACAGTTTAAAATGAATAAAAGCAGCGACTTCAGTTGTAATACGATTCGTTTTTAAATGGATGAAGTTTTATGTGAACATTTTATTTCCCTATCCCTGTAAACTGAGTCAAATTGAAATGGACGATAAATAAATCGAATACACGCACACGTTAACGCTAGAGTGAACGTGTAAATCAGAAGAATGCGAAGAAGACTGAATACTTATTTCAGCCAGAGTTAGCTGCCCCTGTAATTGAAATGGATGAGAATTAGACTGAATACTTATTTCAGCTAGAGTTAGCTGCTTCAGAAAGACGGATGCTGAGAGGAGAGGCACAGTGTTTCCATTACAAAGGTTTGTTCCATTTACTGAAGACTGAGGAAAATCACATGGCAGCATAGCATAGCCCAGGGTTTCTATCAGTCGGTTAGCAAGCCGGCCCTTCAAGATGCGAGCGTGACTCTGACTAAACGAGGAGTATCCTTCAGGATCTAGGCCGAAATATTTTTGTGGAGACATTAATTTGCTTAAGGGACATAATTTCTCTCTTTGTGCTATTTGATCTGACGTCTAAATACGCATACCCCCCACCCCCCATCAGCGCGAAAGGGTCAGTGAAAAAGTATTTTCCTCTTGAGGTTGGAATAAAAATGATAATTGAAACTTAATGCACTTTTGCTCAAAATGTCAGATTTCTTTCTAGATTTGATAACGTAAAGTAAAATACTTGTATAATTCTAGACTTGAGAGGTACGGTGTTACAATTACTCTGCATATTTTAATCCACGGGGTTTGTTTTACTCATTTTATTTTTATTTTGCACAAATCCAAGGAGACAACAGAAAAGCACATAATGTTGCACTAGAAAGTGGATTACGAGTTTTGTTTGTTTGAATGAAAGTGTTAACACTAAAGTGATTAGGAAGAGAGGAAGGTATATGGTTTCCAAGGTCATTTGGCTAATTATGACCGTCCAATTCATTGACTAGTATTAACTCCGAACACGATTCATTGCTCGCTCTAACTCTACACAAGGATTCGCTTGCCCACTCCCACTGTCGGTCTTCCAGTATGTCCCTGGGGAAACATTCTAGGGGTCTGGAAAGCACAGGTACCGCGCAATGTTAGGGAGAGCGAAGGTGTGAAGTCTTTTGCGTGGAATTTTTTCTGTGGAATCTCGCCCAAGAGGCTGCAGCCAACTCTTTTCGAATTTTTGCTGCCAGGTGTTTTTCAACGTGTTCGCCGCCCTACTTGTATTAGGTTCATATCTGGGCCTTTACTTGAATTAGGTTCATATCTGGGCCTTTACTTGAATTAGGTTCATATCTGGGCCTTTACTTGAATTAGGTTCATATCTGGGCCTTTACTTGAATTAGGTTCGTATCTGGGCCTTTACTTGAATTAAGTTCATATCTGGGACTTTACTTGAATTAGGTTCATATATGGGCCTTTACTTGAATTAGGTTCATATCTGGGCCTTTACTTGAATTAGGTTCATATCTGGGCCTTTATTTTATGCTTCTCCTCTTGCTTCCACGTCTGCTGTCAACTTTCGCTGATTTTGCAGACGGATGCAAACAGCTAAAGTGAGGTTCTCAAGAGATAGAGTTTCACTGGGAAGGAAGAACGTAGAGTTATGTTATGGTGGGGGGGGGGGTGTATGGTGGATTTATTAATGCAATTATGTTCGGTCAGAGAAGAAAGCACATTGATCCTATTTTATTTAAACTGCAAGAGGATCTTTAACGTACCGAGGTAAAATCACATGGGATCCGCTTTATCGACCAGACCAAGAAACTAGAGAAGAGTCACGCCTCACATTGCGGTTAAAGGTCAGTCACGTTTATTTTGTCCTAATCGAACCTCGGACACTGTGAGCGATAAGGTTAGTATTCTACCTTAACAAAGATCCATTTCCTCATTTCTACGCCAGTGCTTGCTCCAAGTTCATTTGTACTATAACACTCTTATGATCACTTTTACTGATTTCGCAGGCGCTCTGGACGTTAGACATAATGTGAAACGATTCGGTCGATATTTCAGGATAGATGATTGGGTGTGTGCAAGTGGTCAACATTTTAGGGTAGATGATTGGGTGTGTGCAAGTGGTCAACATTTTAGGGTAGATGATTGGGTGTGTGCAAGTGGTCAACATTTTAGGGTAGATGATTGGGTGTGTGCAAGTGGTCAACATTTTAGGGTAGATGATTGGGTGTGTGCAAGTGGTCAACATTTTAGGGTAGATGATTGGGTGTGTGCAAGTGGTCAACATTTTAGGGTAGATGATTGGGTGTGTGCAAGTGGTCAACATTTTAGGGTAGATCTGTGCAACTTGACTTCTGCGGAGGTGTGCTATGCTACGTGAATATTTGCGTAGATTTTCTGTGCTATTTAAATTTGGGGGTAGATTTTCTGGGCGATTTAAATTTGGGGGTAGATTTTCTGTGCTATTTAAATTTGGGGCTAGCTTTTCTGGGCGACTTGAGTTGGGGGATCTATTGTTTGTACCTAGAAAGCGGCCAACAGTGTAAATTTCTAAAACCAAGGGAGACAAAAATACTAATTACGAAACGTCGCATATGACGAACAACAATATAATCTAAGACGAATTAGATAGACAGTAAAGATTAGTTACTACGACTGACCAAACACTATGACGGACAAGACATTATGGATTAGTTACTAAGACAAAAAAAAAATCTAAGACGGGCTAGACATTACGGATTAGTTACTATGACAGGCTAGATAGTATTGTGGACAACTCAATATGAGGATTATACACTAAGATAGACTAAACGTTAAGGACTAGTCAAATCGACTACTGGATAGGGAATAGGTATAGAGAATATGGCGATCACTGTGAAGGTGGACTAGACACGAAGGTCTAGACCTATGATGGACTGCACACTATATGAGACAAGACACAAGGATGACAAGATGCTAAGATGATTACACTAATGTCTAGTCATAATGAAGAAGTAGACACAGCATAGGAGTAATCACCTTGACAGACTAGACTTTATAAAATACTCTAGACAGTAAGATGAAAGGACGCTAAAGAATATTTACTATGGACTAGACACTTACGCATACTAGACTATAATAAACAAGAACGGACCACACTAAGAGCAAGTCACTGTGACGGACTAGACAATAAGATTAACTAGATGTTAAGCCCTAGTCATTATGACGATAAGACTCTAAAACAAACTAGACACAGAACTAATCAGCGTCTAGAGTCACTAGACACTAAAGCAGACAAGACACTGTACTAAAACAGACTAGACACTAAGGACAAGACACTGCACTAAAACAGACAAGACACTAAGGACAAGACACTGCACTAAAACAGAGAAGACACTAAGGACAAGACACTGCACTAAAACAGACTAGACACTAAGGACAAGACACTTAAGACAGGGTGTACATCAATTGCCAGTACATGTACTGAGTGGTTATGACTAAGAGTTGCTAACAAAGAGTGAGAAGTGAACCTCGCAGATCTGCATTGACAAGCTAGTGCAAATATATAGTGGCAAGTTAGTTCAAGTCTGCCTAGTACAAATCTGGAGTAACAATCTAGTAGTACAAGTGTGGAGTGACAATCTAGTACAAGTCTGGAGTGACAAACTAGTACAAGTCTGGAGTGACAAACTAGTACAGGTCTGGAGTGACAATCTAGTACAAATCTGGAGTGACAATATAGTATAAGTGTGGAGTGACAATCTAGTACAAGTCTGGAGTGACAATCTAGTACAAGTCTGGAGTGACATGCTAGTGCCGTATGACATCGTTGTGCTCCACTCCTTCCAAATGATTAATGAATGATGTATGCTCTCTGAATTCACAGTTGGCCCTTGTTTACTTCTCGAATGAAAAGCTATTTGTGCCTTCGTCCGTCCCACTTCATGTTTGTTTAAAAATTGGTTTCACTGCCGCTTCCAAAGTTTGCTGATTTTGCAGGCGGATGCCTGCATAAATGGTTTATGTTTCAGAAGGGAGAGATATAAAGACTGCTATGGGTGTGGCAATTAAGCTGTGAGTGGTTACTGGGTTGACTTCTTTGCTCAAGTAGCGACCAGCGTTCTTCCGATTTCAACTGCCAAGGGATCTGCAGAGTGCGCGGCATGTAGCACACGAGACGCGGTTTATTGTTTCCTCCAAATGTCTAGGCACAAAGACTACTACCGATGTGCAAGAGAATTTCGGATCACCCTTAACTTTTTCGACCCGACCTCCCATTACTTGAACGAATGGCAAGTACCCTATCGACTGCGCTATCGCGAGTCATGCTTTCAACGCGTACTTCTTGGCGGTACCTGTGCGCCATCGCGGAAATCTGGCATCGACCCCCCCCCCCCCCCCAGCATTTCATCCTTTTAACAGCTTGCACGTGTCTCTCCCATCGGAATTTTCTTACTCTTTCAATTCTGCTCAGAAATTTCAAATGCTATCGATTTACCGATAATAATAGCGTTGGTGGGTTAGAGATGAAAGTTCATGGTTGGCTTACAATGAAAGCAAAGACAGGAAGGAAATATGTCGTCACGGATTTTCACAATACAAACTAAAAATAAGTGAAAGCAGAGTTGCCGTTTGTGCTGCAGTTCAAAATTAGCATACGGAAAAGATATCGACTTTCAGTTTGTTTAATATTCAGTTAACAGCGAGCTAAGTACGTAATTCTGACAATGTCGGACTCTGATACGTAATAATAACTAATGTCGAACGCGTATTCATAAAATTCATCTAGTAGCGATCTCTGATCCTTAATATTTACTTATATTCGAATTAGGCAGGCTGCGTAATTCGGTAAATAAAACTTAGGTAATATATGGTAAGTAATAGTTTTCTAGTATCTGATCTCCGATTCGTAATATTTAGGTACATTCGATTTCAGGTTCGTTAATATTTAGTTAGTATAGACTTTGATAAATAATACTCAGTTAATAGGGTTTGTTAAGAACTATTTTGCTAGTATTGAAATCTAATAAGAATTATTTATCTTATATCGATTGCTGGTACTGGTAGGCATGCATTGCCACTTAGAAAGTAGAGATCTCTGGTGGTGAGTGGTACGTACTATTTAGATAAGTACAGACCTCTGGTAAGTACTCGTAAACTAGTAATTAGTATAGACCTCTGGTAAGTACTCTTAAACTAGTATAGACCTCTGGTAAGTACTCTTAAACTAGTAGTGAGACCTCGGGCAAGTACTCTTAAACTAGTAAGTAGTATAGACCTCTGGCAAGTTATATTTATGTGATATAGACCGTCTGACAAATATTTATGCAGTAAAGATTTCAAGTTGATGTAGTATACTAATCTGATGAATAATATTTATCTAGTATGCAACTACTTAGTGAGTACTGTTGAACTACACAAATGGTACATGGTATATAATTACATAGATAATGTTGACTTTTGAGAAATAAGAAGCATAGACTCTGCTAAAGCTAGCTAGCTATCTGTCTGTCTATCTATCAATTTGTCTGACTATCTGTCTGTCTATCTATCTATCTGTCAGTCTGTCTATCTGCCTATCTATCAATATGTCTATCTGTCTATATATCTATCAATCTGTCTATCAATCTGTCTATTTATCTATCTGATATGCAATACGTAGCTAGCAGCCATCTCTGGTTAGCGGTATATAACAAGAATGGATGTCTTGTGAGTAGTGATTAGTTAAATAGAACTCTGGAACAATCGTCGGTGAATTATATTTCTCTCATAAGTACATGTTTGATATCAATAAATTGTGAAGTTTCATTTCAATATAAATTTTAAAAATCACTTTAAATTTAGAAATTATTTTTTCAAGCGCGTCCAACAAGAATAGTCTGACACTGATTCTTAGTTTACACCGGTAAATTTTATTTATTTGTTTTGACAGACAGTTTAAGATTAAAAAATCACTGTGAATTCAGTTCGAATCCATTGACAGTGAAGTCTATTCATATAATCACATAAAGCTGATTTCTTTAGAAACAACACCGATTTTAACAAACATGAAATATAGCTAAATGGATATTTCACACGAACAAACATGAAATACAGCTAAATGGATATTTCACAGGAACTGCGGATATGAGTAAACAACAATCAATAAAACTTCTGACAGATTTTGACAGTCCATAAAACTTCAGACAGGACTGGACAGTTGATAACACTTCAGACAAAGCCCTTGAAATGGAATACAAACGAGAAAATCGTCCGAACATGTAAACTATGTCCACAATTTCACGGAAAAGCCTTTGTCTCCTGAAAGGCCTAATGGTCCCTTTAATGCATCATAGAGTATCGTTAAGAACAAAAGGAGTGGTAGTTAATGCTAAATGAACAATTATAGGACACTGCAAAACAAATAAATGTTCCAAGATACTATTTTTAGTATCAAAGAAACAGAAACAAAGAAATTACTAAAGAAAGCTATCATTGGGCGAATGTTGGGCATGTAAGTGCTTATTGCATGTCAGTGTGACCTGAGAGATGGATGGAGAGAAGGGATGAGGTGGAAGAAGAGATGAAAGGAGAGATTAAAAATGGAATGAGAGATACTGAATGACTACACCATCTGCTGTTATGACTTGAAAGGACAAAGTTCACGGGAAAACCTACCTTTTGACTCTTGGCCATGGTCGCAAGCTGTTGAGCCTCGTGGTTCATGTGGCGACCGTCCTGCGCGCACCTGGCGCACACGGGTAGGCGGCAGCTGAGACAATACATACTCAGCATGTCAGTCGGGTGTTCCGAGCACTTCACGTCCTTCGTGGCCTTGCGGTTCCTCATGACATTCCCCTGGGTCGGATCCACAAGGTTATGTTTCGTCATCAGTCCCTTAGCCGGGTGGTGGGCATCACGGCAGGCATCACAGTAGAAGATCTCGCACTGTACGCACATGGTTGTGGCCTTGGCCGGGTCGCGCCCTTCGTCCTTGCACTTATCGCACTTGGAGTCCACCTTCTTTCGGTTGTGGTACTTGTCTACGATGGTCTCCAGGGCGCGGTTGGTGGGCAGTGACAGAGCCCCGTTCTCTTCCAAGAAGACCAACCTCTGACAGACGCAGCAACGGATACACCAGGAGCACGACTGCAGTGACTGGATGAAGATGTTGGCCACACTGGGCGTCCCGACGTAGCTGGAAGGACGACTGTTGCACACAACGCCACTGTCAGTTTCGCTGACGATGCTGAGTTTATCTATGTCAGGGAAGTCCAGCAGGGAAATCTGGTCGCTCGGAAGAGGTGTTCCGTCTTCAAGGGTAGTAGCTGGGAGGTGGTTGGCGGCGGGTTCCTGCAAGGAGAGAGCGCAAGCTACGCACATGGAGTGGGAGCAGGGTAGGAGGACGGGTTTCGTGTACACGCGTCTGCACACTGGACACTTGAGTTCTTCCTCCATGATGACAGAGCACGCTGTCCTTTCTGCTAGGTATCAGAAATGTCCTTGACGCGATGTCATCAACAATCAGCCCCCAGTTCTTAGTGGATGCAATGAATGTAGATATGTCCTTGACGTGATGTCATCAACAAACATCACCCGTTCTTAGTGGACACAAGAGACTGCCTGTATTCAAACCTTAATTTAAATGAAATCTATTGCTTATAATGACTTCAGACAGGGTCAGTCTTTCCTTTTATTATGTTCGATTACAGATAACTGACTCCTCACTGAAATCTTTCTTTGTATGTATGTAGATTTCTTCAAACCAATTCTGCAGGAAAGTATAATTTCTTTACCACTCTCCTAGAAATTATAGGGAAAGAGCTTTCATCTAAGTGACGTCATAATATCAATGCATGCTAAATATGTGTATAACATGACGTGTCATTTCTTGCCCGAAAACTAATTTAGTAGTCATAAAAATTATCTAATCTTTGACTCTAGTAATTATAGAAATAGTCTCATCTTTTTCTCAGTCCCTTCTGTCTATTTCTAAATCGCCCACTCTTTCGTCATGAATGTCGTCACTCTTATGTCACGAAAGTCGAATGCTATCGTGCATGAAAAACAATGCACACAGACATGACAACAAATGTGTTTGCTTCGTTCGCTCCAGCTTCATAGTCATTCACTTTATACACTGAAGGTAGCCAGGGAAATCATAGTAAGAACAAAACATTTTAGTTTATGAAACACGAACTTCAGATCATTATAAATCATTCCTCAAAATTTGACACTTAAGAGAATCTGACGATACGCAGTCCAAACGCTCACCACAGCGACATTTAACAGTTGCGTTAAGTAGTACCGGCAGTATTGTGACGTATCTGAATTCCAAGCACCGTACTATGTTATAGAAATTTTCGAACACTTTACTAAGATACATAATGAATTCCGAACATTGTACTATGATATAGACTTAATTCCGAACATTGTACTATGATACACACTAAATTCCGAACATTGTACTATGATACAGACTAAATTCCGAACATTGTACTATGACGCAGACTAAATTCCAAGCATGTACTGAACACTTCACCGTTACACAGATTTAGTTCTGAGCATTACACGCATCAACAGTACTTGTGCTGATTTCAGCAAAACGCAACATTATTAAATCCGTGATTAGTTTTCAAGCAGCGATTGCTCAAGTCTCGACTTTCTGCTAATATGTTTCTTTTATCGGCGGAAAGTCACTGACTTCAGTCTCAGTTAGCAGCAAGCTATTTCAAGACTTTTATATTACAACAGAACTTCAATGCGCATAAACTGGGAAACTTCCATAAATTTTTGGCACGTAGATTTAGCAATAGCGTATGTCACGTGACTTGTGCATTCTGTTCCAGCGTTTTTCATTTCATGAATGAACAGCAACTCCAATATAACAGGACAATCCCAATTCGTTCTCACCTTGGTTCGTCTGACACTCAAACTTTAATCCATTGTCACAGTTAGCAAGATTATATGGCATTCCAGACAATTCTTATCACTGCATTCCTGAAGACGGCTGTTAAATCTAAGCTGGAGGAAATTTAAGAAATTTGGCAAAATCTTGTACAGTGCAAGTATATGCAAGCGCGAGAAATTATCTTGTCTCGGTAATCGAAAGAAATGTTATTTATTGAAATCTCTCTTTCCTTTCGTTTCAGCGATGTCAAGTTTTTTGACAAGTGTTTCAGAACTGACGTACTGCGTGTAATAGCAAATAATTTTAACTGTGAACTTTCATGCCGACGGTTATAATTTCAGAATATAATTTCAAGATTTATAGCGATCAATTTGATGGTTTGGAATAAAGTATTTTTTTTTTTGTCCCATCTACTTTATCTGTATGTCTTCTCTCTTCTCGTTATCTTTAGTTATAAACAGCGATTTTGTCTCTGTGTGTGCGTGTGTGTGTGTGTGTGTGTGTGTGTGTATGTGTGTGTGTGTGTCTGTGTGTGTGTGTGTTTGTGTGTGTGTGTGTGTAAAACTTGAAGTCTGTTTGGCGAAACAAAGTCATAAAATTGCCGTTAACGAAAACAGAGTGGAAAAAGAAAACAAACAAAAGTTTTGAAGTTAAAACCGAAAACCGATATCAGGAACACGCATTATTCCTTAAAACTAAACTCGCTAGTCATTGAAAAATGACACGCAGAGTGGGCGTAAACAGAGCTGTTCAAATCACAGTAAATATTTCCAATGAAATCAAATCCATTTGAAAATGAAATAAATCCATAACAAAGATGAAAAGACATCCAGTAAACAAATCTTGACTCTCAGAGATTGCAAACTGAAGAAGTCCAAGGCCCAGGTCGCCGAGTGCAGTACTCCAAAAACAATTATTTTGCCGCTTTTGTAGCGTTTGAGCCGCGACAACTCCCGACAAAGCCCACACTCAGCCGAACACCTTACCGTCTTGCTTGCGACTGACAGTTGGCTAGCCAGCGACCGGCCGCATCACCAGCCTTTTCTCGCTAACCTCGCTCTCTGCACGCGCTGACAAAATACAGTCTTGCGCGTGCGCATAGATCGCGTTAGTCGAGCGCGCTGGCCTCACAGTGCGCAGTCGCCTTGTTTGTAAACAAAAGCACGTGGAGAGATTAGCACGTGATTTTAGCCAAGACCATCTCGGAAATCTTTACGTCAACAACCGTCAGTGGCTATAGTTAACTCTCGTATAAGAGAAGTCACAGTA
Source organism: Sinotaia quadrata (assembly GCA_028829895.1). NCBI lineage: Eukaryota > Metazoa > Mollusca > Gastropoda > Architaenioglossa > Viviparidae > Sinotaia > Sinotaia quadrata. The sequence goes on from CM054177.1 coordinate 92,788,264, forward strand.
GTCTTTTCGCATGCTTTTCATAACAGAGCCACAAGTTTATTGCTTACATTATTACTGTCAATGAATAGTGGTCACAGACACTCAGCATGGCCTTGAATAGTGGTCCAAAGACACTCAAAGTGGCCTTGAATAGTGGCGCACATATACTCAGTTTGGCATTGAATAGTGGTCCACAGACGCAGAGCAGCCTTGAATAGTGGCATACAGATACTCAGCATAGCCTTGAATAGTGTCCACAGACACTCAGAGTAGCCTTGAATAGTGTCCACAGATTCAGAGTAGCCTTGAATAGTGTCCACAGACATTCAGAGTAGCCTTGAATAGTGTCCACAAATCCTCAGCACGGCATTGAATAGTGTACACAGACACTCAGAGTAACCTTGAATAGTGTCCACAGACACTCTGAGTAGCCTTGAATAGTGTCCACGGACACTCTGAGTAACCGTGAATAGTGTCCGCAGATCCTCAGCACGGCATTGAATAGTAGCCGCAAACCTACAGATCAGTAGAGCATGATGCCACAAACACTCACACTGACCTTGAAAGGTGGCGGCAGACTCACAGAATGATGTTGTCTAGTTTAGCTCAATGGAAACGGTAGTAAACTCTCAAGACATTCATCATTATACTCTCTCAGACCTCTTTAATACTGAAGTTATAAATAGTAGTCATATTCTTTCAGAGACAATGAATACTGGTTCCAAATCTAAAACCCTTAAACATCTTTTGATAAGTGGCCGTACTACTCTAGGCCCCTTTATATTGCTGTCACATGCTCATTTCGAATTGCGTCCATATACTCTGACAGATTGAATAGTGTCCATATACTCTGACAGATTGAATAGTGTCCATATACTCTGACAGATTGAATAGTGTCCATATAGTCTGACAGATCGAATAGTGTCCATATAGTCTGACAGATTGAATAGTGGACATATACTCTGACAGATTGAATATTGTCCATACAGTCTGACAGATTGAATAGTGGACATATACTCTCAGACATATTGAATAGCAGATATGTACCTTTAAGATTGAATAGGCACTATATACTCAAGTACACCTTGAATAGGCATCATATACTTTCAGACACTTTGAATATACCCCTTACCACTTTAAAAGTAGATATAATATCCCTCCACCCAACACCTTGAACAGTGGATAGAATATACCCTTGATCATTTGAATAATGGATATACTATACTCCCTGACCACTTAAATAATGGATATAACATACTCTCTGACCACTTAAATAATGGATATAACATACTCTCTGACCACTTGAATAGTGGATATCCCCGACTTCTTTTATAGTAGATTTAATATACCCCCGATCCCTTGAGTAGTGGATATAATATACCACACAACAACAAAAAACCGTTCGAATTGTGAATATTATACACCCTCTAACCCCTTGATTAGCGGACATGTAACTCCGGGACCCCTGTCAGGATTTGGTGAATTCACCGCTTAAAATAAATGGCTGACGCCTACACATGTTTATTTCGAAGGCAGAGGATGATTGTTTGCTCAAGGCTGTCCATTTTTCTTTTTTTTTTTCCTTTGCCAGGCGCGGTCAGGACACAGCTGGTTTGCCTCCCCTTTGTGTCTTATCGCGCGTCAGCGTCTTGTAACGAGCTGCCGCACTGTAACGGTTACGACTCAGGCTCTTCCTTACCGTGCGTCAGCATACGCCGTGCCAGTATGTATATTAAGATGATCTGTGCCAATGTACCACGTGAGATAATTATGTAGTTTAACTGTACTATTATATGTGGACCAAGTGAGATTATTATGTAGTTTAACTGTGCAATTATGTGGACCACTTGAGATCATTATGCAGCTCACACCATGTTGCACAACACATCCGTGGAGAGTGAGACATTTATCTAAATGTCAGTTTTGTATTATGTTTGTTGCATGTCTACATCGATGATTTCCCAGAGAAGTACACCAACTCGCCCATCCGGGCGTAATTTTAAGTTTTAGAAATAAGAGATCTTTTGACCGGGGTATGAAAAATAAAGGGCTTTGTTTTTTCTGCAATTTTGCCTGTGCATTTGTCTACACTCTAGATGAGTCTACAGCTACTATTTTGGGTTTTGGACTGTTTGCGGATCTTGAAAATGCACTGCCAGCAGCCAACGAGAGCCTTGTGCTTTATCGTCCCGTGCGACGGACTTGACACCAGGTCGTTCATCTTCAGTTCGCGAAACGATTTAAGAGTCACCAGCAAGTTTTTCATCCCGAGCAGCAATTTGTCTTTCTTCGCATTTCACGTATGAAATAAGAATGTTTGAAAATGTAACTGAATTTCGCATTTTATCCTTCAATTTGTGTATGATTGTGTCTGTGCATGCGTGTGTGTTGTGCGTGTGTTTGTAAAGATTATTTAAACAAATGAAGTGAATGAGTTTCTAACAAATTATCCTCAGAGGTCAAAATTGATGCGTGCAAAGTAGGAATTGTTTTTTCTGTGATATACAAATACAGTATTGTCACTTCTGTGATGTATTAACATACCAATTTGTCATTTTTGTGACGTATTAACATACCAATTTGTCACTACTGTGACATATTAACGTCACTTCTGTTACGTATTAACATACCAATTTGTCACTTTTGTCAGTTACCAACGCAGCAGGAAACCATCCTCTCTGTATATTATACTGAAGGTTTTGCTTGTCTAACTAGATAGTATATCCATATTAGTTTATTCTGTATTTGCTAAACATTTTGCTTAAGATATTAGAATGTATGATGACCAAATACAAATGAGGGTTCTGTCAGAGAACACATGGACAAATTCAAAGCCCATGTCTATATTACTGGCAGCTGAAGACCTTATCTCGGACATTGACTTACAACAAGCACTGAGCCGTGGAAGCAATTCTAGAGCAGAACGACCCACAGATCAGAGACTATGGTTCAACGGACCATGTGTGCACCTGTTACTGCACAATCAGGACCCTAGACTCAACCTCAGGAGCACCCTGAGGAAATCTTTCCTATTCACCACACACTAGTACTGAAAAATATCTCCAAGTGACCATTTTCTAAGTAAAAAGCCCCTCCTAGTCACAATATACTAGTAATGTAAACCCCTCTTAGTCACAGTATACTAGTAATGAAAAGCCCTCCTAGTCACAATATACTAGTAATGTAAACCCCTCTTAGTCACAATATACTAGTAATGAAACCCCTCCTAGTTACAACATACTAGTAAGAAAAGCCCTCCTAGTCACAATATACTAGTAATGAAAAATATTGACCATATTCTACTAAAAGCCCTCGTAGTCATAATACCCACTAGTATTGAAAATTCTCTCCTACTCTCCATATATAACAGGCTGAGTAGTCCCTCCTCGCCACTATACACGTTATGAGCAGAAAAAGGGCCTAGTCATCGTGCATTGTTGAGTAAAATACCCCTAATCAATGTGCACCACTATTGAGCAAAATTTCTCTAATTACCATAAACTAGTACTCGATTTGCTCTCGAAAAATATCAAGTCCATTTTGCAAACATCTAGTGTTAGTAACAATGGTCTGCTTTGTGTTTGATTTGGGTTTCAATTTCGCTTTCAACATATCGCGTCAGTAATTCATGGTCTGCCTTGTGTTTGATTTGGGTTTCAAGTTCGTTTCCAACTTTCACAGATTTCGTAAGCCCCGGGGTGGGGGGAGAGATTTCTATCCTGGGAGGGAGAGTTATAATGCCGTGGGTGGAGAGAGTGAAAGTGTTGGTGTATGAAAGGCTTTCAGTTGCAGTTTGTTGGCCAATGACCAGTAACATACTTTTCCGACTTGTAACTGACAAAAGATATTTAGCGTCGCACTCTGCAACACCTGATTTATCAACAGGGGTCCGATGATCTAGCCAGGTCCACCAATTTGAGCTGGGTGTGGTTGTAGATCGTTCGTTAGTTCATTTCAAGCGAAGATCGAACCCAGTCACTAGAGAAAGGGAGAGAAAGAGGAAGGAGAGAGAGAAGGAGAGAAAGAGGAAAGAGAGAGATAAGAGGGAGGGAAAGAGGAAGGAGAGAGAGAAGGAGAGAAAGAGGAAGGAGAGAGAGAAGGAGAGAAAGAGGAAGGAGAGAGAGAAGAGGGAGAGAAAGTATCCTACCTTCGCGATCGCTTGTCACTAACATCGCTGTAAATTTCGAAATTATTCTTGAACATTTTCAATTTCGAAATTGTCTTCTGTGCAATTCCGTGCTATAATACCTAGTGCGTGTTGTCGTCAGTCGGTACAAGAAGGAAATTTAAGAAGGGTAAGCACGATTACTCTCTCCCTTTATAGCTATTAGCCAATCGCGATTACAGAAGACTGCTCATTTCTAATTTATGAAGCCGAGATCAGCACCAGACTCGGTAACTCCAGCCGAGACAGCTGACGTTTTAGGCTGATGAATTCTGCAAAAAATATTGCTCTCACGCATGCGCAAAATACTCTTTTGTTAAGGAAAATTGTTGTAGTTTAGTGCAACACAATTTACTTGTTTACAACAGACAGGGTGCTGTCATAAAGCAAATAAACATGTTGAAATAAAAAGAAGAAAAATATTTTTTTTTTTAAAAAAGAGCTAACTGGTTAGAGGAACAATACTTGGAAGTTTTTCAAAGAAATATCCAAATTCTTTCGAATAAACAAATAAATTATCCTGGTTAGAGAAGCAATATTAACTGAGATTTTAAATAACATTTTCAAATTCTTTAGTTACATCGTACTATAATTCTTCAACTGTTGTTTACAGTTCTATTTAATTATTTCCTGACAACAAAAGCGATTATTAAAAAATAATTATTATGATATTTCAAATATCTGCAGGCCGGCCTAACCCGTAATTAAGCCAGCCAATCTGACAGCATGTCAAGTTTTCTGTGTCTATACCTGTCAGTGTAATGGCGTAGGGCTAACCCGTAATTAAGCCAGCCAATCTGACAGCATGTCAAGTTTTCTGTGTCTATACCTGTCAGTGTAATAGCGTAGGGCTAACCCGTAATCAATCCAGTTTATTTATTGGCATAAAAATAATCTCGAATAGACAGATATGTTTAGACAACTTTCGTTAGACATATATACTGAATGAGACAGTTTTGACTAGTTATGTCTATATAAAAATAAATTTGAAAGATGAGCAAAATACTTAATTTCAAAGGCCCATAAACAGTTTTAAAAGTCGCGTTGTAAATTGTGAAGTAAAAATAAATGCATAAATATAAATTTCAGTTTGAAAAGAAAATTAATTAATACATACAACATTGAGCATTTTTCTACTATATTTTCAGCCCTGTCATACCTTGTCTTGTTTTATTTTGTCATGTCTTGTCTTGCTTTGTTTTGTCATATCTTTTCAAGATTTGTATTGTAAGGCTTTGTTTTGTTATGTATTTAAACGTTGTTTTGTCATGTCTAGTTGAAATTAGTTTAGTTGTGTCTTGTTTTACTTTGTTCTGTCATGTTTTGTTGCGCTTTTTTGTCATAGCTTATCAAGCTCTGTTCTGTATTTTGTCAAGCTTTTTTTTTTTAGTATCTTTTCAAGCTTTATTTTGTCGTGTCTTGTCAAGCTTTTGTGGTCATGTCTTGTCAATCTTTATTTCGTCGAGTCTTCTTAAGTTTGTTTCGTCATGTCTTGTCAATCTTCGTTTCATAGTGTCCTGCCAAGATTTGCTTAATCATACCTTGTCAAGATTTGTTTTGACAAGTCTTGTCAAGCTTTGTTTCAGTGAGTCTTGTCAAATTTTGTTTTGATGAATCTTGTCAAGCTTTATTTTGTCGTGTTTTGTCAAGCTTTATTTCATCGAGTCCTGTCAAGCATTGCTTTGTCGTGTCTTGTCAAGCTTTGTTGAGTCGTGTTTTGTCAAGCTTTGTTGGGTCAAGTCTTGTCAAACTTTGTTTTGTCGAGTCTTCTCAATCTTTGTTTCACTGAGTCTTGTCAAGCATTGTTTCGTCGAGTCTTGTCAAGTTTTGTTTGGTCGAGTCTTATTAATAGTTGTTTTGTCAGGTCTTGTCAATCTTTGTTTTGTCTTGTCTTGTCAAGTTTTGTTTCGTTGAAGTCTTGTCGAGCTTTATTTGGTTGTGTCTTGTCAAGCTTTGTTTCATTGAAGTCTTGTCAAGCTTTGTTTGGTCGTGTCTTGTCAAGCTTTGTTTGGTTGTGTCTTGCCAAGCTTTGTTTCGTTGAAGTCTTGTCAAGCTTTGTTTGGTCGTGTCTTGTCAAGCTTTGTTTTGTTGTGTCTTGTCTGTTTTGATTAGATGTCTTGAGTGATAAATATTTATTCCTTTGCATCACTCGAAGACATGACCGAAAGTGGAGAGCAACATCGTGGCAGACAGGAAGAAGATAAAAAACAGTCATCTATAAAACTTCTCTTGAATACCAGTGAACATTCTCGGTCGTACAAACCACAGGCACACGCGAGCTGAACAGTCACGTTTCCAAGCCTCTGTGCTTGCAATTTTCCGCCATTGCTGGCCAAGTCTGGGTAAGAAGGAAACGACTTTCAAGCGTCGCCCCTCTTATGAACAAATCGTCTTCCCTGCAAGGCCGGCCGTTTAATTACTACCTGTAGAGAACGTAAATAGTTCAGGCCTGTAAAACTTCACACCGCCCCATAGGGATTCTCAGACTGACGAGGCAATGGCCTTCAGAACAGGAACTTTCTTTCTTGTAACTATAGAAACCATCATCTTGACACCCCACTAACGCGTAATGATGTTCATACTGGGTAGAATGGAGCACTAACACCCACACGACAGCTGCCGGTTTTTTACACAGGGGGTCTTGATTGCTGATATTCTAATGGCCGTATCATACTTGTGTAGTTGTAGGAAGTAATAGAGGGCTAACTAAAAATTCTTTTAAGAGCTACGCTAAGATTTCGGTTTGGGCATAATACAGAGACTACGCGAAGAATTCGGTATTGGCATAATAGAAGAGGGCATGTGATAACAATTCAAGAGTATGACTGATCACTTTATCAGATCAGTTACTAGCAATATCTCTGATGGCAACATGCATATGTGGATGTTTACAACTTTGGAAAGCCAACGGTGGTACAATATAGAATCAAAGGTGGGAGATCGAAGGTCAGAGAGCAATGGAAAATACAGTGAGAAAGAGAAAAAATAGAGAGAGGCGGGATGGGGCGTTGTGTGAGTGGTGGAAAGAGTGAAAGTGAAGAAGAGAGTGATGGAGCGAGAAAAGAAAAGAGTGAAGGAAAAATGTGGAGAAGAGATTGATTAAGAGTTTGAAGAAAAAGAGTGTTGAAGACAGCGAAGATCTGATCAAAGGAAAGAATGAAGAAGAGAGAGATGGAAAGAGTAAATAATAGATTGATGGGAGGATATATGTGATTTGAGAGGGAGATGGAGAGAGAAAGCTGAAAATGAAAGGAGTGAGAATTAATGTATGGAAAACTCAAAATGATTTTGAATGTTCGGGTAGGGGGTCAGGAAAGAGGGAAGGAAACAGACATGGGCTGTGCAAGAAGACAGTGTAGAGGGAAAATGAAGATGATGCCGAAAGGAATTGGGGGTGGGGGGGATATTGAGTCTTGTGGGAGAAAAAATAGGGAGATACCGACGGAAAGTGCGGATACAGATGGGATATCGAACGAAGTCTAGTAAGAAATGTCTCTAGGCGATTTTATCTGATGAAGCGAACTGTCTGGTAGATACTAAGTTAATTAAGGAACAGTGATTCGAATGAATATGTTGGGCGAGTAAACTTTATAAGATGTAATTTGGCGCGCAGTGATTTGGTTGCCAGATTTGACAGAAAGGGTCTCCCGAGTCTCTATGTTACTCCACACCCGTACCCCTCTCTTCTCCATACTCAAACACTTCTTTTCACACCCAGGGCCCCTTTGTTTCTTCCACTGAAATGTTTGTAAACTGCTCATGGTAGAGTGATTTCATCCTTTGACAAGACGGTCGACCCGAACTGATATTCTGATTAACTACAAAACAGGAAAATAAAAATCATTCAAGCAAACAAAATTTAAAATAGAAAATAAAAACCATTCATGCAAAAACTAATTAAAATAGAAAAATAAAATTAATTCAACCAAAGATTGGAAAATAGAAAAGTAAATGTGTCAATTCAAGAAAAACAAAATGAAATAGGAAAATAATTCAATTAAAACTGTAAAAATAGGCAAATACAAAATCATTCAATCAAAACTGTAAAACAAAATAGGAAAATTAAAGTAATTCGACTGAAGACAAACTGGAACAGGAACATTGTCATGCAAACAAAGAGAAATTAAAATGGTAAAATGATTGTCATGCAAACAAAGAGAAATTACCAAAATGTCCGGATTAACATTTCACCATGGTTACATAATAAAATATATTTCAGAAATATTCATTGTGAAACATGAAAAGTAATAAACTTCAAAATTGAATAACACTTTTATATAACAAGGCACACATTATCTCTTATAATAAGGCGCAACACAAAACTAAACGAAAAAATACAATATAATACTAGGACAAACAGTATATCTAACACAAATACAATAGCAATAAACTTGAACATTGAACGACAACTCCACAAGAAAGTATTATGGCAGACATCTACATTGGCTACAAAGTATTATGGCAGACATGTACATTGGCTACAAAATATTATGGCAGACATGTACTTTGGCTACAAAATATTATGGCAGACATGTACATTGGCTACAAAATATTATGGCAGACATGTACATTGGCTACAAAATATTATGATAAACATGTACATTGACTACAAATCACTGACACTGGCAGCTGTCAGTTTAGTTCAACTGACTTACCTGCTAGTGGCATGTGGCACTATAGAGTCAGGTTCCTATAAATGACCATGAAGTTAAACTGACTTCGTAACTAAGGACTGGAACGAGAAACATATTTAACAATCACTCCTATGGGTGTGTGAAATGTAGTCGAACGTAATCGCACTGTTGACTTTTAAAGAGAGGTACATTTCTTTAAATACATAGAAATGTTGACTTTTAAAGAGAGGTACATTTCTTTAAATACATAGAAATGTTGACTTTTAAAGAGAGGTACATTTCTTTAAATACATAGAAATGTTGACTTTTAAAGAGAGGTACATTTCTTTAAATACATAGAAATGTTGAGATAACCTTTATATCATTGCTTCGTTACACTTACATTACGCATCCAAATACGTTGTCTATACCAAAATAATTACTGTCATTATTATCACTCTCTCATTCTCATACACCCACAAACACACAAGCACACACGCGCGCACCCACACATACACATACTCCTCTTTCTCTCTGAGTACACTGCAACTTCGCTTTCTTTGGAACGCACTGCTGGTTAGAGCACGATACGAGTTATTGTGAAACTTTCTCTTCCTCGAGAAAAACAAAGATAAAATTCATTCCATCCATTACAAAACACAAGCACATATATCACACACGCATTTCGCCAGAGCACACTAGCACACATGCAATGTTTGATTGTCAGTACACGCTATGATAGGCACACAGTCGACGCGAGCAAAACGGCCAAAGTTTGCGCGCGCGATAAAACTGATGGATGTGGGTTTAGTCTCGAACTAAGACTTTGGTTATTGCAGATGACTGTTTAGATTTTGGCAAGAGGGGCTTTTCCTCATGACGGATGACTGTTTGTGCAGTTTTGCTAAAGCGGCAGCATCTTACCATTTGAAAGGAGTGTGATATTTGTAACAAGCTGAAGAAAAACAGTAGGACTAAAAATCCTTACAGCAAATCTAATTTCAAATACAAAAAGAAAAAAATTTAGGTGAATTAAAGTCTTAATAGTATGCGTGTATGTTTGTTTTGTAACTGTGTTTGAGTGTAAATGTGTCTACAAGTAATTATTTATGGGAATATTTGCACACACCAACACACACACACACACACACACACACACACACACATATGTTTTAATAATTAAGACTTTAATACAAGTTTGTTTATACATCCTTTAAAAAAGGCGTTGTTGAGACACTCATTAACATTGACTTTATTAAGACATCCATTAATAGAAGTTTTGTTGAGACACCAATTGTGTTAAACATCCATTGATATATGCCTTATTAAGACATCCTTTAGTAAAGGTTTTGTTGAGACATCCATAAAAATAAGTTGTTAAACATCCATTGATATAGGCCTTGTTAAGACATCCATTACATGAAAGATTCTATATTTTAATTGTCCACATGCCCATAATATTCTCTGAAGTTAGAGATCTATCGATGAAAGGAAACTAAACAAAAGCGCAACAACACAAATATCTAAAATCGAATATATCTACTAATATTTATTTTATTTGCAATTAAGAAAGCTTATTATATGATTGATAAGTATAGATGCATTTTTAAAATCAATATTAAACAGCGTTACATAAACCTAAACATGATGAATTTCACAACTTATGTAATCATTATGACGCCGATAAGCGGACTGATTATTTCAATTGTAACAGAACTAATGAAATCACTCTGAATACCCGATAGCAAAGCGCCCCGTAGTCATACTGTCTGTAAGCAGCACTTTACAAGAAAAAAGGAAATAGAAAGACGTTGAATTATAATATTAGTGTATTATATTTGAAATAGGATAATGCATTGAAAAACTAAGCGCAAGAATTAAATTAAACAGAAATGAGGCTAGTTGTAAACTAATATCGTGTAATAGAGTTGCATCTCTAAAGTTTATATTAATAATTTAATGCTTTTGTAACTTAAATACTTTTATTAATTTTTCATTCATCTTTGTGCCAATTCTTTGTCATCTTCACTTTATGTAAAATTTATAGTGTAAAAGTTTACACCTCACTTTATGTAAAATTCATAGTGTAAAAGTTTACATTTCACTTTATGTATAGTGTAAACGTTTACAGTTCGCTATATGTAAAATTCATAGTGTAAAAGTTTACACCATCTTGTCACGTTATTTCTTCGTTGTTCAGCAATTGTCTGGGGACCTCTAACTGCCAATATACGGCTACACGTCCCAGTGTCGTATATGGTAGCCCAGCTCATGACAATATCCATTAATTGTAAAGCGACTGTGTTAAGAACATCGAATAATATTTTATAGATATGTTTAATACTGCTTTGCCTAATGCATCTGTGAGAGTGATAATCCTTACCACTAGGTGGATTAATGATAGTTCTTAATTAGTGATCTATTTAATCTGCCTACCGATGGGGTTTTCGCCCTTTGCAGTCGGAGAAACTAGGTCAAGCCCTAGAAACCAATAATTCTCTAATTATCTCCCATCTCTAAGTGCTACTTGTCAAGAGCGAACTGTCCTCCTGCAATTAATATTAATGCTAGGATTTCATGGAATTTCACTCTCGCCCTTACACATTCTCCTTTACCAACTTAAGAGACACTGTTCCCTAAGTATGCCTGACTTTAATTTGTAGTTCATAGGCTGCCCCCCACCCCTTAAGCATATACTTCCTATTAATTAATTAGTTTAAAAGTGGAAAAGTGAAAAAATAATATATTTTATTAACTGTAACAAATATAGAAATGATCAATAAAATTATATACACGATATTTACAAAAAAAAATATCACAAGGCATAAATAAATACAAGTCAAGTTTCTAATTAGTTAACCTCTTTCAAGTCTTCCACCAGATAAGGTCATTCAGACCGATAATTCATAGGCCTCTCCAAATATTGCTCATAATTTGAATAAGTCTCTGATAGAAGTTCATTAACCATGAGAGTGAACTTGAGAATAGGTTATGATTAGAAATTATAAGGAAAAAAGTATTATAATCCATGAAAGATAGTACAAGACAATGATACTGAGAGCAGGACATGAATTCACCTGATCATTCAGGCATCCGCCAATGTGGTTCTCTTCGCCGAAACCTCCAAGGAAGCTTAGATATTATGAGCATAGTGCGCAGGTTTGTCTGTTGGCCTGAATACAAGTATCGCACAGAATTTGTCCAAATACATGAGCACACCACATGAATAGTTGTTCACAACACAGAATGACTAAGTCCAAGGACGACTCTCAGTGTCCAATAGAATGTCACAACAGAGTCACCAAATGTTACAGAACACAGGACGACTAAGTCCAAGGACGACTCTCAGTGTCCAATACAATGTCACAACAGTCACCAAATGTTACAGAACACAGGACGACTAAGTCCAAGGACGACTCTCAGTGTCCAATACAATGTCACAACAGTCACCAAATGTTACAGAACACAGGACGACTAAGTCCAAGGACGACTCTCAGTGTCCAATACAATGTCACAACAGTCACCAAATGTTCCACAAAGTGGGAACAAGGAAGAATTGCACATAAGATAATACGTTGCATATGAGAAAATTATATTTACGTTTTCAACGTGTTTCTCTCTAGATTTACGGAGAAAAATACAAAATGAAATTTACAAAATTTTCAATCAGATTTATAGTAAACTTGGTTACATGAAAAGTATTCGAGCATTCTTTCCACAGTAAGAGTTTTGGTTTACACCGGTATTTTATAACTTTTCCAGACATAACTTTCTGCTCTTGACCAAATCAAATCAGCAAAATTCAGGACTTATTTTCTCTGTAAGTGACATGCTAGAGCTCAGACCAACTATATATACTGTCGGGTTTGAATCTCTCGATGAAGTTCAGAACAATAGGGTATTCGCCATGATGCTTCGGCAGCAGGGCCTCTCAGTGCCTCTGGGCACGTTATGTTTGGTATATTTGTAACAACTCTTTTGTCTGTCCAAGAGTACTTGTCTTAGCCTTCAATCATGCACTTCGTGTCAGTAACTCTTTAAGTTGTTTTTTTCATCTTTTTGTTCTTTGATCGTCTCGCTGATTCTGCTAGCATGGAATCACCTCTAGGCAGCATGAGTCCGAACGCGTACGGTTAAGCTCATTAACGCTGTGGTTATGTAATCATGGACTGGCCTGCACTACCCATGGTCTCTTGCAGAAGTTCAAATAGACAATTCATGCTTTCGTGTATAGGCACGGGCTTATCTACTAATCTGCTTAACTTTCACGGTTCGCTTCCGCGAATTTATTTATTTATTGGACAACAATAATTTACATTTATTTATCGGTTGAGTTTTCTTTTGGGGGCATTACGGCATCAAGTAACATTACATGGAATTTGTTACAAACGTCCGTTAACACTGGCTTAGCTAAAGATATTTAATAACTTATTAAAGTCATTACTATTGGAATAATTTCTAAGGCACTCACTAACGATGCTTATTTATCAAACGTGACAATGAAATGCCATCACAACAGAAACCAACATGATACTTTAACAGTCAAACAAATGATATTTATCAGTACTATCTGACCTTCTGCTATTAAGTAAATTTTTCCTTGATTTGATTTGTTTCAATAATCGTTATTATTTTGCAGTTATATACTCTTCAATACTCATACCAACTTTCCCCCCTTCCCTCCAGAACTCCTTGAAAGAGAGCTGTAGGCAGTCACAGAATCTGATTGTCGGCAAAGACGTGGGCAAAGTAGGTCAAGCAGAATTACACCACTTTAATGGCGTTGCCACTGAGGCAATAAAGCCCAGACTTAACGTCATCCGGCGGAGATCTCCGAGAACAAGCAACACGCCCACGTTCATTCACATAGTGAGTGATAATTGTTTCATATCAAGTCAACCGGAAAGGGTTTCAAGTGAAGGATAAGGGAGAGCAGAACGGAGAGAGGTCGTAAAAGTGAGGCAGACGGCGCAGTAAACTGTGCGATGTGAGTGAAGTAGCCAACGGACGGATAGTATACATATAAGCGTGTGTGTGTGTGTGTGTGTGTGTGTGTGCGTGTGTGCGTGCGTGCGCGCTGCTATTTCAATTATTTACTGATAGTTCCTTTTATTGTTGCGTGCATGCTTTTGTAATATAAGTTCGTTTACTGGAAAAATTAACTTATTTATGCTTTTGTAATATAATTAAAGTTCGATTATTGCAAATAAAGCTTTTGTAATATAATTAAATTATTGTATAAAGATTATAGAACGTTAATTTATCTTTATTGATAAATATTATAGAACGCTAATTTATCTTTGTTGTATAAAAATTATAGAACGCTAATTTATCTTTGTTGTATAAAAATTATAGAACGCTAATTTATCTTCTTGGAAAGATAACTCACTGAATTGCAATTGTGAAATGCTGTGCACGTTGAAGTATTTTTGTATGTAATAATTTAACCCACTTGCGTGTAAAATGTTTTGTTGTAATTGTAACACGCATGTGCATGATTTGAAGTGTATCTTTTATTTCTCATAGTTTACTTTTCATTGTGAAATACAATTACCTCCGTATATGATGATTTAATCCACTTGCGTGTAATATGTTGCATTATAATTGTAACACGCATGTGCGTGATTTTGGACTATATCTTTTATCTCTCATATTTTATCTTTCATTGTAAAATATGATTTAAAAGTTCGATTTGTGAATAGGCTACTCTATTGTCAATGCAGCATGTTACGGATCAGCGAATAAATCGAATTGTCGCTCATGGAATGAAATTATCTTTTCAGAGTGGGTTTTCAGTTCACGTTCGTGTGTTTGGTTTTGAAGTTCATACCTGAACTTTGTGGGGATTCTACGTGGATCCTGTGCATGTCCAAAGTGCAAGACTTACTGGACACTGGGCCTTACAACTAAAGGTTGGAGAGCCAAAATCAATGAGCTGTGACACAGTTGCTAGAATCTGATATCCAACAATGCACTGTTGGAGAGTGAGCGCTGCCATAACTGATGAAGGGTGAAGATAAGTGATAGTCTGTGGACTCTGAAATCTAGTCTGTAACTTACGATTCGTACAAACTCCAAAGACAATAGGTAGTTCTATGACCTTCGTATCGGGGATTAATGTATGGAATTACCTGTTGTTAATTGTTAATTTTATTAAATATTTTATTGTTATCTAATTACAGAAGTTGGCTAATTATTGTGAGGAAGACCAATTAGGGACTGGGTTGGATGCTGAGTCGTGATAAATATTTGAATGCATAATTAGTTGTGATTAGATAACGTACCCAGTTCGTGCTTTATTACACAGGTTCGCCTGTCACTAAACTTAATATCTAAACTAAGGGAGTTAATTTAGGAGACTGAAGGGTGAATCTGGGCAACCTGTCTGTCGTCAGCATAGGTCAATGTTGTAAATTAATATTTAAATCCTCATGCTGAGACAAGGTCTCTCAACAAATACTGAAATGTAACAGTTAGTCTCATATAAGTTCGGCATGCTTGATTGGGACTGGCTTTTCCATCGGCATGACCTCATTTGACCGAACCAAGTCAATTTGGCCCTTTTGATGAGAAATATCATTAGTATTCTGATGTGAAGTGTACCTCAGTTGAATGCAATGTTAGGAAGTGGCCCATTTACGCTTCTCAAAAGGTTCGAAACCATGAGTGAGATATTTTTCTGTTATAGGGGAAGTGACTGCTTGTTCAGCAATCACACTAGACGGGTCCAGGAAAGATTGGATCATCAAAAATTATGTCACTCCCCTTCTTTCCTTTGTGCGCATCACACACACACACACACACACACACACACACACACACACACACACACACACACACGCACGCA
This sequence comes from Sinotaia quadrata, assembly GCA_028829895.1. Lineage (NCBI taxonomy): Eukaryota > Metazoa > Mollusca > Gastropoda > Architaenioglossa > Viviparidae > Sinotaia > Sinotaia quadrata. The sequence goes on from CM054177.1 coordinate 92,803,868, forward strand.
CTTTTATATATATACACACATATACATAGATATATAAATCCACATGGAATGATTAAATTAAAAATAAACAAAATAGGAAAGAACATGCAAGGAAGAGTTATCTGTACTTGAAAATGACCCTTAGAATAAAAGTAACTGAACAAATGATAAAGAGCATGTGTGGAAGAGTTATCTGCACTTGAAAATGACCCTTTGCTAACATAGCCGCCGTTAAAGTTTGATTGACGTCACATGTAGGACCAGAACAGGGAAAGTGATCTAGCCTGCTTGGTGTGCTTGTGTGATAATTAAAATGTAAATGTGATACAACGTGCGCAGTGTGCTAAAAATAGTAATGCACTGGTTAACAAAAATTAGTCGCTTGATAAACTACATATTTCTGATTAATTGGCAAATGAGTTTTAGTTCTGTAGTTGTGCTGAGCATAGAGAATTATAGGAAAATGATATTTCATTCTTTCGTGCTGCAATGTTAAGAGAATTGTTAGTAAATGAGATATAGTCCTGCCATTATTTTGTGTATAGAGAATTTTTGGCATGTGTGATCTAATCTTATTATTGTGATATGTACGGAGATAATTAGGAAATGATATCTAACCCTGTTGTGTTGTGAGTACAGATTAATTGGTAAATGATGTGTGTTTCGGGAAATGTAATGGTAAATTGGCAAGCTGTACATTTGTGCTAATAACTGATAATGAAGATCTTTATGTATCTGTGGCTGTGTGCGGTATAATTGGCAAGCTGTACATTTGTGCTAATAATTGATAATGAAGATCTTTATGTATCTGTGGCTGTGTGCGGTATAATTGGCAAGCTGTACATTTGTGCTAATAATTGATAATGAAGATCTTTATGTATCTGTGGCTGTGTGCGGTATAATTGGCAAGCTGTACATTTGTGCTAATAATTGATAATGAAGATCTTTATGTATCTGTGGCTGTGTGCGGTATAATTGGCAAGCTGTACATTTGTGCTAATAACTGATAATGAAGATCTTTATGTATCTGTGGCTGTGTGCGGTATAATTGGCAAATAAGATCGACACCTGTATTGCGTATGAATGCCTGTGTTGCGGGCGGCAAAAAATGGGTAGTAAGATATACCTATCTTTGAGTTGCGTGCGGTAAGAATGGGTAGTAAGATATACCTATCTTTGAGTTGCGTGCGGTAAGAATGGGTAGTAAGATATACTTATCTTTGAGTTGGATACTGTAAAATATGGGTATAAGATCTGTAACAGGATTTTTTCTTTAGCTGTAATCAAATTAATTATGTGATTACGAGAGGGCCTCTTAATTGTGAGAAAGAATTGTCTTTAATATGTTTACGATAATCTGCACCTTGTGATTGTGGATGGAGAACTGAATAGAGACTTCCTTTGGTCCCTTCCCAGAGTAATACTTAGTATACAGTTAATCACCACGAATTATTCATGACCTGACATATGTTCTCGCAGAGCTGTATACATTCCTTTAAGAAGGTCCTTTCTATCCGACTTTAATAAGCTAAGCCCTCAAAAAAAAAACAAAAAAAAAAACAAAAAAAAAACAAAAAAACCTGCTCTAACCTTTCAAACCCAATTATGTAACAAGGGTGATGGTGTAAACAATGAGAAATATTATTTATTATAAGTATAACAAGCACACACAGCAAAGCAATTCAACATGAAGTAAATGAGAACAAATGACATGTAAACATAGACGAATCAGATAAACAGAATATAGGTTCTTTGGACAGTTCTATAACAAACAGGCCTGAACGTCTCTGATCAATTGTCTAGGATTACAACAGTCTATGATTAGCAAAATTAATTCGTTGAGTAGATTTCACAAATTGGCAGCAGGGGTTTTCACGAAGTGGAAAGGATATCTTATCCTTTACTTGGCCTTCTAAACCAGCTATGTGTAGATGGCCATACTCTATGGTCTCTTAACAACCTCTTCTTCACTGGTATACAGTTCAGGTATACAGATGAACAAGACCGTAGTGCCTCCTGGCATCAGAAGACCAAAGTACAGCCAAGTCAAATCACAGGCGACCAGCCAAAGGTGCGACGAGTCCAAGGCATGTACAGGTATTGTATTTCTTCCGTCTAAAACTCTCACTTTTGATTGGTTAAAGTGCTCAAATTTAAGGAAGGTATGTTATTGTGTTCCACAGGAAATAACAGTAGGTTTGGTTTAATTATAGTAACATCTCTGACAATGCTTGAAAGCTGATGAGAAGCTTTGATATTTTTCTTCCAATGCATTGTACTAACATGCAGTGCTTGGTGTCCGCTTCGCTGTAGTACAAGCATGTGCTCACCACTTGACAAAGAACATTTCATGACAATATGCATTAATTTATTGAGAAAAATAAGTGACAAAGAACATTTCATGACAATATGCATTAATTTAGTGAGAAAAAAAAATGACAAAGAACATTTCATGATAGTATGCATTAATTTATTGAGAAAAATAAGTGACAAAGAACATTTCATGACAATATGCATTAATTTATTGAGAAAAATAAATGACAAAGAACATTTCATGACAATATGCATTAATTTATTGTGAAATATAAGTGACAAAAATAAAAGAGGAGTGGAAATATTTGTCACAAGATCTATCTGTGATCTGTGTATCTGCTTGTAATAATTATTAAAATTTATCACGGTGAAGCATGTGTTTTGCAAAAAATAGTAACATCTACTACTGTGATGTGTGTAGTAAGACCTACATCATTAATTCTTTTCAGTAACAATGAGTAAAATATGATGGTTTATATTGTGATAAGCAGTAAATCTACCTCAGTGATATGTGTAAGACCTACATCAATGATGCGTTTCAGTGTTTTGTAATAATGAGTAAGATATGATGGTTTGTGGTGAGATAAATAGTAAATCTACCTCTGTGCTGCGCATGGTAAGATAAGAATGCCGTCCCATGGTGCGTTCTGATTCTGCCTACAGTGCCAACTGGGAAGTGTTCACTATCGTTGCCAGACCTGGTACTAAGAAGGAATTTATCCTACTCGTACCTGACATTACACTTCTCTCCATCTCCAGAAGGTCACAGGTCACAACTTCGCAGAGCTTACACGTGGAAGATGGCCTGACGCGCTAACGATGATGTGTGTCGATGTGTGATATTGAGCGTAGCTAAACATTCGGCAAGTCTCATTTTTTACGCAACATATCCCTCCCTCCCTTGTCACGGTCGATTCGAAATCTCATCTCCAGAGTTCTGGTAAGCAGTGAACTGAATGTCTTACGTTCATTTATGAATGGATTTCTCAAGTACTTGGTAGTATTGGCGAAATAATAGGTAACAACATTAGCAGTGAAATGGTTAAGTGGTGAGGCCTATAAATAAATGTTCATATTGAAACAGGTGGAGAAGAGCAAAGGGAGATAATGTAATCACTGTCTTGCTGTAATCCTAAGGATCAAAAGTAATTCTTTGTAGTCAATGAAGCATTCAGTGTTAGCAAGTAAATATAATTATCAATCAGTTATTATCGATTTTCAGGACCTAGCACTAGATAATGATACCTGGTGTTTCACCCTAGTCACTTGCTATAAAATTCGGTTGGAAAAATGAAGCATAAATGGAGGAAAGAGAAAATAAGTAGCTACTGGAAAATCCGGAAATACACAGGTGGAGAGTTGAGTGCAAGAAGCAAGAATTATTCGCCCATAGAAGACAACTTTCGGGTGGGTTTTGCTAAGGTGAGTTTATCATTTTAAATACAGCAATTTTGGGCTCACGTACACGAAAACGCATATGAAACACAACCAGGGATTTTTCCTAAGTATAAATTAAAAAATAGGATTAAGAATCTTCCACATATGAAATTAAATGGAGATTCCTAAGAACAATTAATTAATTTCCGAGTAGGAAAATCCAGCTATGAATTTTCTAAGTGCAAAAGGGACAATTAAAGAATTTCGAAGTAAACAAATTTCAGCTGAACAATTTTCTAAGTACAAAATGCAATTAAAGAAGTTTCTGAGTACGAACATTTAACTAAAGTATTTTCTAGGTCCAGCGCCAGGCACCGAAAAGTCCACAAATGCGGGGGCCCAGCGGTCACAGGTGCCCATCCAAAAGATAAAATGAGTGACCCACCCCGACATCCTCCGTCCTTGGAAGCCTAAATATTTATTCTGCGGCGGGGAGTGGGGAAGCACAGGTTAGCCCCTGCCCTGCCCACATTTACTCATTGCCACGAGTTACCCCCAAATGCCCTCACTCGTCATGAGTTACCACCACCTGTTATTGACCACGAATTCCCCTTGCATGCACTCATTGACCACGAGTTACCCTCCACACGTCCTCATTGGCGACATATTGCTCCCACTTGTACTTTCTATCCATGAGATACCCCCACTTGCAATCACTGGCCACGAGTTACCTCACATGCCCTCATTGGCCACATGTTACGCCCACATGCACTCACTGGACACGAGATACCCCCCCATGCACTTACTGGCCATGAGACAACCCCCCATGTGCACTCACTGGCCATGACTTACCCTTACATGCACTCACTGACTATGAGTTATCCTCACATACTCTCACTGACTCCCTCATGTACTCAGTGGCCATGAGTTACTCCAAATGCACTCACTGCCCACAATATACCCCCACATGCTGTCATTGACCACGAATTACCCCATACATGCACTCATTGGCCATGACTTATAACCAAATATAGTCACTGGCCATGAATTACCCCCACACGCACTAACTAGCCACGATTTACCCCCATATGCACTCGCCATGCGTTATCTCCAAATGCCCTCATTTGCCACGAGTTACCCCACATGTACTCATTGGCAACGAGTTACCCCCAAATTCACTCATTGCCACGAGTTACCCCCACATGTACTCATTGTTCACGAGTTACCCTCCACATGTATTAATTGGCCACGAGTAACCCCACATGTACTCATTGGCCACGAGTAACCCCTACATGTACTCATTGGCCATGAGTTACCCCCACATGTATTCATTGGCCACGAGTAACCTCACATGTATTCATTAGCCACGATTTACCCTCATATGCACTCGCCACGCGTTACCCCCACATGTACTCAATGGCCAAGAGTTACCCCCACATACAGTGAGGCGGGGGGGGGGCTTCAAAATATAGATGTACACCAAGCACCTTTAATTAATTATATTTTCTCAGACTTAAGTGTATATACAAATATTAGCTCTAGAGAACATTACGGCTTTAGTATTCGATTCAATTTCATTTATTTACATATAGATATATTTGAGATATAGTCAGTTGTAGAATTTGGTGTATAAATATTACTACAGATTTAGAAAGAGAGACATTTGAAATGAAACATAGATGAAGATTGCTATTTTAATACGCAAAGAGTTTTAAATTAAAAAAAGTTACAGATATAAACATAGATTCAGACTCGCTTATAAACAAATCAGTCATATCTGAATAGTCAGACTAGGGAGTGGCGCGTAGTGTCCTACATTCACCTCAATCCCCTTTTCTTCTCTCTCTCGCTATCCCGACCCTGACCCACCCGGAAAAAATAAAGAGAAGAAAAAAGAAATTACAAAAGAAAAGTTTCGGGAGGTACGCTGTTACCGGATGAGCCCCGTTGGCTCATCTGACCGTAGCAGTTCCTCTTATTGTTCAAACAAAAAAAGATGTCTACGGCAAGAAAAACAAAGTCCAGTCGGGCTGCAGGCGCCTGGAACGACAAAAGCACACGTGAAGGGAAGGTTTGGCGCCGCTTAAAAAGCCGAAGGAAAAGGCGACGCTGCGAGAGGTTGGTGAAGTCGGATTCCCACTTCTCTGTTTATTCAAGCAACACGGCAAGCGTTAGTCTCGCATCCACTCACACCGGTAAACGTGTAGGTCTAACCTTCAAATTGCCATGCATGCTTGCAAACAGGAGTGTTATGTAGTGTGTGTGTGCGTGCGTGGAGACTGTAGTTAGCCAAAGATGATTGCTCTAGTAACCATTTTTTTGTTGTTGAAAATTTGATTGACCGAACAACACTTTTTTTCCTCCCACCAATCGTCCTTGACTCATCTTCTCTACACGTTAGCACCATTCCTACAAAATCGGAATCCCAGCTGCTTGACTAAGTCTCGATGAATTTATTTCTCGGCTTCTTAATTAACACCTTATCCACAACATTCTCGACCTGACTTCAAATATATGTCAAGGTCGGTGACATGTATAAATCCTCAAGGTTTCTCTAGTCAACTTCCATTTCTGTGAATTTGTTACTATATTCTCTTCGAGCCGAAACTTAGAAGTTAGTCATTTCAGAATCTCAGTAAAACTTGGATACTTTGAAAGTCTATTGAGATCATCAAAAAGATTTATTAAGGAGCCAATCAGATGGGTTAGAAGAGCCCTATTGACTTTCCTTTTACAAGTTTGACCGGTGTGGTTAGGCACATACATTTGCAGCAGACGACGTTATCACTGGACACTTCATCAGCTTTCGACGCTGTTTAACCGCCTTTCTCTTATAATTAAGATATAAGTCTAGTATAGGGCTTTTACCAGCATACATAAACACTCTGTGGAGGAGATTTCAGCTGCAAGTCAGACATTCACTGTTTCTTGTGGTCTGGCTTCCATGGCGTTCGATAAAAAGTGAAAGGTGTACCACATGGAAAATATTCAAAACAAGGTTTAATTCCTCTTTTAATTTTCTTCAGATGTATGTACATCCAGCACTACACAGTACGTTCCAGTGCTTCTAGCGATAGTTTATAGTAGTGGTTCTCAACCTTTTTTAGGTCAAGGTCACATTCAAATTCTGAGAAGAGTTTGGCGGGCGCCTTCAATTTTTCAAAGCTTATTTTTTGTACTGGATATTAAGTAATACCCAAATATCACATTTAATAGCACGTAATACATGTATGTATACCATTCAATCTATTTCACTATTACTATGTGGATTTGCTCTTTATGAATCTATCTGGAAGATGAATTAAGTAGCTTTTACAAAATAAATTTCATAATCAAGCAGTTTTCATCTTATTTATTTTTTAAAGTACAATATTGCTGAACTAGTGGACGAAATGTAATTATTATTTTTACTTTAACACGGAAGCCAGTTATGGTTAATTAAAAATATTCTTTCTATTTTTACTGGTATCTGGATTTCAACAAATAAATATGAAAAATGTTAAGCACGATTTTTATTTTTGCGTGTGGATTTCCATAAAAATACAAATAAGAATAATATTCATAAGCGCTCTCAAGAACTGAGTAAAGAAAAAGTGTTATTAATTCACGTCCTGTTATTGTAATAGATCAGTATGATTTTTGGCACTGCATTTCAGAGGCGTAGCTAGGATATTTTGCGCCCAGGGACGAACTATAAAATTGGCGCCCCTCTCCCTGTTTATTTCACCCTTTATTACCCTTGTTCACTTATTATAATGTAACGTTGTAAGCCTCATTTTGGCGCCCCTGTATCTTGGCGCCCGGGGACAAATGTACCCCCTGCCCCCCCTCCCCTTAACTACGCCTCTGCTGCATTTCATTAGCTAGATTTTAGCAGTTGGGAGAGTAAAATGATATTTCCGTTTGTCAGCAATCGTCAAGATGCCCACATGTAAATCAAGATCTGTATTTTGACTTTATTAATCTCATTGTTAAAGCAATTTACATAGACAAATGGAATCGAATTAAGATTTTATTGTGTACGCTATAGATCTCCAAAATTATCATCTGTTGTGATCGATTTGAGAACAATATCGTTTTGAAGGCAAAATCTCGAGATCCACTTCTCTTCCTACTTGAATAAGACTTGCAGTCGATGTAGCCATTTCTGTTACCTCTAGTCGGCAAGATAAGGATTCCCAGGTAAGGCAATCAGAGACTCAGTGATGATGAACTTTTGTAAACTCTAGTTGGCAAGTAAAGGGATTCCCAGGTAAGGTAATCACAGACTCAATGATGATGAACTGTTGTAAACTCTAGTTGGCAAGTAAAAGGATTCCCAGGTAAGGTAATCACAGACTCAATGATGATGAACTGTTGAAATATCTTTTCAAACTGCTCCATATGTCTTATAATGTAGTGAAGAGTTAAAATCAAAGCCACATGGACTTCCGCAAGATCAGTTCTGCTTTGACTGATTTTTTCACAGAACCTAAAATGAGTGACATGAGGTTGGATGGAAAAATCTACATTTGTACTACTTTTCACACTCGCCGCGGGCACCGTGTTGGGAATCACTGGTTTAGAATTTAAGAAAACAATATTAAATGCGAGTAATTCGTTGTTAAGTTATAACATAAGCAATGAAAGGCGGAAGTTGCCCACAAAAATCTATTGTTATAATAGTGATAGCATCACGTATGCTATTTGACCTATATACTTAGGAAAGTTAGATAAAACATGGGACTACATAATCTTTTTACTAGTTCTACATAGGACTACATAATCTACTCACTAGTTTTTTGCAATACCTGTTTTGCAACAATTTCCTGAAAGCTCAATATCAATAGTGTTCCTGATTGTCACGTGTCCGGTCTAGGTTTAAGGACTCTGTCCTATTTTAGATTTTCAGGTATCAATATTGATTATTGATTAATCTCTAACAATAGCGACATCCGGATGGCCTGACCTATCCACTATGAAATGCCAGATGATTCAGGCTATTACTCACTGATACATCACTAGATAAATCAGTTGACTTGCCTTAGCTAGCAACGTTATCCCCCCTTATGTATAAATTATGATTTATGATCCTTTATTATGGCTTGGCCCCCATCTAGCTAATCTCCAGTTGTGCTACAAACAATTATGTAACAATGGGTAAGATAACAGCAAATTTAATAATAACTCATAATAATAGAAAAAAATGACCATTAGTGAACGAGTATTATTAGGGTCAATCTATCCTGTTTAGCCCGAATTCCAAATGGATATATATATGCTTTAATCCAGTCTGTTCTGTTTATCACTGGAACATAACCCACTTAACTCAATAGTTCATGAAATAGTTGAACTGTTGCTGTCATCTATTCGACCTGCGCGGTTCTGATGTCAAGCAGCAGCTATCTTCTGTCTGGTCCCTCCAATGTCGGATACGGCACTTGGCGTAGTCCTCGAACAGTTGGCCACAAACTCTGAAGATTCCAGGTTAAGACTCCAAGTCTAACCTCTGGATCTGAGAACTTCAAGACTCTAAGACCGGCTGGCTGTAAATGAATAACATCATTCTACAGTATCACGTTACAACAAGCGATTATATGGGCTTTGTGGCGACAGCGATAGATTACTCTTTACAAGCTCCACTATTTACCTACAGCTAATTCATAATTCCAAATCAATAAAAACATCTAAATGAATAAATGATTTAGCTTTACAAATGTATGTATAAAAAAACCTCTTGTTTTAGGAAATGTTCAAGTTTATAAACAACACTTGCTTTGGGGAAATAGTGAAGATTTGTATGTAATCAAGCATTTTCCGCTCCTCGAGTAATTAAGCTAAAATGTATGTAATAATTTAAAACGTATTTCATCTTGTAATTCAAATATAGTAGTATGTAATGCATTTCAGTTGTGATTCAAAACCAAAATCAATATATTTCCTAATGTAAATCAATATATTTCCTAATGTAATTCAATATATTTCCTAGTGTAATTGAGGCTTTGAAAATTAGTGACATATTTACTGTTCTAATTTATGTTTGTTAAAATTCAAAAAGATTTTTACACCACATTTCACATATTTTCAAAGAATTTTTTTTAAAATGATCCAGCTATGGTTGTTGTTTGTTTAATTAAAATTTATAATTTGCATAAACATATTTGTTTGTGTCTGTCTGAAAATAAAGAAAATAAAATTTAAAAGGATAAACTATTTTTTCGTACCATAAGAAAGCAGTTTTCTTGGGATTATAGACAAGAAGCCCAAGCGCTAATTTTGCTTTGAAGTGGACTGTGAAATTTCTTACCAATTACGCGGAAACAAGCATCTCGGAAGAAAAGATGTCTCTAACAACTCTAATCAGGATTGTTCGCAGAGGAAACGCATTCACTAGGATTTGGGGAAAAAAGGTAATGCATTCGACAGCTCTCATTACTTAACCGGATGAACTTCATCTCAAGGTTCAATGTAAGAGCACATGCATTCAGGCAGACAGCGGATTTACGCATGCTGATATGAATTAGTAAGTAACAACACTAAGTGGGAATCGTATGAATTCGGGTGTGACAACACTATATAGCAATCGTTGTGTTAATACATGTATAGGAATCATTATGTTAATTCATATGTAACATCACTATCTAGGAGTCATTATATTAATTCGTGTGTAACATCACTATCTAGGAGTCATTATATTAATTCGTGTGTAACATCACTATCTAGGAGTCATTATATTAATTCGTGTGTAACATCACTATCTAGGAGTCATTATATTAATTCGTGTGTAACAACACTATCTAGGAGTCATTATATTAATTCGTGTGTAACAACACTATCTAGGACGACACTCAGACATTCACCACAGTACACCACACATCACACTCACTCACACACACTTTCAGACAGACACACACACTACATCTACTCGACACACAACCACCACCCGCCCTCTCCAGAAACAAGTGAGGAGAGGAAGTTTTTCTCCAGAGGACCTCCAAAGCTGAGAATATCTCTGATAAAAGGCTTACTGCATCCTCTGGAGAAAAGTAAGCGAAAAAGAACCCCACTATCTAGGAGTCATTATATTAATTCGTGTGTAGCAACACTATCTAGGAGTCATTGTGTTAATTCGTGTGAAGCAACATTATCTAGGAGTCATTATGATAATTCGTGTGTAGCAACACTATCTAGGAGTCATTGTGTTAAGTGATGTGTAGCAACATTATCTAGGGGTCATTGTGTTAATGTATGTGTATAAACACTATTTAGGAGTCATTATGTTAATTTGTGTGTAATTAATTCCTTTTTTATTTTTCATAAATCTTTCATTAATTTTCATTCACTTCTTGTTCAATTCGTTATCATCCTCATTTGATGTGAAATCCATTTTGTAATGTACTCATTGTCGTTGTCCTTGATAATATTTGATGGATAACAGGTCTGTCTGGGGCCTCGATAAATGAACCGCCTGTGATTCGTTACCATACAGTCATCACGCCAATCTTTAATTTTAATTAATTAGGTTTCCAACCTGCGACAGTACAAACTTGTGTGCAACAGCTCTGTTTATCATTGTAAACACTAGTGTATAAAGCCTTACTTAGGATTCTTTGTATACACTCGTGTAACAGCACTATTTAGGATTCATTGTATGTACTCATGTGTAACAGCCCTATTTAGGATTCATTGTATGCACTCATGTGTAACAGCCCTATTTAGGATTCATTGTATGCTCTCGAACACAGCAACACTATTTTCATTTTATTAAATAATATGCAAATACATTCTATTAGTTCGTACTTATTATTATGACTAAGAACTCTGATCAGAATTCAATCTGTTAGCTTGTATATAAGAACTACGATCAGAATTCAATCTGTTAGCTTGTATATAAGAACTACGATCAGAATTCAATCTGTTAGCTTGTATGTAAGAACTACGATCAGTATTCAATCTGTTAGCTTGTATATAAGAATTCTAACAAAATTCAATCTATTAACTTATAAGTATGAACTTCAACAAGAATTCAGTCCATTAGATTGTATGTAAGAACTACATCAAGAATTCAATCTATTAATTTATATGTATGATCTCCAACAATAATTCAAACTATTAGATTGTATGTATGATCTCCAACAAGAATGATTTTATCGTAGCATATATAGTAACTTTATAGATATGTTTGCATGACGTTTCTTGAGATGTGGGGTCATGGTATTTATAGAGATGTTTGCATGACGTTTCTTGAGATGTGGGGTCATGGTATTTATAGATGTTTGCATGACGTTTCTTGAGATGTGGGGTCATGGTATTTATAGAGATGTTTGCATGACGTTTCTTGAGATTTGGGGTCATTGTATTTATAGAGATGTCTGCATGACGTTTCTTGAGATGTGGGGTCATGGTATTTATAGATATGTTTGCATGACGTTTCTTGAGATATGGGGTCATGGTATTTATAGATATGTTTGCATGACGTCTCTTGAGATATGGGGTCATGGTATTTATAAAGATGTTTGCATGATGTTGATAGAGGCATGTGGGCATGACAATTTTTTTTTCGCATGACGCTTATAGAGATTTATGCATAAGGTTTAGAGACAGAAGCATGATATATATAAGCAATATATGACTTCATGGTGATATACTATGACGCTTATAAGGATGTATTATGACGTTTATAGTGATGCATTGATGATTTTAGGGATATATTATGACGTATATAGTGAATGTCTTTGTTGGAATTGTTACGTCACACCGCGAGTGACTCCAGTGACGAAGATTATGGTAGTGTGAGAGTCTTTGTTGGAATTGTTACGTCACACCGCGAGCGACTCCAGTGACGAAGATTATGGTAGTGTGAGAGTCTTTGTTGGAATTGTTACGTCACACCGCGAGTGACTCCAGTGACGAAGATTATGGTAGTGTGAGAGTCTTTGTTGGAATTTAGAGACAGAGGTTAACAAGCGCTTCAAGGGATTTACGCGTTCCCGAAAGGAATGAATTGATGCAGCATGCTGCAAACAGCAACGAGCACTTGATGAGTCAGCTCTCTGGCTGTCTGACGGAACTTGAAGTAACAAGCACTTGCTGAGTCAGCTCTGTGACAGTCTGACGGAACTTGAAGTAACAAGCACTTGCTGAGTCAGCTTTCTGGCTGTCTGACGGAACTTGAAGTAACAAGCACTTGCTGAGTCAGCTTTCTGGCTGTCTGACGGAACTTGAAGTAACAAGCACTTGCTGAGTCAGCTCTGTGACAGTCTGACGGAACTTGAAGTAACAAGCACTTGCTGAGTCAGCTCTGTGACAGTCTGACGAAACATGAAATAACGGATAGATGGCTTAAGTACATTCATTAAAATCTTTCATAGCTTTTCTTTCTAATAAATTATGCCATTCTATTTTTAAAATTTTTATGTGCACAGTGTCCCCACCGGCTCTTTCTTGTTTTCTCTAGCTAATGCAAAAGTCTCGCTCTCAAGGGCAGTGCACTTCTCGCCAGGGAGGAGAAAATAACCTTCTTTCTTAATTTGATAGACAGACCCACTTATCTGCTCCTTGCGCGGAAACGGGATCTAGACCCCTTGCTGAAGCTTCTCTTGCTTTAATCGTCTTTGCACGGCTCTTGAAGGTACGAAGTTAGTTTTCGTGTGAAGGTGCCACTTGGCGGAAATTGGTCCAACCCTTTCAATAGGTCAGCACGACAGGCAGAGTCGTCTTCTCTTGGTCCGTAAACTGATCTAATCTGCTCCTGCTCACTCGTGAATAAAACAACGAAACAAAACAGAAACCTCTACGCTTCTTGCATTAAAATATTGTAACAAGCTAATATAATTACCGAAATAAATGTGGAAAGTTCTCTTTATAGATCATTAGCATAATAGCGGAAATGAGGTAATGAGCAATCATTTTCAAGGTTACAAAGCAAGCATCATTTAATGAAGAAGACACTGAACGTTAGTCATTTAATGAGAAAAGCAAAGGAACACTCATCGTTTAGGAAGTAACACAATGAACATTAAGAAGTAAGATAATAAACACTCATTACTTAGAAAGTAAGACAATGAACATACATCATTTAGGAAGGAACACAATGAACATTAAGTAACACAATGAACACTCATTAGGAAGTACACATTGAACACTCATCATATACGAATTAACACAATAAACACTAAGGAAGTATGACGATGAACAATCATTACTTAGAAAGTAAGACAATGAACAATCATCATTTATGAAATAACACAATGAACACTCATCATTTAGGAAGAAAATAATGAGCACTAAGAAAGTAAACAATGAACAATCATTTCTTAGGAAGTAAGATAATGAACTATCATCATTGAGGAATTAACACAGTGAACACTCATCATTTAGGAAGACAATAAACATCCATCATGTAGTAAGTAACACAATGAACATTAAGAATTAACTCAATGAACACTCATCATTTAGGAAGTAACACAGTGAACACTCATCATTTAGGAAGTAACACAGTGAACACTCATCATTTAGGAAGTAACACAGTGAACACTCATCATTTAGGAAGTAACACAGTGAACACTCATCATTTAGGAAGTAACACAGTGAACACTCATCATTTAGGAAGACAATAAACATCCATCATGTAGTAAGTAACACAATGAACATTAAGAATTAACTCAATGAACACTCATCATTTAGGAAGTAACACAGTGAACACTCATCATTTAGGAAGTAACACAGTGAACACTCATCATTTAGGAAGTAACACAGTGAACACTCATCATTTAGGAAGTAACACAGTGAACATTCATCATTTAGGAATTAACACAGTGAACACTCATCATTTAGGAAGTAACACAGTGAACACTCATCATTTAGGAAGACAATAAACATCCATCATGTAGTAAGTAACACAATGAACATTAAGAATTAACTCAATGAACACTCATCATTTAGGAAGTAACACAGTGAACACTCATCATTTAGGAAGTAACACAGTGAACACTCATCATTTAGGAAGTAACACAGTGAACACTCATCATTTAGGAAGTAACACAGTGAACACTCATCATTTAGGAAGACAATAAACATCCATTATGTAGTAAGTAACACAATGAACATTAAGAATTAACTCAATGAACACACTTCATTTAGGAAGTAGCACAATAAACTCTAAGTAAGTAATACAATGAACTCTAAGGTAGTAATACAATGAACTCTAAAGTAGTAATACAATGAACTCTAAGGTAGTAATACAATGAACTCTAAGTAAGTAATACAATGAACTCTAAGTAAGTAATACAATGAACTCTAAGTAAGTAATACAATGAACTCTAAGGTAGTAATACAATGAACTAAGGTAGTAACACAAACAATTAAGTAAGATAATGAACACTAATCATTTAGGACATAACACAATAAACACATAATTTAGGCAGTAACACAATGATCACTAATCATTTAGGAAGTAACACAATGAACAATCATCTTGAGAGTAGAATTTTCTACAGGCAAGCGAATTCTTTAATCTCAGCCCACTGGCTGGTCTCATTCTCATAAATCAAATCATGATCATTGGATAATAGAAAACTACTCACTCAGTTTGCATTATGTCAGCAATCTAGAATATTCTTGCCTAGAGTTGTTACTTCACTCAAACATTTTCAAAAATAACACCATAATGAGTGCCCAAAGTCGGGTTACTCTGATAATTTAGCAATTTATAGAACAATTTACATTTTAAAATAGGGAGAGGCAAATTTACTCTGTCTCCTGCACTAAAATCCTTATGATGATGGACTTAATATTATTCTAATCCAGATGGCCATTCTATTTCGTTTCATTTCTATTCAATTTTAATCCACTGGTTTAAAAAAAAATTAGAATCCCTTAAAAATTATAAATATTGACTCCTTTTCTCGACCTGTCGCGTTTTATATGTCTTAGGGACTTCATTTACAAAGGGAGTTTGGGGGGCACAAGCTAGATTGAATATTACATGTTTTAGCGTAAGGCTAGACGTTTGTGGCGAGTCACTTCATTGTGTCTTTTGTATTTATTTCCTGAAAGTGGATGTGTGTGACGAGTCACTTCATTGTGTCTTTTGTATTTGTTTCCTGAAAGTGGACGTTTGTGGCGAGTCACTTCTTTGTGTCTTTTGTATTTGTTCATTGAAAGTGGATGCATGTGAATGGAAATCCGGATTAAGTTTTCCAGCACGCACGGGATGAATTAATTAAACAGCATTTTATTCTTTTCTCATCTTCTTCTCTTCCTGCATTTTACAGATTCTTGTCATTTTTAATTGCAAGGTTCTATTTCTCTCTCTTAAAATAAGTAGGCATTAAAATGGCATTTTTACAACAGATGCCTTCATCGTTCCAAAAGTGAATCAGTCACCTATATTTATTTTACGATAGTCTTTATTCAGTTACCCTAAATCACTTACCCCTCACTTAACGAGGCAATCGACCCTTACATCTTACATGAGTTATCCAATCAGTACATTCAAAGACTGAAATATTCACTCCTCATAAGAGAAAGAGTAAAACATTCTTCCCACTTTATAGTAAGAGCAAAACATTCTGCCTTCATTATAGTAAGAATAAAACAGTCTGCCCTCATTATAGTAAGAATAAAACAGTCTGCCCTCATTATAGTAAGAATAAAACAGTCTGTCCTCATTATAGTAATAATAAAAAAAATAAAACTTTATGCTCTCGTTATAGAAATAGTACAACATTTTCCCATCATTATAAAAGAGTAAAACATTCTGCCCTCGTTATATAAAGAGTAAAACATTCTGCCCTCGTTATATAAAGAGTGAAGCATTTTGCCCTCAACACTGGCAGATCCAAATATCCTCCACCCACCCCGATTAAATTATTCGGAGTGAGATATTATGCGTTCCTGAAAGAATAACTCTTCAAATCGTAAACATTTACGTTATGCACGCACATTGCCTGTGATTCATTTCTCTTATTAATTGAAAAAACACAACTTGTGTAATTAATTGCCATTCCTGGTCACCATCCCCGTTCCAAATCAAAGCCCTAAAATAAGTTGTGAAAAAAATATGTGGCACCTGACACATTTAAGATACACTTCCTGGAAACGTTTATTTTCTCTGTTTTATCTCTTTCTCACTAACCCCCTCATCTCTCTCCTCACCTTCCAAAAGTTCTTTTTTTAACACAAACACCTTTTTACTCTCTCTCTCTCTCTCTCTCTCACACACACACACACACACACACACACACACATGCAGGTACACACACAAGCAAACTATATGTTTGAAGTTTTATAAATAAAAATATATCGATCTGTGGTTGTACTATAAGCATTCGATTAAATGTATATTTGAAGTTTCATAAATGAAAAGATATCAATCTGTGGTTGTACTATAAGCATTCGATTAAATGTATATTTGAAGTTTTATAAATGAAAAGCTATCAATCTGTGGTTGTACTATGAACTTTCGATCAACAGCCAGGAATTGAGAAAGAGTGACATGAGTCATGCGAAGATTATACAAATAAACAAAACACCATTACGCTCGCATTTGGAAGAAATATATATATATATCTACAAAATGGATCGGATACAGTATATGTATGATTAGCAGACAAAAGTATATATCACAGTACCACACTTCTATCGTTATTGACACCCATTCTACTGAAAGTTAGGGGAGGAAACTAGTTCGAAATACCTCCAAGAAAAAAAGTTGGCAGTCCCTACTTATTTCAGATCTTTTAGCGTGAAAATAAGAATGCTTGATTCTCTGTAACAGAATTCAGGAATAATTAATATATTGTTTCTTTCACCCTTTGTTTTGACAGAATCTAAAGGTACTTGTCACATGCACCCTTTTGTTACTGGTTAAGATTATTATTATTAATCATCCATAACTAATTACAAGAGATCGAGAATCTTAATTTGAGATATTAATAATTCTCCCACAAGATACAGAGCAATGGTGCAGACAACACAGTGCGATGGTACGAGTGTCTGTACGGAGAAAACCCTATGCCCAATTTGAAGAAATAATATGTACTATCTGCTCATAAACCTAACTTCAGACAATTACATTATTTAATTTACATTTCAATTTTAAACGAGATATACTTTAAAATAAGTAAATATAAACTAGGAGTGCAAAGAATTTTGTCAACACATTTCTAGAATTTGTTAAATATTACTTTTCTAGGCTACATATTTCGTTTTTGTAATTACCACAGCAAAAAAGATAAAATGGACTACAGGTCCTGTCGTAATACATACAGATCCTGTCGTAATACATATAAAGGTCCTGTCGTAATACATACAGATCCTGTCGTAATACATACAGGTCCTGTCGTAATACATACAGGTCCTGTCGTAATACATAATGAGAAGATATTGGAACGATTGGAATATTTGGTGAACAATTGCAAATGACCTGTTAATACTTCAGACCGCTCATCTAATCTGCTGTTGATGGCTTTACATTTCAAAGTCTATCTATATCTTTCGTTTTTAGAACGACATCTTATCATATTCGTATCCCAAAGAGTCGAGCCTCGTTCTCAGAACCATGTTAAAGGGACACCATCTAGTTCATCTTAAAGTTGCTTTTAACCCCAATTTAACGGCCTGTAGCAGGCACTCTTTGTCAACATCTATTCAACTGGACGTCGGCCTTGTGCCATGGTGGGGCAATAGGAAATTGATTGAAGACATTATTGAACGACATTGTGCACCAAGGAAAGCCAAGTTTATCTACGATGAAATCGATCAGATTGATAGAGATTGGAATTGCAGAAATTATACAAAGCAATTCTGATGTCCAGCACATTTGAACTGACTTGAATACGAAATTAAAGTGCAGTTCATAATATTGTGAGAGAGAGAGAGAGAGAGAGAGAGAGAGAGAGAGAGAGAGAGAGAGAGAGGGGGGAGAGATTGACAGAAGGAGAGAAAGGGAGAGAGATACAGAGAGACACAGAGGAGAAAAGAGAAGGAGATAGAGATAGACAGAAAGGAGAAAAGAGAGGAAGAAAGAGACAGACAGAGAGGAGAAAAGAGAGGGAGAAAGAGACAGACACAGAGGAGAAAAGAGAGGGAGAAAGAGAAAGACAGAGAGGAGAAAGGAGGAAGAAAGAGAAAATAGAAAGAAAAGAGAGAGAGAGAATAACCAACCTAACAACTTTCTCCCACGCCACACACACTCAGAACTCCCTTAAAAGTGGAAGAAAATATATCCACACATACACACACACACACACACACACACACACACACACACACACACACACACACACACACACACACACACACACACACACACGCACACACACACACACGCACACACACACACACGCACACGAGAGAGAGAGGGAGAGAGAGAGAGAGAGCGCAATAAAATAAATGGAAGTCACAGAGTCATAGGGTTTCATAGAATATGACAAAAGTAAAACGAACAACAAGGAAGTGAAAGAATTTCTTAAAATTAGTAGATTATAGAATATGGAGTGAATAGGATGCCTCGTCTAGAGAACAGCTCGTAGAATCTGAAATGAACAGCTCTTATAGTATGAAATGATCAGCTCGTAGAATATGAAATGAATAGAGCAAAGAAAGTATTAGAAGTGAAATGATCAAATACTTTGCTGAAAATAAAATGAACAAAGATAAGAAAGAGACAGAATATCAGTTACAATTAGTTTTGCATGCACGGATTTCTGAAATCTCTCTCTCCATACATTCACTAAATCCACGAATTTTGAAATCTCTCTCCACACATTCACTAAATCCACGAATTCCTGAAATATCTCTCCACACATTCACTAAATCCATGGACTGTTATCTTCGATGTTTCAACTTAAACACACTTTGATATGTAAGGTCACGCCCTCTATGGTCTGCAAAAGACAGTCTGACCAATCAGAAAATTACTTCTTAGTCATGCAGCACAAGCCCATTCGAGCAGGCTTATTGCCATCATCTAATATCCGGTTATTTCCATTTAATTGCTGTCCACGCTTGGTCATTGGAAATGCAGTTAACTCTTAGGCACCTATATTACAAAAGCAGTGTTCTCCTCCCTGTTATTCACTTGGACACTTGGTTACTTGGCACGTTACTAGACATACAAAACAAATCACTTTACTCTTAGACACTTGGTTACTGAACACGCTACTAACACACACAAGGCAAACAGCACTATTTTGCACGTTACTGTTCAGCCACCGGTTTGATTCCTTGATTGCTCAGCCTCTTCATAACTGTCACATACACAAAGATTTTCTCACAAACATATATAATTATTTTCTCTAAATGCACTTAGCTGCTCTTTAGTTACATGATACCATTTTCTCTCACACACCCCACCACACACTATTTTTCCTTAATTGCATTATCGCCTCTTTAGTTACATAACATTTATTTTTCCTCTTGACTTTCATCTCTCTCAAATCAAATCATATTAAAGCTTAATAATTTTGCACGAAATAATCATTAAACTTATTTTTTAAATAAAATTCTAGACAAATAGCATGCAATAATCATTTTACATACAGTGCTATAAAATTGTAAATAAATAACATGGAAAATATTGCATACAATAATCATTATAAACATACTGTGAATAAAACTGTAAATAAAATGCCTGGAAAATATTGACGCTTTTCTAAACTACCTCAGTCTATCTTGATTGTCTGGGTCTTACTCTATATTTACAGTGCTCGAGTCTCCTCAGTCTATCTTGATTGTGCGTCAGGGTCTGCTCGGGTCTTCTCAAGCTATCTTGACTGCGAGTCCGGGTCTTTATAAGTCTATCTTGACTATGTTTTTGTCTCCCATAGTCTACTTTCACTGAGTTCTGGTCTCCCATATTCTATCTTGACTGTGTTCTGCTCTCCCTGAACCTATCTTGACTGTCTGGATCTTCCTTGGCCTACATTCTGTATTTACTGTGTTAAGATCTTTCCCAGCTTATTCTGTGTCCAGACCTCTCTCAGTTTCTTTGATGTGTCCGGATCTTCTTGGATCTTTATTTACTCTGTTCGTGCCTCCATCAGTTTATCTTTACTGCATTTTAATCCACTTCTACGTATATTTACAACTGTTCACTTGCACTGCAATCCATCCTCACAGATTTCTGATCCATTTTATTCATCTAAACAGTTTTCCCATGAAGTTTCATAGAGTTCTAATGTAGAATATCTTCAGAGTGCTGTAGTTCGCCTACACATTTTCCTATTCAAGCCCATCTAACATTTTCCAGTCAAATCTATTTTCACATCATCCAGTCTAGTCCTTTTGCACATTTTCCAGTCTAGTCTATTTCACATTTTCCCAATCTAGTCCATCTTAATATTTTTCTGTCTAATCTATTTTCACATCATCCAGTCTAGTCTTTTTGCACATTTTCCAGTCTAGTCTAACATTTTATAGTCTTGTCTATTTTCATATTTTTCTAATCTAGTCCATCTGAACATTTTCCTGTCTAGTCTATATTCACATTTTTCTAATTTAGCCTCTCTAAACATTTTCCAGTCCTGTCTAGTCTATTTCCACATTTACATGTTCTAGCCATCTTAACATTTTCCAGTCTAGTCCATCTTAACATTTTTCTGTCTAGTCCATTTTCACAAAATCCAGTCAAGTCTTTTTGCACATTTTCCAGTCTAGTCTATCTTAACATTTTCTAGTCTTGTCTATTTTCATATTTGTTTTAATCTAGTCCATCTGAACATTTTCCAGTCCGGTTCAATCTATTTCTACATTTTCTTAATCTAGCCTATGTTAACATTTTACAGTCTAATCTATTTTTACATTTTTCTAATCTAGCCGTTCTTAATATTTTCCAATCTAGTCAATCTTAACATTTTTCTAATCTAGCCTATCTCAACATTTTCCGGGCTCCTGTATTTTCACATTTTTCTAATCAAGCCCATCTTTACATTTTCCAATCTAGTTTATTTTCACATTTGTAATCTAGTGTCAAAATTGAAAGGTGTTCCAATCTAGTTATTTTTACGGAACTTTCAACACTTTAGTGCTTATGTACTTGGTTTGTTCGTTTGTTTGTTCATCTCTACTTGAATTTAACATTAGTTCAAATCTCTTTGAGTTTAGTTCATCTTTACATGAATTTAGTTCATCTGTACTTGAGTATACTTCATCTCTAACTTGAGTATAGCTCATATCCACTTCATTTTAGTTCAGGTCTTCTGTGGTTTAGTTCATCTCTACTTGAATTTATCTAAGTTCATCTCTACC
The DNA here is from genome assembly GCA_028829895.1 of Sinotaia quadrata. Classification (NCBI taxonomy): domain Eukaryota; kingdom Metazoa; phylum Mollusca; class Gastropoda; order Architaenioglossa; family Viviparidae; genus Sinotaia; species Sinotaia quadrata. The sequence goes on from CM054177.1 coordinate 92,825,768, forward strand.
TAAGTGAATTCATCTCTACTTGAGTTTATCTTTATTGTTAAGATCATTGCATTTTTGTTTTATTCTTTGGCAAACTTTGTACCTTTCATTATTTCTTTTGATGAAAAAAATAAAAACAAACAAAATATTCCAGACACAGTACATGGTTTAATCTCAAGTCCAATAAAGATCAAATTTCACAATATAGATAAAAGTTTACTTTCAAAGATTGATTCTCGAAATAGATATATATGTATCAGCTGTTCATCAAACTACTAAAGTTAAGATTTTAAACATACCCTGCACCACTCAATTGCTGATAACACCTATACTGATGCAATTACCATCAAGGAGTTTAAGTGTGCCACTCGAGACACTTACTATCAAAGAGATTGTTTTTTGCCCCTTGAGACATAATTACCATCAAGGAGATTATTTGTGCTGTTGGAGGCATAATTACAATCAAGGGGATTATTTGTGCCACTTGAGATGTAATTAGGAACCTTATACCTTACATTACTCAAATTTGTGGTTATTTTAATCCTTGCAATTAAATGTTCAGTGTAAACACTCTTGTAGAGATGTTTACAATCCCATCCCAATACTGATACTGCGATTTAACAATAATTGTGAAATTAGTCTTTGGAAAATAAATCGCCGTAAGAGAGTTAACACGATCGCCCCATTTTCTGTATTCAACAAGAGCAGCGTGCACTGATCGTGAATTCAGGAGGCTGAACTTATATCAGGGGCAACAATTTATCGCACTCCTTCCACACAGTATGGATGCATTGCTTTACATTATAGATCTCACTATACTGCGTTAAAGCATCCCAGCTACAGGGCCAGCTTTACATTATAGATCTCACTATAGTGCGTTAAAGCATCCCAGCTACAGGGCCAGCTTTACATTATAGATCTCACTATACTGCGTTAAAGCATCCCAGCTACAGGGCCAGCTTTACATTATAGATCTCACTATACTGCGTTAAAGCATCCCAGCTACAGGGCCAGCTTTACATTATAGATCTCACTATAGTGCGTTAAAGTATCCCAGCTACAGGGCCAGCTTTACATTATAGATCTCACTATAGTGCGTTAAAGCATCCCAGCTACAGGGCCAGCTTTACATTATAGATCTCACTATACTGCGTTAAAGCATCCCAGCTACAGGGCCAGCTTTACATTATAGATCTCACTATACTGCGTTAAAGCATCCCAGCTACAGGGCCAGCATTACATTATAGATCTCACTATACTGCGTTAAAGCATCCCAGCTACAGGGCCAGCTTTACATTATAGATCTCACTATACTGCGTTAAAGCATCCCAGCTATAGGGCCAGCTTTACATTATAGATCTCACTATACTGCGTTAAAGTATCCCAGCTACAGGGTCAGGTGAAAAACGATTGGAATGAGATACCAAGGGCTAGTGATGAAAAACATCATAAAGTTGCCACAATAATGGCCAGCTGTAAATTGCTGCCCAAGCCAATGAAATTATCTGTAATCTAATTTGAATCGTCTTTCATAACTGACTCCTGATTACTACCTGCTTGATCCACTCAAAAATGACAAGACAACATTTCGACATTGTCCAAGAAGTGAAAGAAGTGGTGTGTGTGTATGTGTGTATGTGTGTGTGTGTGTGTGTGTGTGTGTGTGTGTGTGTGTGTGTGTGTGTGTGTGTGTGTGTTTTGTCACAACCAATAGCGTCTTTATAAGGGCCTATAGAAGGGAGCACTGACAAAAATAATACCATAATACATCGCCATTGTTTATGTATTATTTGATTTGAGAAAAATAATTATAGATTTTTGCTGACATATTTATTAATATGTGTGTGTGTGTGTGTGTGTGTGTGTGTGTGTGTGTGTGTGTGTGTGTGTGTGTGTGTGTGTGTGTGTGTGAGAGAGAGAGAGAGTAAATGAGAGAGAAAAAAACAGAAGGTATCTGTTACACTTTAAGTCATTGTGTATTGATTTGTTTGTATATCTGTCCTACAGTTGTGAATTTTCTGTTCGTTTCTGTCTCTGAAGCAATACTCTAAACATGTTTTATACAAATTGCTCTTTCCTGGGGGAATTCCCCTCCCCATATCTATAGAATTAATGCAACATGATAGTTCATTACACATATATAATAAATGTGCACTTTCCGTTTGCTTTACAGCACTCTCTGACATCTCGCTTCCATGTCATCATCTCAGTTACAATGCAACTCTCAGTTTCATTTTAATCTTTCATTTTCCTTTAACTACTAGGATCCATTTTAATCTGCCAGATACATTTTATATTGTAAGATCTATATTAATTTTTCAGTTCAGTGTTATCTTATAGCATCCATGTTAACCTTGTAGTTAAGTGTTATCCTGTAAGATCCTTGTTAGCCTTTCAGTTCAGTGTTAACTTGTAAGATCCTTGTTAGCCTTTCAGTTCAGTGTTATCTTGTAAGATCCTTGTTAGCCTTTCAGTTCAGTGCTAACTTGTAAACTCCCTGTTAATCACGCAGCTCAATTTAACTATTCAGTAATTTTTCAATTTCTGTCATTTGCAGGCAAATAATTTCCTAACTAGTAAAGGAACAAGACTGAATAGAAACAAGATGTGTGTGTGTGTGTATGTGTGTGTGTGTGTGTGTGTGTATGTATGTGTGTGTGTGTGTGTGTGTGTGTGTGTGTGTGTGTGTGTGTGTGTGTGTGTGTGTGTGTGTGTGTGTGTGTGTGTGTGTGTGTGTACGCACTTAGCGCTGACATCAAAGTTTTCGTTTAATGCATATCAACTTTTTTCTAACACTGAGAATAAATGACAGTTAACATTTGTAATCAACAGTTTTTAAAGCACAGTAAGTTATTAATTACATAACTCAAGTAGTCATAAAATGGAAAAACGTATGATTGGTGAACAGAATTAATAGATCAATATTTCTCCTAATTACCCCCCCCCCCCCCCCGATAACCACGACCATAGCGGACTTTATAAAATGGGGACAAAAATTTCAGTCAGACCCCAGTGCCACTTAGACATGACTGTCGTGACAGCACTTTCGGCCCACGGGGAAAGCAGTGCACTGGAGCCCCTACCTACATAACCACTCACGGGAATAAAAACGTAAATAGTCAATAAAATGCCGTTATGCTCGTGAGGCCTCGAGCAACTACCCAAAGTGCCCATGCATTAAGACGTCACTGCACTCAGATTAAGAAGACTAACATCACACATACACATATAAAACCTCAATTATAAAATAAAAAATTAGAGGATGTGTACACGACGTGCCAACACTTCTTTTTTCATCTGATGCTGACCAATAGAAGATGGAATACTGCCCACTGACCAATAGAAGATGGAATACTGAACACTGACCAATAGAAGATGGAATACTCAACACTGACCAATAGAAGAAGGAATACTGCACACTGACCAATAGAAGATGGAATACTGAACACTGACCAATAGAAGAAGGAATACTGCACACTGACCAATAGAAGAAGGAATACTGCACACTGACCAAAGATGATCGGAAAACTGCAGGATGACAATAGGTACTTAGAAAGCTGCAAGGTGACCAATAGGTGATCGGAATATCGCAAGCTGACCTACAGATGATCACAAAACTGCATGATGAGAAACGGAGGAAATAAATCATACTAGAACTTACATGATGATATCAGAAACCATTGCTGATAGTAAACATCTAAATCACGCACTTTTATTTTTTAAATCAGTGTAGTTCCGTTGACAAATATCTATTTGTAATATGTGCATTTTCATGACTGTGGTAATTTTCTGTTCTTTTGGTGCATAATGCAGTTCCAGATACTGTATAGCATTTTGTTTTTTCTTAAACTCTCGTGTAAAAGTGCGTATTCTGTTTAGATTTTTCTTAAACTCTCGTGTAAAAGTGCGTATTCTGTTTAGATTTTTCTTAAACTCTCGTGTAAAAGTGCGTATTCTGTTTAGTTTTTTCTTAAACTCTCGTGTAAAAGTGCGTATTCTGTTTAGTTTTTTCTTAAACTCTCGTGTAAAAGTGCGTATTCTGTTTAGATTTTTCTTAAACTCTCGTGTAAAAGTGCGTATTCTGTTTAGTTTTTTCTTAAACTCTCGTGTAAAAGTGCGTATTCTGTTTAGTTTTTTCTTAAACTCTCGTGTAAAAGTGCGTATTCTGTTTAGATTTTTCTTAAACTCTCGTGTAAAAGTGCGTATTCTGTTTAGTTTTTTTCTTAAACGCTCGTGTAAAAGTGCGTATTCTGTTTAGATTTTTCTTAAACTCTCGTGTAAAAGTGCGTATTCTGTTTAGATTTTTCTTAAACTCTCGTGTAAAAGTGCGTATTCTGTTTAGATTTTTCTTAAACTCTCGTGTAAAAGTGCGTATTCTGTTTAGTTGTTTCTTTTTTTTTGCAATCATACAGTTAACCTTTCCTGAAATTCTCGTGCAAAGGTGCATATTCTATAGAAAACTACTGTCATAAGAGTTAACTTTTCCAACGCTCTTGTGCATAGTTGCACATTCTTTAGAAAAATGCAGTCTCACAGAGTTACCTTTTCCTGAAACTCTTTCAAACGTTTCTATTCTATAGAAAACTACAGACAGTTTACAGACTTCACTTTTCCTGAAATTCTCGTGCAAATAGCGAGCATCCTATAGAATACAGGACAGGACTTAACATTTCTTGAAATTCGGCTGCGTTGATTTAGAGATGTCATCTATTAGTCGTTAATTTGTTTAATAGTACACTTGGGTGCTGAAAGGCATATGCAGACAGAAGCATTAGCTATAATAAATTGCCATCGAGATATGTGTGTTAGCCGCAATAAGTCATCAGCCAACCAGGAACGTTAGCCACAATAAATTACTATCCAGATATGCACGTTTATCACAATAAGTCAATAGCCAGATGTGAAAGTTAGCCGCAATAAGTCATGAGCCAGGCAGGAACGCTAGCCACAATAAATTACCATCCATATATGCACGTTAGTCACAATACGTCAATAGCCAGACGTGAACGTTAGCCGCAAAAAGTCATGAGCCAGGCAGGAATGCTAGCCACAATAAATTACCATCCATATATGCACGTTAGTCACAATACGTCAATAGCCAGACGTGAACGTTAGCCGCAAAAAGTCATCAGCCAGCCAGGAACTTTATAACTTATGTGTGATTCATAACCTCGACAGGTTAGATTTAAAGGGGAGATAAATTGGGTCCTGTATTTGTACACAAACAAGCAAATGCAAAGGAAACATTCAAACTCACGCCGTATATTTCTGGTGAAAACTTATGCACTTCACATAAGCGCATTTTGCTGCATCAGTTTCCAGTAACGCAAATAGTAAAATGAACCCCCTCCCCTCCTTTACCCAAGTGGAAAGAAATGCACCTCTCTCCCTCGAGTTGAGGAAATGAACATTATTAAGCCTCCTGGCTCGCATTCAGCTGATGCTTTAAAATCCCACGTGTGTTCTTTAATTCTGTCTAGACTTGACCATTGTCATTCGTATTTCCTGTTCAAACCATCTGCTCAAGACAGAAACTTGACAACTGCAAAAGTGTCACTATTATTGTCTCAGAAACTAACTATACCCATCCTTCTGTCCCATCCTGTCTGGACACTCTCTTTTAAAATCAATGTTTTCTCTTTGTAGCAATTCAAGGACCTGTTCTAGTTAGGAATACTGGAATGTTGCATATGTATGATTTGTGTTGATATGACGCGTGTTGATGTCCACACTTGTATGATCCATGACTTATGTGACGCGTATTTAATCCTGCAACTCCTATTTATGTGAATTTCTTTCTCAAAGTATAATGCCCGCAAAGACCACATGAGTTGCCCGCAGGCCTTTTCTAAGTCTTCACATTAATAATGTATAAAGGCAAGCTATAAGAGTGTATCAAACTGGTAACCCCTCGTATGACTCAGTACCCATGAAGTAGCTCTCAGTATCAAAAAGGTTGGTGACCCCTGATATAAACTAATACCTTATTATATGGGCTGCTTTCTTCTTTATTTCTTTGTTGTTGTTGTTGTTAATTTGAGATATCCAAATGTTAGTATTCTTAGTGATTTAAATCACTTACTTCCCTTGACACCAGAGTATATCACCGTGTCCTTTTGCTCTGACTAAATTTTTGTTAGCATTCCCAAAGTCTTAAATGGCTTATTTCCCTTGATCCTAGAGCAGACATATTTTCTTTCTATCTCTGTGACATGACCTAAATTTTGTTAAAATATTGGTTTTATTTTTATTGATTTGCTAGTGTTCACTTTTATTTGATAATAGTGTTGTCAATACCAGTTCATTTGTTAAGATTAATGTTATTACTATTTGTTTATTTGTGCTTGATATTGCTGATTTGTATTTGATATTAGTCATGTTTACCTGTTCGTTTTTGTGTGATGTTTGTACTATCTGCTTAATGTATTTCCATTTATGGCATTGTTACATTAAAGTCATTGTGTTCCTAATGTCCTGTGTAACTTGATTTGCTATCATTTCCTCTGGCACTAACGTTATTTGTATTTCCATCCACTGTCAATAACATGTCACACTTTTGACAAATGTGCTTCTAGACTTTCCAGATACAATGAATGCCACATGAATAAAAAATTCCAACTGACTTTAAGCTGCAAGCACTTCACATTCGTAGTCATGAAGTTCAATAAATTTAAGAATACATTTATTAAATCAAGAATCAAATATACAACATATGAATATAATCAAAAGAGTGTTGACATTTACATCACTTCACAACAATGTTCGATTAACTCTAGACAATCATTCAGTTATCCTAGCATAGATATCAGCAGTCAAACTTTGACTAAAAGTTCATAGATATCATTCATCACTAAATTGAGAGTGGAGTTTTAAAGAAATAATTAAAAGTCAATATACGTAACCTTTTTAATGATGGCCATTGTCACTAGCAAGTGTTCACAATCATGTGGCTTGTAACAAGTCAGTGTCTTTCTTATTTAGATGACAGACCAATGTACCCCTTCTAGGCAAGTTACACAACTGTTTTAAAATCTTCGATGCACTCACAAAGCAAACCAGGGAGAATTTCCAGAACTTCACATGCACTATCAAAAGCACATCACACTGAATATTCCAGAATCTTTGTATGTGCTATTCAAACACACCACATAGAATATTCAAACAATCTTCATGAATTCTCGAGACCAAATTAAAGCCTCAATTTTTGCCATATTGGCTCTTGAACAGAATTCACAGGCATCACCTTACAGCAACACGTTTACTGATAAGTTAGATGATAACGTTGGATTCACACACCAACATGATCTGGTAGACTACAGTAGACACTGCAGACTAAAGCAGATTAAATCATCTAAGATAAAAAGGCGCTCTCCTCTCTGCAGAAGTGAAATAAGGGCAGTGCTAAATTGCAGGCATATTTCATCACTAAAACTTCTTTCTCTCTTACAAACACTCTCAATTTACAAAGCCTGCAACAATATTCATTAGCCCGATACACACGCAGCATAAGAAATATAGCATCAATCAAAACTTACACGCATAATATACAACGTAGTCAAACAAGTAAACATACAAATAAAGGTTCAATTACATAAAGCATTCTCCAATTCAAATCCTAGATCAATAGTAAGCATGTACGAAATATTCTACGTCCATTCTTTCTTTATCATTCTGATAACTTATTATAAGCTAATGGTCGCCTTTATGACTGGACTCGAGTTTCATAAAATATACAAGTGATTAAATAGAGCACTTCTTCAACAAAGTAACTTTCAACCCATCCCCATTGGTTGAGGTTATCACCAGCGTGAGACTATTAGTCTGAAAAACTACTCATCCAGTTGGAACTGGTTTGGAAAGCATCAACAAATTCTATCATATTCTTCTCCACCTGTGACATTTAACAATTTTACAACAATTAAATTTAGAAATAGGGATAATCAAATTTACTCAGCCACATTTCCAAAACGCACTTTACATTTTTTTTTCGCACGTCATTGGAATGATAAGTTGTTGATAGATACATAATATGCCGTGACAACTATATACCAGTTATTTCCATTGAAAAGGGTATGAATTAACAGAAGAAAGAATAAAAGGAAATATATGTGACAGATGATATTAAAAGTCGGTCTAATGCTTTCAAATTTGATTCCATAATTACAAGTTTAAAATTAGTAAATATACAAATGTGCGATGTGAAGATTTATTTTAATAAATGTGTCTGTCATAATGTGGACGTTCTTATTCCAAAGATAATAAAAATATCTATTTCATTGTAGATGGTCGCAAACTGAAGTTAATAAACATATCTGCTGCAATATGAAACATTTAGTCCAAATATAATACTAGCATAAGTTGTAATGTGAACATTGTTAAGCTAGAGATAATAAATATATCTGTTTCAATGTTAAAGGAGTCAATCCTAATTAATGACTTAGTATCTGTTCCAAAGCGACAGGTTTTATGGCTAATAATTTTGTTTCAATATGAAAGTTGCCAGGTCTAATAAACGTATAAATAGCAATGAGAAAGGCGATAAGAAGTGAAAATATATATCAACTGCAATGTAAAAGAGCTCGAGAAAACTAAATATATGTTTGTTACAATGTGAAAGAGCTCAAGAAAAGTTAATATATGTTTGTTGCGATGTGAAAGAACTCAGGAAAAAGTTATTATGTTTGTTTCAATGCGAAAGATATAAAGAAAAGTCAATATATGTTTGTCCTTAAGTGAAATATATCAAGAAAAGTTAATAAATATGTTTGTTGCAATACTAAACGTATTGCTTAGAATGTAATAATTTTCTGTTGCAGTGAGCAACGTGACAAGACAAAGTTAATTCATGTAACTCTTGCAATGTAAAACATGCTGGAATAAAAAATAAAAAAAAATAAATGCCACTGAAGTGTGAAAGTTGTCATTTCGAGGCTAATAAATGTAAATAGTGAAATTTGCAGCATGCGAAAATAGCGACCCCCATTGAAGCGTCCGACCAGCCAGACCTCGCCGCCAATTAATAGAAACACGATAGGAACGTTAAACAAATAGTGTCACATTCTTAATTCACTTTAACGGGCAACATGCTTTCAAGGGAAAGAACTGCCCGCTAATTGGAAACAAATTCAACCGACCCCACGCAAAACTACTTATACGATTCTATAGACACTGCTGATGGGGAAAAAAAGAGGGGGAAAAGCAAAGAAAAACTTCAAAAGTTCAGAGTTTTTAAAACCTGTACCAGCTTGCTATTTGCACTCTTTCAACTTGCTTCTTTTCACGAAATGTAAAATAATTCCAGCAAATTTTACGCAGATAAAATGAGGATCTTCCTGCTATCCACAGTTAAATAAGGTAACCATTACTGCCTACGCAAAATGCACACAAAACGTCACTAATTCTTCTTCAGTCTTACGTAATAACTATTTCTGTCTACACAAAACGTCACTAATTCTTCTTCAGTCTTACGTAATAACTATTTCTGTCTACACAAAACGTCACTAATTCTTCTTCAGTCTTACGTAATAACTATTCATGTCTACACAAAATACACACAAAACGTCACTAATTCTTCTTCAGTCTTACGTAATAACTATTTCTGTCTACACAAAAGTCACTAATCTCTTCTTCAGTCTTACGTAATAACTATTCATGTCTACACAAAATGCACACAAAAAGTCACTAATTCTTCTTCAGTCTTACGTAATAACTATTTCTGTCTACGTAAATTGCACACAAAACGTCACTAATATAGATTTTTACTTTCTTCAGTCTTACACAATAAATATTCCTGTCTACACAAAAGTAAGCAAAATTTCAACAAGTACAGCTTCTTGCTATTTTGCAGTTTTACAGCTGCAAGTCTTCATGTTATGTTGCAATCAAAAGATTCTAAATCTAAATATAATTCTAAGCCTAAAGAGACTATTAACACAGATCAAATCCGAGTTTACAGAGAGTTTAACTAAAAATATTCACAAATTCATATACGATGACACTGAGTATACCGGAGTTTGCAGACAAATAAAAAAACTGCATAAGTGTCAGCCAGCAAAGTGAATACAGTATACCTGAATTTAAGAGATAATTGAACATACACGAAGTAGCAGAGATTAAATGAACATAACTCAGTTTGAGGTTAGAATTGAACATACACGAAGTAACACAGATTAAAGTGAACATACCTATGTGTGGCAGAATAAATTTGCCTATCCCTATTTTAAATTTTATTTTATTAAATTGTTGAATTTTAAGGGTGACCAGATCTTGAGTACTTCTTATGATGGTATTTTTTAAAGTGTCTGAATTGATGTAAACACCGAGTTGAGTATATGCTAGAAATTGATGTAAACACCGAGTTGAGTATATGCTAGAAATTGATGTAGACACCGAGTTGAGTATATGCTAGAAAGTGATAATTATAATGTAATGCAAACTAATTCCAGTTAGTAGGATGAGTAGTTTTTATTATCTAATGGTTACGATTTACGAGAACGAGACCAGCCAATAGTCTGAGATCATAAAGTTTACCTGCTGAGAAAATTTTATTCTCTGATCACTTGAATTTGAAGTGGCCAAATGTCCATCTTGAAAGGCGGCAGTTAGCTTGATGGTGAAGCGGCTTTTTCCTTTTCTATGTGTATGATTTGAATCTCGTGGTTTGCTGATTATAAACTGCTATGACTAACCGTGACAGAGGCGGGAAGCAGTGTGTAATTGTTGGGATACACTACACTACATTTGATGTATGACGGCAAGATATGTTGACTACATGAGCAAATTATGGTATAAGAAAGTACTAGAGTTGATATAATTGTTATTTTGCTTGAAGAAACTAACAGGGCAAAAGAGGGCACTCAAGTTTGGCTTTGAGAAAATAACAGCCTGTCAGCGTTTTTCAACGTATGTGGAGAGAAACACATGGAGTTTATGGCAGACAATAAACTTGTGACATAGTGACAACAAAAATGAAGCCTGCAAAAGACATTTGCAGCTTTGTCTAAATCAGGTTATGATAAAGACTATTATTGCTTATCTCTAACAACTCCATTTCTGTTCTCTGACAAGAAACACCCTGTGATTGGTAATGAATTGTTGAATTGTATTTTATGATACAGAATGTGTAGACAAAATTATTCAAACATGGTTTCTGTAGAAATATTGATGTTAAATAATCTATTTCATTATATTTGTCATATGCATATTTGATTGTTGATTTAATAAATTTAGTTAAATTTATTGACCTTCTTACACATTTTGATAAACTTATGTTGGAGAAAAAAGTTAGTGGATGGGGGCTCGCTAAATATTGATTAAAAACGGATTTGTCTTCTCCTTTTATTAAGAAGTTTTCTACCTATGGAATATTGTGTGATGGTAAATGTTGTCTTAATGTTGTGTGATGGTAAATGTTGTCTTAATGTTGTGTGATGGTAAATGTTGTCTTAATGTTGTGGAAGAGAGAAAACGTTTACAGCGCCTCTATATCCGCCAAGTGAGAGAGACGAGTGGTGTCTGCTAGAGAATTATTAATAATATAAATTAAGATTTTCTTCACTTGTAATTAGTTATGAATTATCAATTAGTTAATAATAATAATAATCATTAACTAAGTGGCGTTGGCATCACACTAAGTTTGAGAGTATAAGAACTTTAAAATTAATTTTCAATAAACAACGTATTATAAACATGCGCAAACGAAAAATAAACCTTAAATATAAACACATTAAATATACTTACTATCTCACAATAAAATGTAATGATGATAATATATACCTTTTATACTGTCCCACAACAAATGTTGAATATTAATAATATATAAACCACTGCATAATGAATGTTGAAAATAAGCAGTTTCTATTTTATCCAACAATAATGTTTAAATGTATGTTTTTTCACAAACAGATCTACAATAAATAGGGAAAAGAAATCTGGTTGCACTTTGCAAACCACCGTACATCTTAATATTTGCAGAAGACTTGGGTTTTCCCTCTCTCTCTCTCTCTCTCTCTCTCTCTCTCACACACACACACACACACACACACACACACACACACATACACACATACCTCTCTCACACACACACGCTTAAAATATCCTCGAAAAGAGATAATCGTGACATATTCCAATGGAAATGATTGTCCCAACAAACGAAACAAACACGGCTATAAACATATCTTTATGACGTCTTTCCCAAACAACGTTACTCATGCTTTCTTGTCCTCGCTTAGCGTCATAAAGCATGGCGGTGGAAATGTTGTTGATTGCATGTTTTCTCACACCTCGCTGAAGTCCAGCCGGCGTTACCCGGTCATTTGAAAACGAGTTATGGCTCCCTTACCCGCCAGGCAGACTCTGGCGTGGGCGGATCGGAAATCAAAGGGGGGTAACTTTCAAGCGCAGCACTAATTTATGCCCTTTGTTTTCCGAGCTGTTTGCAAATAGATGCAGTGTAAGGTTTCGCAGGTGATTATAAACAACGCCAAGGACGATTGAAAGTGTAGTGCAGTCTGTTAATCGACTCGCACAAACGTGGCACACACTGAACAGTTAGGATTTAAAGGTCACCCGTAACTGCTTGACGTGGTTCTCTGCATCGGGCAGTCCTTTGGCAATTTCCATTTAAGCACGTTTGCCAAACATTCATTCATTACTCATCTAGAAAGCATTTGAGTCTTTACCGAACCCTGGTAGTACTGACCAAATATGTAGTATGATCATTCATGAAAACAGTCTTATTTATTTGTACGCTATACATAATCGAACTGCCTTTCAAAAGAGGATCAAATAACTTTTCTTTTAGTTTTTCTTTTTACTGTTTGGGCCATATAAATCTCGCTTACTGGGCTTTGTTGTAGTCGGGGAGGCAGCATCTCTGCCACGCCTATCCGATGACGACAGATGTAGGCAGCGGAGTAGAGTGGTGCAATTTCAGGCCAACCTGACTAGTCTGCAAATAGAGAAATAAAGTGTCTGGATTGCCGAGTTGGGGAGGTTTATAACATTCGCTTCGAAAAGTGAGACTGTGGAGTCCCACTGGGACACTTCAGATCGAGAACGTTTGATGACGAAATGATAAATGCAAGCTCGTGGTTACATAAAACTGCTATCGAACACACAGACACACAGTTGTAGATTTTGCAGTCGAATTAACAATAGTGCCGCACGGCTATTACGCCATAAAAATTAAAATTAATCTTGGTGGCCACTCAGTACTAATAGTGTTTCTTTTAGAACACTTACTATTGAGATCACTTACTATTTAGAACACTTACTATTGAGAACACTTACTATTTAGAACACTTACTATTTAGAACACTTACTATTGAGATCACTTACTATTTAGAACACTTACTATTGAGATCACTTACTATTTAGAACACTTACTATTTAGAACACTTACTATTGAGATCATTACCAACGACAGTCCTTTGATGATGTTTCACTCGTTGGATCAGCTCATTAATTAATTAAGGTCACCTTTCACCAATGAATCTCTCTGAATCAACGAATACGCCTTTTAAAAGAAAATCTATATAAATTAATCCTGCCGAATACTTGATGTATAAAATCTCTCTCTCTCTCTTTCTCTCTCTCTCTCACTCTCTCTCTCACACACACACACACTTCATCTCATACAATAATTCTCATCTTTCTATCTGTTGCTAATAAAGAAAACTGTATTAACAAACTTTTGGTAACACTCATAGTTACTTTTGCAAGCGTTTGTTCATATTTCGTTAAAGCATGAATGACTGTTGATTTGTGATATTTAAAATTTCCATTTCCTGATGGTTGAAATTCATAAAATGGCATATTATCTTACTTGAATATTGTTACAATTTATTTTATTCATAGGTGGCCATATCATTATTTTCATATTTTCATAGTCTGAAATCCATTTTTTTAACCTGTTCATACTATGACGTATCTTTGTTTTAACTTGTTCACAATTTCACTTTTTTTTTTGCATCTGTTCTTAGAAAAATCTCTGTCCTTGCTTTAACTTGTTTATAGTTTGGCAGATATTTATTTCCTTATCGTTAAAAATGTAGAATATTTATACATTGACTAATCTGTTTTTAATTTGTTTATACTTCGACTAATCTAGTCTTAACTTGTTTATACTTTGACTAATCTAGTTTTAACTTGTTTACACTTTGACTAATTTAGTTTTAACTTGTTTATACTTTGACTAATCTAGTTTTAACTGGTTTATACTTCGACTAATCTAGTTTTAACTTGTTTATACTTTGACTAATCTAGTTTTAATTTGTTTATACTTTGACTAATCTAGTTTTAACTTGTTTATACTTTGACTAATCTAGTTTTAACTTGTTTATACTTTGACTAATCTAGTTTTAACTTGTTTATACTTTGACTAATCTAGTTTTAACTTGTTTATACTTTGACTAATTTAGTTTTCACTTATTCCTAGCTTGATACCATTCTGCTAACTTATAGTTGAACATGTCAGTGTTTGTCACTCTTGTTCATAGTATGACTCGTTTTCCTTGCATTGTTTGACATTTTGTCGCTTTTACTCTTCACAATGTAAAATTTATCTATCTTTTATTTCAAATAATTCTCTTTGTCGAGTTCACAGTTTGACAATATATTGCTCTTGCTTGTTCATTGCGAATGTAATACATTGCTTTGACTTATTCAATGACGCGTGTAAATAATACACACTTTGTTCAGTGAAGCATGTAACATAACACACACTGTTTTGTTCAATGAAGCGTGTAACATAATACACACTTTGTTCAATGAAGCGTGTAACATAACACACACTATTTTGTTTAATGAAGCGTGTAACATAAAACACACTGTTTTGTTCAATGGCAAATGTGACATGATAAAATTGTGTTAATTATTCAGTGATACATTTGACATAATGCATTGTTTTGTTCAATGATGAATGTGACATAAAAATTGTTTTGTTCAATGATGAATGTGACACCATACGTTGTTTTGTTCAATGATGAATGTGACATCATACTTTGTTGTTGTTGTTGTTCAATGATAAATTTGATATAATACAATTGTTTTTGTTCAACGATAAATTTGACACAATACATTGGTTTGTTTAATGATGAATGCGACATAATAAATTGTTTTGCTCAGTGACGAATATGATAAAATATATTTTGCTCAATGTGGCATATTAATTACATTGTTTTGTTCAATGATAAATGTAAAGTAGTGCATTTTTTTGCTCAAGAATGCATGATTCATACATAATACATTATTTTATTCAAAGACGAATGAGACATAAAACATTGCTTTGTTCAATGATAAATGTAATACATGTATTATATGCGTGTATGTTTTGACTTGTTCAATGACATATTGCCATAACACATTGTTTTGTTCAATGATGAATAACTTAATCAGAATTATTGGCAGTTTGACCTGTTACTCTTTTTGGTCTTGTTCACAATTAGACACACTGGTGCTTTTTTGTTCAGAGTCTGACGAACTGGAACTAAGCTGTCGTCTGACTGCGGCGTTGTTTATGTCCGAAGCATCCAACACTTCCACCTAACCTCACGCCCACAGGTCTACAGCCGGCAAACTTCACACCTTGTCACAAGATCTGGGCGACTTTGGTATCAGTGGTCATGTCATGACAGGAAGTCGAGCATAACAATCAGTACGGACTGCGTACGAAGATAACTCAGACACACGACCACCGGAAACCGACGCTGCCCACGCGTCCTTCGCCACAGTCCGTCCACTCCAGCCGTTTAACAACCTTTTGTTTACATCGTTAACGATACCTTTCAAGTAGTTGCGGCAGATATGAAGCAAGGGGCTGCTAATCGCTTTGTCACAGTGTTGTCAAGAGTTCTGTTTCTTCTTAAAGCATTTGTTTTACTTTATGTTTGAAAACTTTAAATTTATGCATGACTATATGTAAGCTACTTCTTTTATCTGTTAAAAGCGCGCGTGCATGTAGTGTTTGTGTGTAGTTTGAGTATGTATAGGTAGTTTGTGTGCGTGTAGTGTTTGTGTGTAGTTTGAGTATGTATATGTAGTTTGTGTGCATGTATGTAGTATGCGTGAGAATAAATATTTTCTAAGTGCTTGGTTCTGAGTGCAAATATTTTCTTAAAGGCGGCGTCATGTGTTAAGGTATATTTAGGTGAACCTTTATGATATAAATATTTTATAAATTTGGAGATTATTATTCTTTCGTCAAGGTTGCAGCCTTAGCTGTTCTAGACTGCTGTACTTACCGTACCGATTGTGAATATGTATTTGCTGACAGGTATAGGTCACGTCCTATACTAATCCATGCAGCCACACGTTGGGGTTTTGTTTGTATGTTCAACTTGGGTAGGTATAGGTGACTGTGTTTAAGGAGAGTTTTGCTGATTAAAAAAAAGATTTAGGTATACACATGATTGGGGAGTGTTGTGTATTAAGTTTGGATGATGTTTTTGCTTGTAGTCTTATAAATATAGATATTCCTAATATACGCTGCATATTAAAGCCATGGGGTATTGTAGTATGTTAGGGTTGTATACAAGTGTATGTCATCTAAGCATGCAAGTATCTCTCCGCACACTCTAAAGAGTAGTAGTGATACTTTAAATGATATATCGGTAAATGAAAAGAGCGAATATGAGTGTTAAACATTTTTCATTTCCGATTGCTATTTTTTTTTTAAGCAGTGATACGATTACTTGGAAATGTCAGTACTATTTAGTAAATTATTGTATTTCGTTAGAGCTGGCCACAGCGCTTTTTTTCCGCTCACTATCATGACAAGCCAAGTCCATGGAGCGCGGAATGACTGCTTCACGAACTAGCAGCTGAGGGAAAAGAGAGGAGAGTGAGGGTAATACAAACCATTTTATGTATTTTATGTATTTGTTTATTTCATTTTAATAGCCATGCTCCATCTTTACAATGGCGGCTGGCTGTCGCGTTGTCAATATCTAAATTATCCCTTCAGACCGTGGTGAAAGAAAATCTGGCTACAAAGCAATTTATGCGCTTACACTCACCAAATCCATTGTTTCAGTTTGTTTTCAGGTTTTGCAAATAAATAAAAAAGCAAATAAACGTCTGGAAATGACACCGAATAGTTCTTTAAAATGGAAACAGACAGTTGTTAAAATCGGACAGACGTGAAAAACAGACAAACATTACTAGATAGCTCTTGAGTGTCATGTGTTACTTTTATTTAATCTTTAGTTTTCTAGCATTACAGTGACTTTTCTATTGATTTTTATAGGAAGAAAATGAACAATTATATTCATGTAAAGAATTAGAATGATTGAACACTGGATTGTTAAACGAAGAAAACGAACATTTTAGTTCCAATACTCATCTTGTTGCTCATTTGTTTAGATAAAACTCAGTTAACATTTTAATTCGACTAAAGAACTATTTATCTTGTAGTTTCTAATTTTTGTTCAATGGAGCAGTAGTATTTATTAATGATGATTATTTATTTAAGCATTTGGCGTTTGTGACGATTTATTTTTTAAACTAACAATGTAGCTGCTGACAATTTTGTTGTTGGCATTTCCTTTTTATAGTTATCAATATGGATTTTTCCGGAAATGTGGACCTAAGGAGATATACTATTCTTTTATTGGTCAACTGAACATCAAGCGTGGCTACTTTCAATCAATCATAGTGAGTCACGCTAGCCTCTTTCGAACCAATCGCCAATGAGCCTCTTTTAAAAGCTGATCACTAATGCACCTCCATTTTAATGTCGTGTGATAGGGTTTAGCTCATGTCAATCAGCTTAATCGAGGTCTTAATTTGAACATTACTAAAAAAGGAAATATATCTTAGTTATGTATAGGAATTAGGGCAAGCACAGATGCAATTCATTTATACCAGGCAATTTCTTCGATATCTTCATTTTGTATGTTGTTATGAGAAAAGGTGTCTTTCTTAAGTAAGGAGAACGTAATTATTGCTGACTCAGATCACTTAGTGTATTCAACTCACTTGCGCATTAATAAGAGAAAATAATATTAATGACATACATATGAGGCTCAAGTCGCTCAGCTTACCCGAGTCAGTTGAAAATTGTTAAGAAAATTACAATATGTATAAATATATGAGGAGGGTTTATCAATATACGTGATCTAATGTCATTTAGAATTCGATCAAAACTTCTAAACTCAACACGAATACTGTCAAAAATTCTACACTCAACACGAATACTGTAAAAAATTCTAATCTCAAAAGGAATACTGACAAATTCCAACTCCTTTTAGGACTAGTAAATATTGTAGCCTCAACGGAAATACTAAATAATTTAACCTAAACAGGAATACATGACAAATTTTCTAACCTCCAAAGAAATATATAAAAGACATTCTAATCAACAGAAATAATACCTGTAAATACAAATTCTAAACGAATAATTATTTTTAAAAATCTAAAGCCAACAGAATTGCTTATTCTGTAATGATCTAATGTTTATCTCAGTAGGAATACTATTTAACCCCTGGCTTAAAAATAAATGTTATCCAGAACACTTTAATAATTGTAAAACTGTAAAATACCTTCAGAGAAATCTCTTAATATCTTTAACCTTAGTATAAGTACTGTCAAATATACTAACAATTTTTTTCCACAATAGAAGGATAATGTTTGCATCTGAGTTTTGACCACCCTAACCGCACACGTGTTAGCCACGTGTCCTAAGACGCCACTTGTCTTGATGTCTGCTTAAACATGATGGAAATTAATGGAAAGTATTTCAAAGAGCGACTGTCAAGCTGTCACCTGCAGACGTGACCTTAGCCGGACTGAAACGTGACATTTCCATTAACGGTAATAGAAATGGGAGGAGAAAACATGCTTCCCGTCCACTCCTAGTCTTCCCCTCCCGGACATCGTCATATGTCTGATTATTAACATTTTATTAACATTTTCTTTACGCCATACGTCTAGTTATTTATTAGCATTTACTTTACGTCATACAACTGATTATTCAGATTAATATGTCTGATTATTTATCAACATTTGCTGTACGTCATACAACTGATTATTTATTGACATTTAGTTTACGTCATGAGTCTGTTTATTTATGCAAATTTAGTTTGGTACAATGTCTGATTATTTATGCAATATTTAGTTAACATATTGCCTGTTTATTTTTGTAGCATTTTATTTTGCTTGTCTGGTTATTTATTAGCATTCACTTTAGTATATTCAGTTACCTTTGTTAATAAAGCAGTGATAGTTCGGATTAAATAGTTACTCTGTGTATTATACAGGCATTTGTGTGTATAATTACTTCATATCAAACACACAGTGAGTATCTATTGAGTTCAGACTGCATTCTTTGAATATCAGAATTCCTTGTCAACCAAATTTTGCTCTGACCTTGTCACTATAGAACATTCAATGGAGACATTTATAGTCAATTATCACCCAGTAAACAGTTAATCAACACCCAATCATCAGTCAATCACCACCCAGTCACCAGGCCACTCATCCCCCAAACATCAGTCACCATTCATCAAAATGTCATTATCCAATCATCAATCAATTATTAATGTGATGAAAAATGGAGGCTTAACTGAATTGAAATTGGACTATAATGGCAAATGGAGACTATACTGAATTGAAATTGGAAAATAATGGCAAGTGGAGACTAATCTAAACTGAAATTGGATTGTAATGGCAATTGGAGACTAAACTGAATTGAAATAGTAATGTGATGGCAAAGTGGAGACTACACTGAATTGAGATTGGAATGTGATGACAAAGTGGAGACTAAACTGAAAGGGAATGTGTTGGCAAAATGGAGACTAAACTGAAAGGGAATGTGTTGACAAAGTGGACACTAAACTGAATTAGAAATGTGATGGCAAAGTAGAGTCCAGACAAAGTAGAGTCCAGAAATTTGAATATAATGGCAGTGGAGACTAGCCCTTAATCTGAATTGAAAAGAAATGGCAAGTGGAGAAAGAGTTAATAACATTCTCACATCTAGAAATGCTTTTAAGATGGTGGCCACCAAACTTTGCTTTGTACTCGCTGACAACTACGGTACAGCTTCAATCTCACACCTTTCAGACGAAATTATAAAAACCGTTTACTGTAGTATGAAAGTGCTGACATGTAGGTTTATGTGTCTGTGAGCCGAGTGATTAAGACACTCAGACAAAGAATGCAGCACACAGGTGTTAGTGCAGTTGAGGTACGCAGCAAGAAAAGAACAGATTCAGAAATGATTATTACTTCTGTCAAGCACCTTAATAAGAGTGAGGCTACTCTTTCAACACAACACATGAAGCGCAATTACTCGTGTAATCTATTATAGTTATAGGAATGAAGATTCCCGTAACAGAGCTGCAAAGAAACGTAGCATACATTATAAATGACTTATATAACTCTGCGTGACGAAAACTAAACGTTGCATACATTGGAAATGACGTATATAACTGTGTGTGACGACAACACAAGTATTCAAGCATACATAGTAAGGCAATTACTGAGACAACAAAGCAATTTAGAAAGCTCCAACTCAGCTAAAATATGTGACTACGAACTTACTCACATATGAGATAAATAAGGGTCCTAACATAACACAAGACAACATGACATCCAGATTAGAGAATAAAGGCGTAGTGATGGCGTTAACAGACAACAACATGACATCCAGATTAGAGAACAAAGGCGTAGTGAGGGCAACAGACAACAACGTGACATCCAGATTAGAGAACAAAGGCTTAGTTAGGGCGCTAAAATATTAAATATGGCATACAGATTAGAGAACAAAGGCTTAGTTAGGGCGCTAAAATATTAAATATGGCATACAGATTAGAGAACAAAGGCTTAGTTAGGGCGCTAAAATATTAAATATGGCATACAGATTAGAGAACAAAGGCTTAGTTAGGGCGCTAAAAGATTAAAATATGGCATACAGATTAGAGAACAAAGGCGTAGTGAGGTGCTAAACAGAATACAACACAGTGATGAACGTTTTCAGACAATAAGAAAGAAATGACGTGCTAACATTATACAACACAGTATGACATTTTTGCTCAGACAATTACAGTGTGATGGGGCGTTCAAGTAACAGACACAACGCGACAACGCGTTTAATCAGACAAGAACGAAATAATGACTAATGAGAGTAATAACACAAAAGACAACACTATAATAAACTTACTGAGAGTAATGAGTGATGAGGGCGATAATACAACAGACACAACACGACAGACGACCTAGTAAGAGTGTAAAGAGTAATGGGTGCGATAATACAACAGTGCACATTAAAGAAATTGGCCGTCAAAAATCACCCAGTGTAAAGTTATAACTTGAAATGAAGTATTAGTGTCTCATGTCAGATGAAGATTTGAAATGAGATAATACATACAATTGTCAAAACTATGTTCTTGAGCAATAAAGATCTGATATAGATTTATATATACAACTGTCAAAAATATGTTCTTGTGTGATAAAGATCTGAGATAGATGTATACATAAAATTGTCAAAAATATGTTCCATTAAGATCCTGCTGTGTATGAATATATAAGCATCATGTTGTATATTACATTTATTAATGTTATTTAATATACATTTTATCCTCTTTTTTTTTGTGTGTGTATTCTCTGCTCTATTATAACACACACAAAATTTTCTGTGATATTTTGGAACATAAATATTTCAAAGCAAGACCATTACGACTACCATGCTTAGTATTTGCAGACATTGCAGGAGGGGGAGGACTGTCTGTAGGGAAATGATCAGACAAAAATTGCGAAGGAGGTAGAGGCGAGTGTGAGGTCAAATGTGTCATGAAAGGGGGAGAACTGTCATCACTGGAAACAATGTATCTCCTCCCCTGGGACTCCCTTCTCTCATCGGTCGCCATTTCTCTTGTTTAGAGAGGAAACCAAGGCCGCGCCGCGATGAAGTAGAGTAAGCAGACACCCACCCTACCCATCCCGCTCCAAAAAGATTCACAAGGCTCAAAATTCTGATTTCTTTTGCTCTGCTGTGCCAATCTTCTGCGCGCTTTGAGTGTCGTCTGCTGTGGCTAATTGGCGGGAAAATAAACACGTGCCGGGCGCACGGTGTCTGTCATGACCTTCTATACCGAAGAGGCGGGACGCAGGAACATGACGGGAGAGAAGTTGAAGACGTTGTGCAAAAACATAACGGGAGAGAAGTTGAAGACGTTGCATAAAAACATGACGTGAGAGAAGTTGAAGACGTTGTATAAAAACATGACGAGAGAGAAGTTGAAGACGTTGTATAAAAACATGACGGGAGAGAAGTTGAAGACGTTGCACAAAAACATGAGGGGAGAGAAGTTGAAGACGTTGTACAAAAACATGAGGGGAGAGAAAATGAGGACGATGTATAAAGTCTTGACAGAGAGAGGTTGAGGACACTGTATAAAAACATGACAGAGAGATTTTGAGGACACTGTATAAAAACATGACAGAGAGATTTAGAGGATACTGTATAAAAGCATGACGGTAGAGAAGATGAAAGAGTTGTGTGATGACGCCTGCGCTATGATTATCATTAATAATAAGTAATAATGCATAACCAAATACAAGTGGTGTGGAACCTTAATTTATATATTATTAATAAATCCCCAATAAGGCACTCAGCTCATCTTCCATCTGGGGGATCACCTGGCATTGTAGAACTCCATTTCACACACATAAACATAGACAGACAATTATATCTCAAGTCGTGGAACTTCTTACTAAAGGAACAATTCAATCCGTTTTTAAGTTGTTTTAACGAGCCCACCCCACCCCTCTCCAATTAACTATTACTCCAGACATAATTTAAATAGTATGTGTAAGAAGGACAAATAAGAAAACAGCAATTAAATTATTAAATCAACAATCAAAGACGTACAAATACAATTGAAAATAGATATACACTTATACTGACTAGTGAGGAAAATATACAATAATGTCCACCACTTTCTATCTCAAACAATAAAGTAATCAAATTAATAGTCTTTAATAGATTAAGTGAGTCTTTCTCATCACAGAACCGAGCAGGGGTAGAGAAAATAAACAATTAATTTTACTATGATGTAGACTGTAGCTTGCAGTTCTCATAACAATGTCACAACCTCACTTTGCTTCAAATTGGGTATTAGTTCTAACATGCACCCATAAGCACACCAAACTGAACTGTTTCAATAATTCTACATGGAATCTCTCAAGACCAAGGTCAGCCCAAATTCCATCACACAGGTTCTTGAATGGAGGCACTGTAGCCAATTTCCAGCAACCCTGTTGCCAGTAATCTTAATTTATATCAGAACACATGATCAGGAGTAGAGTGCTGCAGCTCAAGTGAATAATGAAGATAAGAAATATATAACATAGAATGCATGCTCTTCTGAAAAACCAAATCAGAATGACCTACTTAATATTCTGGTTTAAATGTTTTCACACTCCCATATCTCTCTACAAATATTCACCAAATTACATTACTTACAATAGAATTTGTGACAGAGTAAATTTGCTAGTCCCATGTTTTAAATTTAAATTATTAAATAAAATTATCAAAGTGGCCCGACCTTGGGCACTCCTTGTTGCTATTTTTGAAAGTGCCTGAGTTGAATTAAACAGCTCGAGGCAAAAATATTCTAGATTGCTGATGTAATGCAAGCTGAGTGAGTAGTTTCCTGCTATCCAATGATTATTATTTATGAGAATGAGACTACCCAATGGGCTGAGTTTAAGGAGTTCATTTGCTATAGGAAATTCTGCTCTTTAATCACTTTAGAATTTTGAGTGGAAGAAAGAAATCTGACTTTGAAAGGCATGTATTAGCTTGATGTGAACAAGTGGCCTTTTGGTGTCAAGTTTTAAGTCTGAGTGACCAGGGAGATGCAGGAAATGTCTGCTGTGGTGTGTATAAGCATAAGGAAGTATGCTACACACTTTTGATGCATCAGAGCAAAGTACACTGGGTACATTCTGGAAAATTCTGGTACATTAAAGGTACCAGAATTATTGTGATCATGTTTTGCTTGAAGGAAATGACAAGGTGAGCAGAGTGCTCAAGTGGTTCGAGAGGAAAGTGCACATTAGTGTTTCCACATGTGTGGTGAGAGATGCATGTTGACATGGACATTTTGACATTGCTGCAAAAGCAAGTGAAAGATTATCAAAGCAGTGCTTAATCCAGGTTATATAAAATATTCTAATAACATACCTCTAATTACTCCATGTCTGTTCTCTGATAGGACCAGCCTGCAATTTGTATTGACTCTATTGTTGAATTGTCATTATATTTTTATAGTGAGAGACTGTGTAACATAAAATTATCCAAAAGTGAGTTCATGGAATATTGATGTCAAGTAATCTATTTCATTGTAATTGTCATATGTATATTTGATTGTTTATTTAATACATTTTTGTTAAATATATTCACTTTCTTATGCATATTGATAATCTTTTGTTGGAGAAGAACTTGGGTGGATGGGGGCTCGATAAATATAGATCAAATATGGATTTGTCTTCTCCTTTAGTAAGAAGTTTTCCACCTATGGAAAGACTATGTGACCAGGAATATTTATCTTTTATGTTGTGAAAGAGAGAAAATATTTACAGTGCCAGTATATCCGCCAAGTGAGAGAGACGAGTATGTCTACTGGAGGATCATTAATAATAAAATTAATATTCTCATCACTTGTAGTTAGTTATGAAAGATTAATTAATTAATTAATAATAATAATAATAATAATTTTCATTAACTAAGTGCCAGAATTCATCAGCCCTATTTGTACACATGGAATAAAATATAACATAATCAAATTTATGAATAATGTTCCACTAGGGATATTGTCATAGTCTCAATAATGCAATATACAAAATCTCTCTAATTACAAAGTCATAAAACAATAGTTTGAAATACAGGAAAATATATCTGAATCTAATTGCAAAACCATAAAATCAATCATTTTAAATACATGAACAATATTTCAAATATTTTGCCACTCTTCCTCTAACAGTCAGATAACTCACCACAGCTCTCAGTCAACCTTAAGACTGGACTTGATGATAGAAAACATCAAAATGATATGAACAAGGAATTTTTCTAAGAGGTCATTGTTTGCCTGAATCTTATTGGTCAGATTTGTTTTTGGACATTATCAGGCCATTGGTCGATTATAACTGGCTAGTTTATTAGGACTGCTAAGTGTCAATGGCAAAAGTTATTCCAAGTGAGCGCTGATAACAACGGATGCTCGCACAGCATTCCTAGTGAGCACTGTTCACACTGTAAACAAAAACACTAATGGACTCAAATTAAAACTAATGGACTCAATAAAATTATACTCAAGAGCTAGTGAGAAATATACATAGGGTCAAGAGCTAGTGAGAAATGTACATGGGATCAAGAGGTAGTAAGAAATGTACATGGGGTCAAGAGCTAGTGAGAAATGTACATGGGATCAAGAGCTAGTGAGAAATGTACATAGGGTCAAGAGCTAGTGAGAAATGTACATGGGGGTCAAGAGGTAGTGAGAAATATTCCTTATCAAAGTGTTGGTCAGATACCACTTGTATAAATAACTTGAATAGTACAAATGACGTTTTGTATATAATATGGATTAGGAAAAACAATATCTTGACTTAGTTTGCAATAAAACAGTGAAAATGGATGCAAAAAGAGTAGAAAGACAGCCGAACAGAATCCCGACAATAAAATAAACATGACTAAATTTCAGTGTGTGTGTGAGTGTGTGTGTGTGTGTGTGTGTGTGTGTGTGTGTGTGTGTGTGTGTGTGTGTGTGTGTGTGTGTGTGTGTGTGTACGTGCGTGCGGGTTTATAACTTTGTGTTGCGTGCGAGAGCCGAGAACTCATAACTTGCGTGTTCTCCGTTGTTAATGGGGCCGTTAAACATTAAGTTTTGTGTTTTGTTGTGAGAATACAGAAGTGATCAGTCACAGAATGATGCTGAGCAAAGCAAATTCAGACCTGAACAGAACTTTAAAAAAGTGAAAACAGCCAGATCCGGTTATTTCAATCATTGAATCCATAGTCGGATCTCGTGAAGTTTTTATTAGAATAAACAGAAGTCAGCTGTCTTTTAAAATGCTTTATAAACTGAAGCCAACTGTCTTTAAAATTGTGTTATAAACAGAATTCAACTGTCTTTATAATTTCTTGCCTTATAAACGGTGAAGTTCTCTTGAGTCCGGAGATGGAACTCCATTATCAGTGACTTAACCTTGAAGTCATTTATCTTTGACATAAGTGCTTCCCAGGAAAACAAAGGAATGGGAATTTAAACAGGAAAGATGATCTGTAATTGATCTCCAGGAACTCAGCTCATTAAGTACAGATTTAGTGAGTTCTAATATTAAAAGTCGGCAACAGGATAAATACAGATCAAAGAACTTTTAATACAGCTAGAGCAGAGTATCAAACATCTCGTTTTTTGATTTAGATTACATTATCAGTGACTTACTTAGATCTAGTTTGATGATTTAAATTACATTATCTTTGACTTGGATCTCGATTGGTAATTTAGATTACATTATCAGTGACTCATTTAGATCTAGTTTGGTGATTTAGATTAGATTATCATTGACTTACTATTTCGTTTGGTAAGTTAAATTACATTATCAATGGCTTAGATCTTGTTTGGTGATTTATATTGTATTTAGATTACTATATCATTGACTTAGATTTCACTTTAAGCAGAATCGATAGTTAGATTAATTACACTTTCAGTTACTCATTTGGATCTTAATGGAAGGAGGCTTATCTGTAGGCCACACAATCAATGACTCACTTAGATCTTAATTGATGGAGACTTTATCTGTAGGCCACACATTTCACTTAGATCTTGATTGGTGGCTGAGATCAAAAGTTTACATATTGTAAAGAATTCTATTGTCTAATAACTTGAATTTGGTGGTGGCAAGAAGTCCAGTCATGAAAGGCAGCAATTAGCTTAATGGTAAGTTAACTGACTGAGAGAATGGACTTACCAAATATTTCATACATTTTTGCTATTGATATGCTGTACTTGCGTTTTACATAGAGATAAATCTCAATTGGAATTATAATGTAGGTGTAAGAGTGAATTTAGTACAATTAAAATTAGTCTGTTGATTAATGTTACATTGCATCGATATGACCAGCTATTGCTACCGTTGTTGTCGTTCATCCATTTTCATTTTTGTGATAGGCATTTCTCAATTTAAGACGTGCCTTTTAATACTGAGGATTATATTTCCTCTCATGTATAATATAAACATTAAAGTGAGAAATGCATGGATTTTCATGTCGCATGTTTTGAGTGTTGGTAGTAGAGACTCAGCAGATTTTTATAAAACTTTGTGTAATGTGATAAAAAGGGGAGAGAAATAAGATAGCAGAGACACCAAAATTCGTGAGGAGTACTCAGTGTTGGTGATCAATTGCAGAAAACGTGTTTTTTCCCTTGGTCTCTCGCCTCATCGATGTGCCAAATTGTGATGGTAAAATGTTTGACAGTGAAAGTTCGTTGGTATTGGATTATTCCCCTTTGTCTGGCAAGTAATACAAGTCATTTATATAGAGAGATGTAACGCAGTCAACCAGGACTCTTTGTCTGAGAATAGTGTTAAACTTTGAACCAGTCTATTCCACAGGTTATGTGCTTTGATTCAAAGCAAAATGATAGACGGAAGGCAAATATCACACCATGTTGTTTCGATATTTTTTTACCCCACAGAAATATGAAAACTTTTCATCTTCCTGATGTTTTCAGTTTTTGGAGAATTCATGTGGGGCCTTTCTTTCTTCTCTTGCATTCAAAGAGAGTAGTGAAGGGCTGTGGTGCTGCGTTTAGTTGTCGTCTGTCATTGTCTGCTCCTTGTTGCAACTGTTGTGGATCCTTATTTTTTTCTGAGATGTAGTTGTTGTGTCGTGCAGTTTCTTATGAAAGTTGTAGTACTACGGTCAGTTTCCCAATGAATTTGAAACTCTATCAGTATTTTCTAATGAGTTGCAATTGTTTTTCTGTTTTTGTTGTATTTATTTATATGTGATTTTGATTATGTTTTGTTGGGTACAGTAGCGATTTCATTGTGAATGGCAGGTGAAGTATGTTTGTTGCTTCCCTGATGATTTTTCTTTCTTCTTTATAATTGTTACATTGTAACAGAAAGTGTTCAATTGTGTTGTCCTTTTTACAGTTAGTGCATGATTTTGGTTCATGATTTGGATTGTGTGTGAATCTTGTTGAGTTGTTCCTTAGTCTATAAATTGCTCTATTGTGGGTCATGTTAATTAATTGGGGAAGCATTGGGGTGGGGGTCTTTCTTTCGTATATTTGTTTGATTAGTGCATGTATTTCTGATGTGTGTGATGGTGTATTTAGAGACATTCCATGTTTGCTGCCGTATTTTGCTCCCCTGTCTGCTGTTTTGTTCTCTGTTATGTTTGTGTGACTGGGGATCCATAGTAATGTTGTGTTTATGTCTTTTTCCCCAGTGTGGTTATGTATTTATATATTTGGTTGGTGATTTGTGTTTTCTAGTATTTTGGAAAGGGTTTGCTAGGTTTTGTAGTATGTAAGTGAGTCTGTGATTATGAGTATTTGTGTTGCTATGTTAATGCTTTTTTATTGCTATTAATTCTGCTGTTCTGTTATAGAATTAAATGTATTTCTTTCATTTTGTATGTATGTGTGCTAGTGGGTGTGTGTGCTGCTTTTCCTGTTCCTGTTTGGCTTACGGATCCATCAGTATATATGTAGTAGTGGTTGGGATAAATTTTATTTATGTGTTCTAGTGCTTTTTGTTTGGCTAAGGGTGGGTTGCTGTATTTGTTTGGTTGTTTGAGTAAAGTTTAGTCTATTATTGGGGGGTTAATTGTCCAGGTGGGGGCTGTGTGTTATGGTTTTGTGTTATGGTCTTCTGTGTTGCATAAAACATCAAAATCAGGCACCCAAGGCCCTCCTCGTACATTTCAGAATAAGATAGAAAAAGAACTAGAAAGGAGACAAAAAGAAAAACCATGAAACACAAGTAATTCCAGAGCCTAAGTATGCTGCGATTTACTACATTAAAAATACTGATTTTGGCAAATGCCTCTGCAAAACAAACTCAAGGTTAAACATGTTTCAAATAATATAACTTCCTAATAAACCTAACCATCCACACAATACAGAGATGTCTTTACCTTATCTAGCCAAGAGTCTCTTGTTCCATGTAAATCCCACCCTACATAAGGACTCAGTCTGAACACTCGCAGAAAGAGTCATTTTTGCAAAAAGTGGAGAATAGAATTTCTTTCGTGATTTTATTGCTCTTGAAACTATACCCATCTCTACCCATGCTCACTTCTGATCCAGTCAATTCACATCTAGTTAGGAGAGAGAATATTAGAAGTGCAGTTTCACTTCCAGTTGGGAGAGAGAATGTTAGCAGTAGTGTTTCACATTAGTTAGGAGAGAGAATGTTAGCAGTAGTGTTTCACATTAGTTAGGAGAGAGAATGTTAGCAGTAGTGTTTCACATTAGTTAGGAGAGAGAATGTTAGCACTGTTTTTCTTCCAATATTCGTGTAAAGAAATGTACTTCTACGTAGTTTAAATAGATTGCTTTAATAATTCATTAGCACAGTAGTCTATTTTATTATTGGCTATATATTTGCTTCTTAATGAGTGGGTGCATTCCAAGCCAAATGATTTAAGTAAAATTAATAGGAAAATTATTTTAGCAGAAAGAATTTTCACTTTAAAGGGGGGGGGCTGATGGCTTTGATTTAGATTAATGTACATTTTTAAAAAAAGTAATTTTGAGTCTAAGAACAATGGCGTTTCTAAGGAAGTATTGAATAATTGATCCTACTGGTGTGCAATAATGATCTCTTTTCACTCAAGTACCATATTATTATTGTGATTATGCATTAATATCTATCTAAATATTTACTTACCTACCTATCCATCCATCCATCCATCCATCCATCCATCAAAGACATTTCGCTCTGAAAGTACATGAAGTACGATTTGAGCGCGTGACAAGCAATCAAACTTGGATCGATTCCTCTTGGGAGCGCGCTGGTAATTAGGGACAAATGTGGCCATCAGTACAGACACTCGCTGATAATTAGGGACAAATGTGGCCATCAGTACAGACACTCGTTGGCAATAACATCCAGCAAATCTGTACAGTCAGCAAATTGTTCTTATCATTGATAACACAACTGAAACTGGCATCTTTAACCTGTCAAAAGAACGTTTCCTGAAGATATATGTGAATGTGAATGATCTCTCTTTCTCTCTCTCTATTTATCTATCTATCTATGTATCGTTATACTTGCGTTTCATGTATTATGTGAGTAGACTTATTTTTACAAATTGTGAACTATGATGCTTGTATGTAGTATGCTAAACACTTGACATTGTTTCTAGTGAACCTGATTGGTGATCTTTGACAAGTAAAAGTTCATAAGAAATGATTATCAGGCGGATATTATCTCCCCTTGCCCATGGTGGTCAATGTAAACAATCAATTAAAAAAAATCCATTTTGGCACAGTCCCTTCCTCTGTGACACATATCTACTGGAATAAGTAATGTAAAGGAGATTTGACACATATCTACTTGAATAAATAATGTAAAGGAGATTTGACACACATCTACTGGAATAAGTAATGTAAAGGAGATTTGACACATATCTACTGGGATAAATAATCTAAAGGAGATTTGACACATAACGACTGGAGTAAATAATGTAAAGGAGATTTGACAAATAACGACTGGAATAAGTAATGTAAAGGAGATTTGACACATAACGACTGGAGTAAGTAATCTAAAGGAGACTAACATGAATTTTGCTAGTGGAATGGAAACTACAAGTCAACGCCATACACAACGTGAATGTTCTATAACATGTGTGTGAAATGTGGAACTGACAGTAATAATGTCAACAATAAACTTGTGATTAGTTATGAAAAATACATGAAAGACTATTGCAGTTTCACCTAGACAAGGTTTTATGTACACACTATTATTGCTTATCTCTAATAACTCCATTTTTGTTCAGTGGTAAGAACTATCCTATGATGTGTATTGAAATTAATCCGTTGAACTGTGTGTTAGGATATAAGACTGTATAAGTATTAAATTATTTGTATGTGGGTTTCTGGAAATATTCATGTCAAGTAATCTTTTTATTGTATTTGTTATATGTATATTTATTGTTAATTTAAGAAATTTATTTATCTTCTTATACATATTGATAACCTTATGTTGAAAGAGAAAGTGGGTGGATAGGGACTTGCTAAATATAGATTAAAAGACGGATTTATCTTCTTGTTCTGTAAGAAGTTTATCACCTACGGAAATATTGTTTGCTGGTAAATGATTTTCTTTATTGTTGTGGAAGAGAGAAAACATTTATAATGCCCTACTATCCATCAAGTGAGAGAGATGTGTGGTGCCATCTGGAGAATTATT
The DNA here is from genome assembly GCA_028829895.1 of Sinotaia quadrata. Taxonomy (NCBI): domain Eukaryota; kingdom Metazoa; phylum Mollusca; class Gastropoda; order Architaenioglossa; family Viviparidae; genus Sinotaia; species Sinotaia quadrata. The sequence continues at coordinate 92,857,181 of CM054177.1, forward strand.
AATAACATAAGTTAAGATTCTCATCACTTGTAATTAGTTATGAGTGATTAATTAATAATAATCATACCCATTAAGTAGGTGGCAATAGCGTCACAGTATCTTTACACATTCCTCTTTGTAATCATTTGTTACTTTACACTGTAAAGCTGTCTCCATATTCCTCTTTGTAATCATTTGTATCTTTACACATTCCTCTTTGTAATCATTTGTTACTTTACACTGTAAAGCTGTCTCCATATTCCTCTTTGTAATCATTTGTATCTTTACACATTCCTCTTTGTAATCATTTGTTACTTTACACTGTAAAGCTGTCTCCATATTCCTATTTGTAATCATTTGTATCTTTAGACATTCCGCTTTGTAATCATTTGTATCTTTAGACCTTCCTCTTTGTAATCATTTGTTACTTTACACTGTAAAGCTGTCTACATATTCCTCTTTGTAATCATGTGTATCTTTACACATTCCTCTTTGTAATCATTTGTTACTTTACATTGTAAAGCTGTGTATATACTCCTTTTTGCGTTTAGACGGCATTCAGGTATAGGGCCTAGGTGCCGAACTTAGTCTACAAAAAAGCCTTTTGTTTGTCTTAAGGATACGGTTCTGTTTACCGAACTTATCTGTAATATACAAATAACACGCATGCACGCACGTACACAAGCAAAACTACATAAGTAACACTTTCACCCGTCACTGATGACAGCATTTGTCAGCGCGATATTACTTAAGTTGATTTCTGCTTCAAGGTTAGCTTAGAAGTCGAGAAGCGGTCTTCTTAATAATCCTTTTCGCACGTCTTCCTTCTCACTCTTAATCTGTACTCGTCATCTAACGCCCTCGAGATGTGCGTTGCTCTCGTGATTGAGAGTAACGTTGTTAGTGAGGACGTGTGTTTGTTTAAGGCGAGAGTTGGACCGCGTTTTCAAGCGGTGGTGGTGGTGTGTGTTGGGGGAGTGGAGGAACTGTTGAAATAAGACGCCTCAACGTCTGCGTCCTAGATCTAGGTCACGTTCCCTCCCCAATCCCACACGCATAATTTCTTACTTGTCTTGCCCAAGGATAACAACGACAGTAATTACCACTCACTCCACATTTTACCTGCTTCTTGTCTCGCTTCGCAACTTTAAGGTAACGATCACTGACTTTGCAAAGTTTGATTTCGTTTGCAAAGGTTGCTTTGTTCTAGAGATACATCACTGGACATTGCATAAGCTTTCATTCACCACAAACAGGCTGAAAAAATTACAACATTGTGTCAGCCTTCATTTCACTACAAATATGCCTAATTATTTACAGGACTGTATCAGCCTTACTTTCTCCACACATCTGGATAACTATTGCAGCATTGTACTGGCCTTCCTTTCACCACACAATTGTGTTTAACTATTACAATACTGTATCGGCCTTCATTTCTCCACACACATGCCAAACTATTGCATCGCTGTATCGGCTTTCCTTTCAACACATACATGCCTAAATATTGCAACTTTTATCAGTCTTCCTTTCACCACAAACATGCCTAATAATTGCAACTTTGTTTCAGCCATTCTTTCACCACAAACATGCCTAACTATTGCAACGTTTACTAGTCTTCCTTTCACCACAAACATGCCTAATAATTGCAACACTGTACCGGCCTTCCAATCACCACAAACATGCATAATTATTGCAATACTATACCGGCCTTCTTTTCACCACAAACATGCCTAACTACTTTAATGCTATATCGGCCTTCTTTTAACCACAAACATGCCTAGTAGTTGCAATGATATATCGGCCTTCCTTTCACCACAAACATGCCCATTTTAACACTGATTAATTAAACTGTCAGACAGAACTGCCAGTGAAGGAACATGTTTCAATACACACTGACAACAGAAAACAAAAACAACTTTCCTCTCGACACAATCATGCAAACACAACAGCAATGAACAAACAATTAATAAATAATACAACTACAGAAACGCATACACAGTCAAAAAATTATAATTAAATATCAGATTTACTGTCTATGCAATCAACAAATAATAATGAAATATCAGACACACAACTACAGAAACACCTGTACAATAAACAAACAAAAATTAGGCCTAAATACCAGATCCACAGTTGCACAAACATCACTACAGTCAACAATTAGTAATTAAACAATATGCCTGTAATTAACAGACAACTATACAGGAGGTCTACGTTATACAAACATCAGTACAGTCAACAATTAGTAATTAAACAATATGCCTGTAATTAACAGACAACTATACAGGAGGTCTATGCTACACAAACACCAGTACAAACAACACTAATAATTTCATAGCAGAACTATAGTAATGTAAAACCTTAAAACAAAACAACCATATTCCTATCAAATATCATCAGCACACAAACATACACGCACGCAAATCATTAAGCAGCTATTAACAAATTTATAGTGTACACTAGAAAACGCCATTTCCATGGACGAAATATTTATAAGTCCATTCTCCCTCAATCAGTCGGTTAACTTACCATTAAGCTAACTGCCACCTTTCATGACCTGACTTCTTCCCACATCAATTCAAATGACCAGAAAATAGAATTCTCTACAGTATGTAAACTTTTAATTTGGCCCATTGGCTGGTCTCGTTCTCGTAAATCATAACCATTGGATAATAAAATCTACTCATCTTGTTGGATGGAACTGGATTGCATTAAATCAGCAATTTCTAGCATATTCTCAAGTCGAGAATTTACTCCAACTCTGACACATAAAAATATCATCATAAGGTCGGGTCACTTCGACAATTTAACAATTGATTTAACAATTAAGTTTAGAACAATAGAGATAGACAAATTTGCTCTGCCACAAGAACATACTGGGTTTGTTATGACCATGTAAAGGGATACAAGAAATGATAAATAGAAAAAGAACATACTGGATATAGTAAGGCCATGATAGTTAGAACACAAGAAAGAATAAATAGAAAATACACTGGGATTGTTACAGCCATGAAAAGGAAGATATGAAATAATGAATAGAAAAATAACATACGGGGTTTGTAATGGCCATGAGAAAGAAGATAAGAATAACTACATAGAAAGAGAACATACTAGGTTTGTTGCATCAAAAATAGGAGAAAAGTTGAAGATAAATGAAATTGTTTCATCCACTCATACGACAGAGAGAACAATTAGTTCAAGCTCGTCACGTGACAAGAGGCACAAAGATAGAGATAGGAAGCAACAACATCAATACAACCATGCTGTTGCAAAGAAAATTTGCCTATTCCCATTTCTAAACTTAATTATTAAAAAAAATTGTTAAATGTCAATATGACATGACCTTCGGGTACTGCACATGATGATATTTTTGTAAGTACCAGAGTTAAAATAACAGGTAAAGAATATGCTAGAACTTGCTAAAATAATCCAAACCAGTTCAAAGTCTATATTTAATTTTTCTGACTAATAAATTCACACTTGTTCATAACAATTCCATCCAATGGGGATAGATCAAAACTTACTTTGTTGAAGAAAGTTCTATATTCTAATCACTTTGAATTTGATGAAACTCAAGTCCGGTCATAATGGCAATCGTTGGCTTATGGTAAGCTAGCTGACGGATAGAAAGAGAATGGACCAGAAATATTTTGTCATGTTTGCTATTAATCTAGGATTTGAATTAGAGAATGCTTTATGTAATTGAATCATTATTTCTATGTTCACTAATTTGATTACATTGGACATTATATTTGTGAATTTTTATCAATGTTATATTTCTTATGCTGTGTGTGTATTGGGCTAGTGAATATTGTTGCGGGATTTGTAAGTTGAGAAATGTATATATGAGAGAAAAGAGTTTAGAGATGAAATATGCCTGAAACCTAGTGCTGCCCTTAATTTAAATTTTGCAGAAAGGAATATGCCTTTTGATGCTTTGATGCTGTTGATGTTTTGTAACCTTGTATCCACTACAGACATCAGTTACTACTGTACTTTACCTGACAATATTGGCATGTCTGCAGCACTGTCATTGAACATGTCAGTAAATGTTTTGCTGTAAACTGATTCCTGTGAATTCCATTTGAGAACCTGTATGACAGAAACTGAAGTCTGAGTTCAGTCTTGAGAATTCATGAAGATTTCTTGAACATTCCTCATGGTGTGCTTGGGTAGTGCACATGAAGCTTCTAAAACATTTCTCGTGACGTGCTTTGATAGCACATACGAAGTTCTGGATTATTCTCCAAGATGTGCTTTGTGAGTGCATTGAAGATTTTGGAATAGCTGTGTAATGTGCCTAGAAAGGTAAAAACTACTGGGTTTGTTGTAGGCATGCAGAAGACAAGAAAAAACAACCGGGTTTTATTAGAGACATGCAAAAGAAAACGAGACAACAAATGGGTTTGTTAATAAAATGCTAAGGTAAAAGAGGTAACTACAGGGCTTGCTATAGATATGTGCTTACAATATGAGAAAACTGGAGGTGTTGCAACTATAAATTGAAAAATGAAAGAAAACGACATGAACTGTTACTTGCATAGGAACTGGGGCAACAATAGGAAATGCTACAGCCATGCATATGAAAATGGGACTACAATAGGAAATGTTACAGATATGCATAGGAAAATGGGACAACAATAGGAAATGTTACTACAGCCATGCATGGGAAAATGAGACAGCAATAGGAAGTGCTACAGCCATGCATAGGAATGCGACAGCTATGCATAGGAAAATGGGACAAAAACAGTGATGTTATAGCCATGCTTAAGAAACAGAAAGAAAACAATATGCAATGCTATAGCCCTACGTAGGAGAGAGAGAAAAACAAAATGGACCGTTACAGTCATGCATAGGAAACGGATAGAAAATAACCTTCATTTCTAGAACCATATACAGCCTACAGGAAAAAAGAAAAAAATAACCTCCAATTTTAGAACCAATACAGTGCATAAGAAACAGAAAATAACCTCATATTCTAGAATGTATACTGTATAGGAAACAAAATGAAACAACATGAACTGCTACAGTCATGCATAGGAAACAACAACCGAGCAGGTAACAATAAAAGCAACGTCAGCAGTAATTGGAATATTTTAAATGCTTACCAACCGTCGAAACCGCGTGAATTATTTAAATTTAATTTGTCCCAACAAAACAAACATTTCGTGAAGCAAGCGAAGCCACAAAGGACTCGTTCAATAATCGATCGCCCATTGGAATTTTGCTCCCGTTCTTCTCAATTTACTTCGAGCATGCGCAATACGAGACTCATACAACCCAGCGGGCACTAGGGCACACTGTCGTTTTTTTTTTGGACTGCGTACAAAATTGAGAGTGATTTCACCCGGACCCCACCTCCACTCCAAGAAAGCTGAAGAAGACTTGAAGTTTACGTTGTTAGTGAAAAGGAAAGGGGAAGTAACTGCTGAATACGAGACCCGGTCTCGGGTTTGGGGCAATATAAATAGAATAATTGAGATATAAGATTCCCTACTAAGAGAGGCATTCATTTAAAGTGTACTACACACACTTTAACCATTCGAGTAGAACTAATCTTGTAGCCTTGTTCTAACCATATTTGTAGGGAACTCATTCTCCTTTGTTCGAAAAAAGCTACACTTTTAAGAATGTTAGTTGGGGACTAGTCATGTTCTAGTAATGTTGAAGTGGAATCATCATGCTCTGTTTACTCCGGAAGGGGACTTATAATGATCTAGACACATTTTGTAGTGTGTATGTGTCTGTCTTTTCTTCTCACTTATTACAATACCAGCATTCATAAAGTTCGGCTAACAGTCATTTTAGCTGCCCATGTCAGAAGACGACTTTAAATTCTATCTGCTCCATAAGACAGCTAGTCAAGTTTTATCTACTTCATAAGACAGCTAGTCAAGTTTTATCTACTTCATAAGACAGCTAGTGTCAAATTTTATTTATGTCAGAAGGCAACAGTCAAGTACTATGTATGTCAGCGGGCAGTCACGTTATATGTGTCAGAAGATAACTAATCAAGTTCTATCAAAGTCAGAAAGCAAGCAGTCAAGTTCTATGTGTCAGAAAGCAAGCAGTCAGGTTCTATGTGTCAGAAAGCAAGCAGTCAGGTTCTATGTGTCAGAAAGCAAACAGTCAAGTTCTATGTGTCAGAAAGCAAGCAGTCAAGTTCTATGTGTCAGAAAGCAAACAGTCAAGTTCTATGTGTCAGAAAGCAAGCAGTCAAGTTCTATGTGTCAGAAAGCAAGCAGTCAAGTTCTATGTGTCAGAAAGCAAGCAGTCAAGTTCTATGTGTCAGAAAGCAAACAGTCAAGTTCTACGTGTCAGAAAGCAAGCAGTCAAGTTCTATCAATGTTTGATGGTGACTAGATCTCACGTTTTATCCAAGCCTGAAATCTTCTTCTAACATAACTGAAGGCAGCTTTAGTCAGGTTCTGGCATGAATGAAGGCAGAGCTACAGTCTGGTTCTAACATAAACGAAGGCAGCCATAGTAATGTTTTGACATGATTGAATGATTAATATTACTGAGAAAATTTAAGACAAGAAATCAATTTCTGATATGATTGAATGACTGCTATTATTGAGAAAATTTAAGACAAGAAGTCAATTTCTGATATGATTGAATGACTGCTATTACAGAGAAAATTTAAGGCTAGAAATCAGGTTCTGACATGATCGAATGGTTGCTATTACTGAGAAAACAAGGCAACAAATAAAGTTCTGACATAAATGAACGACTGAGAAAATTTAAGGCAAGTAATAAGTTTTGACATTATTGCAGGTGACCAGTCGAATTCTATTAATGTTTACAGGAATCATTATCCACTTATCTTTGAAGAGAACTACAAATGTATGACGATAACGGATATTGTTCTAAACGTGTTCCCATTTGGAGTGTATTAACACTATATTAGTGATATTGTCATCTTTAGATATTGTTCTAAACGTGTTCCCATTTGGAGTGTATTAACACTATATTAGTGATATTGTCCTCTTCTAAGCCTCTTGTCAGGGGACTAGTAATGTTTTTACCATATTTGGCAGCTATGTCCTAACAATACTCGAAGAATATTTTCTAAGCATTGTTTAAGGGAACTAGTTGTGTTCTACTTCGAATATATGAAAGAACCATTACATGCTCTATGTTCGAAACGGACTTGTCGCGTGCTAACAGTGTTTGGAAGTAGCAGTAAAATTGTAAGAATGTTGAAAGGGACATGGAATTTGTAAACATGTTTTAAGTATGTTGAAAGGGACATGGAATTTGTAAACATGTTTTAAGTATGAATTTGTAAACATGTTTTAAATATGTTGAAAGGGACGCGAACTTGTAAATATGTTTTAAGTATGTAGAAAGGGACATGGAATATGTAAACATGTTTTAAGTATGTTGAAAGGGACATGGAATTTGTAAACATGTTTTAAGTATGTTGAAAGGGACGGGAATTTGTAAACATGTTTTAAGTATGTTGAAAGGGACGGGAACTTGTTTTCACATGAGAAAGCACGTTCTATCCATCTGTTATTAATATGAACTAAACTCACTTTTAAGCTTTTCGCTTATCAATCTCGCTAACGTAAAAGAACACATTTCTTTAACTACCATTACCCCAAGCACTTAAAAAGCATCCCCCTTTTACTCCATCGGCGTTAAGGTTTCGTAAGTGGATTGTTTTGTCTTCTTGCGGATCAGATGTATAGATGTACATGGACTGAGAAGGTCAAATGAACATGGGCTGAGAAAGTCAAATGAACATTGGCTGAGAAGGTCAAATGAACATGGGCTGAGAAGGTCAAATGAACATGGGCTGAGAAAGTCAAATGAACATGGGCTGAGAAGGTCAAATGAACATGGGCTGAGAAAGTCAAATGAACATCGGCTGAGAAAGTCAAATGAACATGGGCTGAGAAGGTCAAATGAACATGGGCTGAGAAAGTCAAATGAACATGGGCTGAGAAAGTCAAATGAACATGGGCTGAGAAAGTCAAATGAACATGGGCTGAGAAAGTCAAATGAACATGGGCTGAGAACGTCAGATGAACATGTACTCAGAAGGTCACATCCTTAAAAAGAAAATCAACAAGGAAGCAATGAAGAATCCACAAAAGAAAAACTTGCAACAGAATGGCTATTTTTAGAAAATGTAGTCTGATAGTGGTAGTACTATCGCATTCATTCACTCTAGAAAATAAGCTGTTATAAACTTCCTAATTGCAAATAAATTCAATATATGGGCTTACAATATAGAAGTAATGTTCTCAAAAACTATTCAATCTTCGAATAAAATATCCTCTATCTAACCTACAGTACAGCACTTTTATTCTCCCACACTTCGATAAAATAATGTTCTTGAATCTACACTAAATCATATCATTGTACTTAATCTATAGTACTTTTAGATTCTTAGCTTTGACACCTATCCTTTTTTCGATCTTAACTACTCAATAATTCTTTTATATTTGTAGTTTTGACACTTAGTGGCAGAGTTTAATGCTTTGAATGTGTATTTACAACAGTGCTTGTATATCTAGAGCAGCCTTTCTCAACCAATTTACCCTGGAGGAACTCTTGAAATAATTTTCAAGGTTTCAGGAAACCCATGGATAAAAATTACTATAACTACGATTTATTATTTTTTCAAATACAATCTCTCGGGGAACTCCTAGAAATTTCTGAACCCCTCGGTTGAGAACACTGATCTAGAGTTTAACGGACTAAATGGCAGAACTTTCTAGTCTTGTCTAAAACCTGTGACTATGCCTTTACAGTAGTATAATTATGTCTATAGTTTGTTAATGGCAGACCTTGTAGTTTGTCCTAATCATGTCATTGTCAAATAGTACTTTTATATTTAAAGGTTATTTTTTTTAAAATACTAAATTCTTTGTTTGGATATTTTGTGTAATATATATACTTTTAGACATTTTAGTTTTGTATTCATGATAATATTGTCTCATACTATAGTGCTTTCATAATCATATTCATTAGTCTAAATATCACACTTTCTAGACTTGACACAATTTTATGATTAGATCTATTTTTCTTTTCTGATCCTGACTGTTATGTTTTTAACTGTAAAACTTATACTCTTGTCATTTAATCATTAGTGTGCGCTTGCTCAACAGTCCTTTTAAACTTTGTCCTGACACTAAAACATGTTTGAGAGCCCTGTTAGACTCTCTTGTTCTGACACTAAAACATGTTTGAGAGCACTTTTAGACTTTCTTGTTCTGACACTAAAACATGTTTGAGAGCACTTTTAGACTTTCTTGTTCTGACTAAAACATGTTTGAGAGCACTTTTAGACTTTCTTGTTCTGACACTAAAACATGTTTGAGAGCACTTTTAGACTTTCTTGTTCTGACACTAAAACATGTTTGAGAGCCCTGTTAGACTTTCTTGTTCTGACACTAAAACGTGTTTAAGAGTCCATCTAGAATTTCTTGTTCTGATACTAAAATATATGTTTAAGAGTCTATCTAGAATTTCTTGTTCTGATACTAAAATATATTTGAGAGTACTTTAGACTTTCTAGTTGAACAAAATCTTGCTTTTGATGGTATAACAATTTCAGAATTTCTAGACTTTTATGTTATGTTAAATCAAATGTTTCGACCTGAACGATAGTACTGTTAGATTTTTTTTTTATGTTGACGCATACTTCTTTGACTGGGTTTAAACTATAGTATTATTAGACTTGTTAGTCTTGACGCCTAAAGGTTTGACTGGGTTTAAACTATAGCACTGTTAGACATTTTAGTATTGACCCTAAAAAGTTGATTGGGTATAAACTATAATACTGTTAGTCTCTTTAGTCTTGACACCTAATTCGTTGACTAGGTGTAAACTTTACTATTTTTAGACTTTCTAGTTGTGGCCTTCTGTAGTGTACTTATTTCTTCTAGGTCTTGACAAAGTCCCAGTTAGTGCCTAAACCATTTGATAGTGTTGTACTTTTGTTTTCGCTATGTCCTATTTTTGGGCCATGAGGTGACGATAACATTTCTATACTTTGGATCCTTTATCGTCATCTGGTTTTAAATGAGATTACGTAAGGGCGAATGGTGTCAATACGTAGGTTTATTAACTTTTCTTAGTCGAATGTGGGTTTTTGTACTTGACTGCTTTTGAAGCGTGTAGCATGAAATAATTGTTGTACTCTAATTAAGATGGCAGTGACAGGGAACTAAATTCACGAGCTTGAACACAATCGTTTTCTCAATGGCATTAAACTCGTTCGTTAATATGCTAATTAATCACTTGTCATGTACAAAAAAGAGGGTAATGTGAAAGAAAGAAAGAATTAATTGCTATCACATGACATCCCTGTCACGCCTGTCGTGTACTGTGACTTCCGATGAGATTGCGTGACTATCTCTCACGACTATCATACTCTGACAGCTAACAATCACGAAATGACGTTAGTGAATTGATGGACACACTAAATATTGATGACAGTTTCAGACTCGCCAACATGCATTACAGACTCACAGAGATGATAAAGTCACCAAGAGACGTGACAGACTCGCCAACATGCATTACAGACTCACAGAGATGATAAAGTCACCAAGAGACGTGACAGACTCGCCAACAGAGCGATAGAGTCGTCTACAGCAAAGCAGACACACCAACAGAGGTGAATGGCTTATCAACAGACAAGACAGACTCACCAACAGTGCCGACAAAATCGCCAGCTAGTGACCACAGTGACTCATCCGCTTATCTGTCTTTTCTTCGATTACCTCCACTTGTTTATCTTTCGTCTGCTATCTCAGTGCTTGGCCTGTAGTAATGTTATTCATATCCGAGCGCGTGCTGTCCTCGGAACAAACAAAGGGAAGGAAGTATGAGCAAACAAAGGGAAGCAAAATATGAGCGGCCAAGACAAAATGAACAACTTCCACAAAGGTGTGAAGCATTAGTCTCCGAGAATACAGGCTTTCGGTGTACTACATAAACTTATCGATAATAGATCAGTATTGTAGAAACCTGCCGATAACAGAACTGTAAGGTGATAGTGTAATGCAGTATACGTTAGTGATAGTGTAATGCAGTATACGTTAGTGATAGTGTAATGCAGTATACGTTAGTGATAGTGTAATGCAGTATACGTTAGTGATAGTGTAATGCAGTATACGTTAGTGATAGTGTAATGCAGTATACGTTAGTGATAGTGTAAGGCAGAATACGTTAGTGACAGTGTAATGCAGTATACGTTAGTGATAGTGTAATGCAGTATACCTTAGTGATAGTGTAATGCAGTATACGTTAGTGAACAGATAATGAGTATACCATAGCTGTATCACTATAATCATTTTATATTAACATATAGTACATTGTATCTACATTTGTAAAAGAATTGATATTGCTAATAAATAAGGGCATCACCGTAATTGAGTAACTATAATTTTATTATACTAAACTTAATAATTATTTTAATTGGTAGTAATAGTGTGTTGTATACCTGTACTAAATATGTGAGTCGATAAAATCATAAAATGATGAATAGAGTACCCCAGTCACAGTACTTATAATATTCTATGTAAGCGTTAGTCAGTGGTTTGTTATAGTTATAATATTCTAAATAGGTTATGATTGTCAAACACTAGCACTGTGACCTCTCACAGTACACGTATTGGTCCATAAAACACTAGCATTGCATGTGACTTCTCACAGTACACCTATTGTCCATAAAACACTAGTATTGCATGTGACTTATCACAGTACACGTATTGGTCCATACAACACTAGCATTGCATGTGACTTCTCACAGAACACCTATTGGTCCATAAAACACTAGTATTGCATGTGACTTATCACAGTACACGTATTGGTCCATACAACACTAGCATTGCATGTGACTTCTCACAGTACACCTATTGGTCCATAAAACACTAGCATTGCATGTGGCTTCTCACAGTACATGTATTGGTCCATACAACACTAGCATTGCATGTGACTTCTCACATTACACGTATTGGTCCATACAACACTAGTATTGCATGTGACTTCTCACAGTACACGTATTGGTCCATAAAACACTAGTATTGCATGTGACTTCTCACAGTACACGTATTGGTCCATAAAACACTAGTATTGCATGTGACTTCTCACAGTACACGTATTGGTCTATACAACACTAGTATTGCATGTGACTTCTCACAGTACACCTATTGGTCCATACAACACTAGCATTGCATGTAACTTCTCACAGTTTGCGTTACTGGTCTATAAAGTAACTAGTATTATATGTGGCTTCACAAATACACTTTATTGCTCTTAAAAGTTAAAGAATTATTATTCGCCACTTCTACAATTACAACTTCTAGCCTTTCAAAGAATCCAAATGATATTTAAGGCTTCTGAAGACTAATACTCTGTACGAATGGATTGACAAAATACTATTTATGGGATTTTAATTATTAACTGTACTCATCAAGTTTCTAATTAACTTTTTTGAAGTTACAAATATGACTTCTTAAGGTACAGTTCCTGTCAATCAAAGTTTTCATTGGTTTCCTAATATTTGGTCTTTGAGTGGAGTTAAGGACAGCGTGAAAATTACTGGTATCTCGTGCCGTGAGTGGAGAGAATCAATCTGTGGGTATTTCTGGGTAGATCTTGTCCTGGTCAATGTTCCCCGGACAGCGAATGACGATCTATATTTTCCAATTTATTATTATAAATATAATTTAGCCCGCGGTGTGTAGCACATAGAGCCCCATTTTATCGTCATAGCCGACATGACATGACATGACATAAAAAACTTGCAGCCTGGAGCCATCAATTGTTCAGTCTCCTGCGAGGTTTTTCACCTGACAGGCACAAAACTATACACTTATTTCAGTGCTAGCACACTTGCTTCGTCATAAAATTATCTACTTAAATCATTGGTGCACATATGCCGTTTTTTTGATCATGTGATGTAAGTGTTTGAATATCATTACAAAAATTTCGCACTGAAATCATTAGTGCGAATATGACGCTCCTGATCACGTGTTTGGTTTGGTACGTCATAAAATCATGCACTGAAATCATTACTGCAAACATAACGCTCCTGATCACGTGATGTAAATGTTTGACTTGGCACGTCATAAAATCGTGCACTGAAATCAATAGTGCGAATATGACGCTCCAGATCACGTGACATAAGTGTTTGTCTTCGTACGTCATAAAAAAAATGCACTGAAATATTTACTGCGAACATGACGCTCCGGATCACGTGACATATATGTTTGACTTGGTATGTCATAAGATCATGCTCTGAAATTATTAATGCCTACATTGCATATCAAGGGTCTGTGTCTGATTTAGTATGTAATAATATATTACCTCTAACATAGTTAGTAAGAAGATAAATAAATAAAACTAAATAAAACATCACACCATGGCTACTATCATAACTATGGAAGTGAATATTACCATAAATAGTTTTTTTTAAAAAATACTTTATATCATTCTGTAGTGGGTTACTATTAAATTATTTCAGACATTAAATGGAAAACAAAATCTGAGAGTTCTCTGGTAGGAATAAACCATGTACAAGTACTTGGAGCGTTTATTTCTTATGGACGTTTATTGTAAGCATTATCTTCGTTTAGACTAATTTGTATAGAGATACAGGTGAAAATATTAGTTTATGTCTTTCATATTTGCGATTACGAACGATATGTACCAGCTTCTAGTTATTACCTGCCTGGCAATAGATATATATATATATATATATATATGTATGTATCTTCTAGTTTTCCCATGACTGGTCCAATATATCTTCTATTTGTCCTTGACTGGCTCAAAGTAGTCTAGCTGCTCGCTCTCATAAGTTAACGAGAGGGTGCTTAGGATAATTATCTTAACAGTTTAGTCTGTAGAAACACAGCTGCAAGTTGTATAAATTGTTGTCTTATCGTCTACAGATATAAAATTGCTGAATTTCTAAGCAAAAATAGTCCTAGCTTTTATTCCCAAAATACAAATTGGTTTACGCATTTCTAAATTGGACGCTTGCTTAACTTCCTAGACCAGAGGTGTACATCTATCGTATTATCTAATGATTACTTATTTGACATAACATTCTAGGCCATAGACATATATTTGATGTATTTATTTACAGACTTAATTGTAGTACTTTCCTAGGTCAAAGGTATTTCATTGTCGCACTATGTATGACATTTATTGCCACGCCAGAAGTAGACCGCTACAGTGAAAAAGATATATCGTCATTTTTTTCCCCGCTTTAGAGTAAACATGATGTATTGCACAGATATGTAATGTTATTGTTGGGCTAGAGCCGTGCTTATGACGTATTACGCACAATATATCTTTGTTGGGCTAGAGCCGTGCTTATGACGTATTATGCAGAACATGTAACGTCAATGTTGAGCTAAATCTATGTTTATGACGTACATGTATTATGCAGAACACGTAATGTCGACGTTCGGCTAGAGCAGTGCTTATGTCGAATTATGCAATCTATGCCTATTTTGTCAAAGCATTCCTTCCTAGTGATGATGCTTGTCCATTAAGCAGTGTCTATAGTGTCGAAGCATTTTTGGCTAGGAGTGTATTTATAGCGTTACAACGTAAGCACTATCTCTATCGCAAAGCCTTCTATGTTAGAGGTATACGTACGTAGTAATGTGCAGTGTCTATATTGTCAAAACATTGTTGGCTAGAAGTGTATTTCTATAGTATTAAGCAATACCTATATTGCATGTAGTAATGTGCAGTGTCTATATTGTCAAAACATTGTTGGCTAGAAGTGTATTTCTATAGTATTAAGCAATACCTATATTGCATGTAGTAATGTGCAGTGTCTATATTGTCAAAACATTGTTGGTTAGAAGTGTATTTCTATAGTATTAAGCAATACCTATATTGCATGTAGTAATGTGCAGTGTCTATATTGTCAAAACATTGTTGGCTAGAAGTGTATTTCTATAGTATTAAGCAATACCTATATTGCATGTAGTAATGTGCAGTGTCTATATTGTCAAAACATTGTTGGCTAGAAGTGTATTTCTATAGTATTAAGCAATACCTATATTGCATGTAGTAATGTGCAGTGTCTATATTGTCAAAACATTGTTGGCTAGAAGTGTATTTCTATAGTATTAAGCAATACCTATATTGCATGTAGTAATGTGCAGTGTCTATATTGCCAAAACATTGTTGGCTAGAAGTGTATTTCTATAGTATTAAGCAATACCTATATTGCATGTAGTAATGTGCAGTGTCTATATTGTCAAAACATTGTTGGCTAGAAGTGTATTTCTATAGTATTAAGCAATACCTATATTGCATATAGTAATGTGCAGTGTCTGTATTGTCAAAGACATTGTTGGCTAGAAGTGTATTTCTATAGTATTAAGCAATACCTATATTGCATAGCATTCTAAGCCAGAGGTGGGTGCCTTCGCCATCAATATATTTTTGTGAAATAAAATACAGCACACTACGTGCATCCATTTTTTAATATTAATTTATCAGAGATTTCAGAGACAGCCTCGCACTTGATCACTTAGGAAAGACAATTTTTATGGCTAATTGAAAAGAGAAAATTCCTAGCTCACATCAAGACGCCAAGGCAACAAAATGCCGAGATCTGAAGTATTCCACTTGGTACCTGACTCACTAAAGTAGAATTTAACAAATTAGGTTTTCCTTGCCAGAGCTATCAGACAAAAGTTTCTTGCAATACATTATAATGCAGATATATTACACCTCCGTTTTAAAGTCACACTTTACAAGTGTTTTACTTTCCACGCGTTACTTTTAAACGCTTTACATGCAAGTGTCTTATACGTGTCATATTGTACTGTACACACACTTTTAAGACACATTTTCTGCCCACAACTTTGAACTCTAGAATTTCACATGTAGTACTTTAATATTGTACTACACAAACATTTCTTACATGACACACTTTATGTTGCAGTGCTTTACATATGCGTCTATTATATGACACACTTGCCTCACTTTACAAATACGGTATTTTACACACACGCCTTTGACAGGCCACTCTTTAATCGCATAGAACTTTACACAAACTGCAGGTTATACTTTACTATTACATTTCTTGAAACATGCATTTTACTGGTATCGTTTTACAAATAAAGTGCTTTACACAAAGTTTTTAAAACCAAACTTTTCTATTATAGAACTCTACACCCCAACTTTTCACATTACACACGTAAATGTTATTATTTCAATACTTTATACACAATTTATTTTTATGTCATACTTTACTATTACATATCTCTACACATTAAGCTTTTACAATTCGTACATAAACTATATCATTGCAATACTTTATTTTACATGCCACACTTTACCTTTACAGATCTCTACGCATTATGCTTTTACATTCTTCGCACAAACTTTATTATAGCAATACTCTGCACAAGTTTGGACTTGCCACGTCTTCTTATAAAATTGCTTAACAAACGTCTTTTTGCATTTAGAATACTGAATTATGCCACAAATTTACGTTTAGTTTATTGAATACAAACCTTGTTTACACCTTTACAGTAGTGGATACATGTTTTATTTATTGAATACAAACCTTGTTTGCACCTTTACAGTAGTGGATACATGTTTTATTTATTGAATACAAACCTTGTTTGCACCTTTACAGTAGTGGATACATGTTTATTTATTGAATACAAACCTTGTTTGCACCTTTACAGTAGTGGATACATGTTTATTTATTGAATACAAACCTTGTTTGCACCTTTACAGTAGTGGATACATGTTTATTTATTGAATACAAACCTTGTTTGCACCTTTACAGTAGTGAATACATGCTTTGTTTATACCATGCCTTATTTATGCCGCATGGAACAATCACAGTATGGAATATATGTCTTGGTACTGTCACAGTATGGAATATATGTCTTGGTACTGTCACAGTATGGAATACTTGTCTTGGTACTGTCACAGAATGGAATACATGTTTTGGTACTGTCACAGTTACGTCAGTTAATTGTGCAGCACTGTCATTCACATTAAGTTAAATAATTGTGCAACCTTGCCATTCACGTTAAGCCAGTCAATTATGCAGCATTCACGCTAAGTCAGTTAATTGTGCAAAATTGTCATTCACGTTAAGACTGTCAATTGTGCAGCATTGTAATCCAAGTCCGTTAATTGAGCAACATTTTAATTCCCATTGTCAGTTAACTGTGCAGCTTTGTCATTCTCGTTCTCAGTTAATTGTGCAGCATTGTCATCCAAGTCAATAAATTGTGCAGCATTGTCATCCAAGTCAGTTAATTGTGCAGCAAAGACTGCATTAACTTGCCCTTTCTTGCAGCACATCTTGTACAAAGACTGCATTAAATTGCCCTTTTTTGCAGCACATCTTGTACAAAGACTGCATTAAATTGCCCTTTCTTGCAGCACATCTTGTACAAAGGCTGAATTAAATTGCCCTTTCTTGCAGCATATCCATACAAAGACTGCATTAAATTGCCACATTCTTACAGCATGTATCTTGTACAAAGACTGCATTAAATTGCCACATTCTTACAGCATATATCTTGTACAAAGACTGCATAAATTTGCCCCTTCTTGTAGTATATAATGTACAAAGACTGCATTAACTTTGCATTCTTGCAGTACAACTTGTACAAAGACAAGTCCGTCTTGCACCAAGACTACACTACTCGAAAGTTCCTCTTCTGAGGTCACATGACTTTTTAGCATTAGATCTCAGCAGACACACTCGTTAGATCAACACACCCAGAATTTTAAAAAAAACTGTATTAAATACACACATTGTAGTAATAAATACTGCTTGTCTAAGAATATATTCTAACAAATCATCTGTCCATTTTGCTAACTGTATAGCCAAGACCTCTCATGATGATTACGAGCTTTGTTTGCAGCAATTATACAGATATTTAAATCAGATATATTTCTTATAAGTATTAAACTGCTAATTACATAACACACTGAATATGATTGATTAAGTTGCTTTTTATACCTCTGCACGTTTTAAGTCAAAACCTTTAATGTAATTAAACGAGTCCCATAGGAAAACGCTTTTATACCTCTGCACGTTTTAAGTCAAAACTTTTAATGTAATTAAACGACTCCCATAGGAAAACGTTTTTATACCTCTGCAAGTTTTAAGTCAAAATCTTTAATGTAATTAAACGAGTCCCATAGGAAAATGCCTTTATACCTCCGAAAGTTTTAAGTGAAAACTTTTAATGTAATTAAACTAGTCCCATAGGAAAACGCTTTTATACCTCTGCAAGTTTTAAGTCAAAACTTTTAATGTAATTAAACGAGTTCCATAGGAAAACATTTCATCTCAAAGGGAAAGAATTAAAATCAAGGAATAAGTTATTTTTCAATAATTTCCAGCTATATTCGCCAAAACGATTTGTAAACCTCTTCGAACACTGTTTCTACTTACAAATTAATTTACCCTTGGTATCAATCACAATTACATTATCCAACAGGCGAACATAATGTCCTCTTAGTCAAAACAGGTGAATTGCGATTGCGAACACAAATCAGACGATGAAGATAGATGTCTTTCCAATGATACGACTTGAGTTCGGTGGTAGGAATAAATTCGAATAGTGTCTATCATGCCTGCTACAAGCGTAACATTCCATCTGTCTACTTTGAAAATTACTTCTGCACTACTAGAGGAAATGTGAGATTGAGTTTAAGAATGTCTGGTGTTATTGCAAATTAGTGCGGTTATAAAATGGTGCAGATGCTCACTCTACTGGAAAGTGATGGGTGGAGGGAGATGAGAAGGAAAGTTTATTTTTTATTAATGATAGTAATGTCTACTGGTCTCAAATACGCGTCAACTACAAATAACAGAAACCTATAGAGTGCCGTATTCTACTTACATTTGCAATCAGACCGATCATTTAAAAAATTTTAAAAGCTCCCTTACGATCTATTTATTTCACTGGTTCTCTATAAATTGTATGTCACTAATAAGAAGAACGTCATTATACTGAGTACATATTTATAGACTGAACCAAGCAGTAGTCCCTAAATAAGTCATTATACTGAGTACATATTTATAGACTGAACCAAGGAGAAGTCCCTAAATAAGTCAATATACTGAGTACATATATATATATATATAGAGAGAGAGAGAGAGAGAGAGAGAGAGAGAGAGAGAGAGAGAGAGAGAGAGACTGAACCAAGTAGAAGTCCCTAAATAAGTCAATATACTGAGTACATATATATATAGAGAGAGAGACTGAACCAAGCAGTAGTTCCTAAATAAGTCAATATACTGAGTACATATTTATAGACTGAACCAAGCAGTAGTTCCTAAATAAGTCAATATACTGAGTACATATTTATAGACTGAACCAAGCAGTAGTTCCTAAATAAGTCAATATACTGAGTACATATTTATAGACTGAACCAAGCAGTAGTTCCTAAATAAGTCAATATACTGAGTACATATTTATAGACTGAACCAAGCAATGGCTGAACGCTGTGTAATACGAAACAACAGACTAGCCAAGGTCGAAATGTTTGCAAGGTGTTATGCCAAATCTAATTATTCTGCTTTCGTTCTCTGGAATGAAGTCCAGTCTTTTTTCCATTATTTTAAGGATGTTGTTGCAGCACCATGGCATTTTTAAGCAACTATTTAAAAAAAAAGTTTTAATCTTCTCTCGCTTTACCTCACTCTCTCTTCCTGCACATCGGTTTCCCCTCCTCTCCACAAACACACACACACACACACACACACACACTTTTCCTTGTTAGGTTCTTTATTTTCTAATTTTTTTCTTTATAATTTTTTCTCTTGCTCTTTCCCCCCCCCCCCCGGATTAATCCTGTTGCTCATTTTATTATTCATATTGTTGTTCATCTTTTCTTGTTGCTTTTGTTTTGTTTAGTTTTATTGTTGATGTTGTTATTCTTTATACTTATTTTTGCATGTTTTATTTTTCTCCGTGATGCTGCTCTTTTTTGTTCAATTCTTCTTCTTGTTGTTCTTTTTTCTTGTTCGTTTTTCTTCTTCTTGTTGTTCAACTGTTCTTCTTGTTGTTCTTTCTTCTTGTTCTTTTTTCTTCTTTTGGTTCAACTCTTCTTCCTGTTGTACTTTTTTCTTCTTGTTTTTCTTTCTTCTTCTTGTTCTTTCTTCTTCTTATTGTTCTTTCTTCTTCTTATTGATTTGTTACTTGTTCTTTTTTCTTCTTGTTATTCTTTTTTCTTCTACTTGCTGATTTGCTACTTCTTCCTTTTTTTTAATTGTTATTGTTCTCCTTTTTGTTGTTGATGATGTTCTCCTCATTTTTATTTTTTCTTCTAGTTGTTCTTCTTCTTGTTCTTGTTTGCTTTTCTTGTTCTTTTTTCTTATTGTTGCTCTTTTTTGTATTCTTGTTCTTTTTTCTTGTTGTTGCTCTTTTTCGTATTCTTGTTTGCTTTTCTTGTTCTTTTTTCTTATTGTTGCTCTTTTTCCTTATCGTTACTCTTCTTCGTATTCTTGTTTGCTGATCTTCATTGTCTTCCTTCTTCTCTAATGGGTTTTTCTTTTCTTGTTTCTTTTTATGTTTGTTGTTCTTCCTGGTTTTGCTGTTGATTTTACTTTTCATTATATTTGTTGTTTTCTGCTGCTGTTTTTTTTTCATTTTGTTGATAATGTCTTTCTTCTTTTCTTCTTATGGATATTGTTCCGTCTTCCTCTTTTTGATATTCTTATTTTTTCCCCTATCCATATTGCTGTTGCTCTTCTTATTATTGTTTTTCTTGCTCTTGCTTTTTCTTACTGTTGTTTGTTGTTCTTATTTCTGTTGCAGTTTTTCTTTTCTTCTCCATTCTGTTCTAACATTTTATTTTACGTTTGTTCTCCCCCAACCACCGCCTTCACTCTTCTTTAAAATGTATTTATTAAGTTTTAAATAAGATGGGTCATGTTGACATTCATAGATGTATATAATAAGTTTTAAATAAGATGGGTCATTTTGACATTCATAGATGTATATAATAAGTTTTAAATATGATGGGTCATTTGGCGTTCATAGATGCATTGTTTACTTACTATTTTCAGCGAGATGTGTAATATTAAATCTACACTTATTACTGTTTACCTAGATATCAGTTACTCACTTGTTATTATTTGTTTTTAATATTAGAATAAAATTATTATGTGCTCAACATTATCAAGAGTAATTGTCTAAGTGAATAAAATAGTTTCAATTTCATCTATTTAGTAGTAGGAGAAGTAGTAACAATAACAATATTTATCATGTTACTTGATTAATATTATTATTGTCGTCGTTATCCATGATTTCTAATGCTGTTATCTCGTTCTTTAGTTATGAAATTGTGCAAGTTAATGTAGTTGCCTATATTGAGCACCAATCACCACCAAATATAGTGCATTAGTTCAAACGGGTCTTTAAAAAATGAACATATGATCCTTTCTTCCTTCCTTTTTTATTCCTTCCTTTTTTCCTTCCTTTTTTCCTTCCTTCCTTGTTTCCTTCCTTCCTTCTTTCTTTCTTTCTTTCCTTCCTTCCTTCCAGTGGTGGTAAAGAGATTTCGTGAATCGTGCACAGAAAGCTCTTTAAACGGCGAAAGGAAGTGACGAATTGACCTTTTCTAAGAGAAAAAATAAAAAAAGCAACAAAACCAAACATCAATAAAAACAAACGAAATACAAAAACTCACCAAAACGTTAGAGTTAATTGATTCTTTGAGCAATTTCACAGTTGCAGCTGAGACACAATTTGTAGATTTAGAAGGGTTGGTTGATGCCTGCAAGTCTGCTGGCGACTGGATCCATGCAAGTAAATGGATCGGCGTTCTAACGTTCACAAAACGTGTCACATTTCGACAGTTGAGCTCCCCAGTGTGAGTAATTATACATCTTCAGCATTGGCATTCCTGTTGTTTAGTTTACAGTTTTGTTTTGAATTTCAGTTTAAAAATTAGAAGAAAAATGTATATTTCCCACACTTATGTCTGAAGGGTGATGTTTCGTTTCTATTCAGCCTCTCCCATTATTTGCCAAATTATTACCTTTATTTTTGTTATTAATATTTCTTCCGAATTTCTTTTAAATATTCTCTCATTTGCATTTCTATTACTTTTTCCATTTAACTTTATTTGTAATCCTTTCTAATTATATATATAGTCAAAATGAATTCCCACCACCACTTACACACACACATACACACACATACTCATACACACACACACACACACACACACACACACACACACACACACACACACACATATATATATATATATATATATATATATATATATATATACATACATACATACACACCAATCGATCATCCCCTCCTTAAATAATGAACTTTGAGTTAGCGGACATGACAGCCAAAGCAAATCGGTAGAATTAGTGTAAACAATTTGTCTTCTTCTTCTTATTATTATCATGATTCTTTTAAAATTTCATTTGCTATTTTCATACCTCACAGCTGTATCTGTATTAATGTTGTGTATAACGTTTATGAAATCGCCACCCGATTTTTTATTTATCTCATTGTAATTCTAATTTTAACACACTCTATCTGTGTATATTTTTTATGTAAATCGCCACCCGATTTATTACTTATGTCATTGTAAGTCTAATTCTATCTGTATATAAATATTTTCCAGCACCTTTAGTATTTTATTTTTAATTTAATATGTGTTGATTGTTCAAATCTTCTTATTTATGTTTTATCCATTTATTTCATGTTTAACAGCATATTTTCAGACTATTTAATTCTTATCTTCACACTCTCAGTTAAATTTATCGAATTCGTGTTCTAATCCTAGTTATTGTTCTACTCAATTTGTCCATTAAATATTAACTCTTCCTATTTATATTATTAATCTACTCTGTTTGTCCATTAAATATTATTAACTCTTCCTATTCTAATTATTGTTCTACTCTCTTTGTCCATAAAATATTAACTCTTCCTGCCAGAGGTGTTGTGTCAATTTATGTCTTGTTCTTGCATTGTATATGTCTATTTAAGTATTATCTTTTCTTGCCATAGGGTGTGTGACATCTGGTGGAGTTGGTGGTCACTATAAATGGTAGTAAGTGTGAATGCACCCCTCCCTGCATTAACTAAAATTGAAGGCAGAGTCCATATTCCAGGACTGACCGAAGAGTATTTGGATGATGTAATATATTTATTTATAAGATAGACAATAGTCTTACAACTCTAATCCCCAAGCCAAGCCATTCTTTGATTATTCAGAAAATGGAACATGTGAATAAAATAAGCTACTCTTCGGTTCAAGTGGCAAATCAATAAACATTAAAATGAACGTTAGCTATAAGTGAGATTATGATTAAAACTATTATTCTGATGTTATCAATTTTCTAGTTATCACCGAGTACCTCTGGCATGTGACTCGGGAAATGTCAATATTAAAATGAATGTCAATGATTTCAGTGAAAGCAGTGAGGTTGTTGACTGTTGTTCAATAGACAGGCCTCTTTCAGACTGTGTTGAGGCTGGCTGGATATGAAAGCAATATACACAGTGGCCACAGGTACTCTTTGGCACTGGTGAAAGTACATTGCATGATCTTTCTAATAGTAAGAGTTTGTAAGTATATCTCGTGACGTTACTAACAACAATAAAAGTTTATACAACATTTCGTGACGTTACTAACAACAATAACAGTTATACATACATTGCATGATCTTTCTAATAGTAAGAATCTGTAAATTCGTGACGTTTCTATTAGTAAGAGCTCTTAAGTTCATTTCGTAACATTAGAGTATTTGTACATTGCATGACCTATCCAATAGTAAGAGTTTATAGGTACATTTCGTGACGTTTCTAACAATAGAGTTTATACGTAACTTTCGTAACCTTTCTACTACTAAGAGTTTATACGTACATTTCATGACGACAAACGATGTATGTAATATTCCTCTTGCTGTTAAACATCTGCAACATGTTCATCCAAATAGTATTTTCTAACAACTAGGCGATAATTAATTGACCTTTTCATCACAACAGATAATGTTATTTATTTATTCATTTAACATGCTTTTGTCTGATATTATTGCAGATTGTATTATGAAGGGCTAAAGTACCTCGTGAACATACACCGCATTTTGTCATCGAATCCTGAGATAATTACGATTGCAATGCAGTTTTAAAAAATGAATGTGGAATTAATCTTCACAGCAAGTATAGTAGGGATCATTCAAGACTAGAGTTACCGTTCTCCCAGAGGAAAACAAGTACCATCGCAAACAGCAATGGATTGTGTTAACAATGTCTTGGTAACTCACTTTCACGTGCCCACGAGTTATCACCTACAGCACTGACTAACGAGATATCGCCACTACTTATCTAACACACATCATACACATTCATGTCACTTATCTAAGAGATATCAGGCACTCACGTCATTTGCCTACAAGACATCACACACCCATGTCATTATACGAGATATCACACACTCGTGTTATTTCTCTATGAGATATCAAGCATTCTTTGTCACCGAGACAACATAAACACGTGCCATTTGTCTACGAGACAGCACACACTCGTAAGAATTAATAATATGGATATAGCTTCTTAAGGCTGAGAGCTAAAATATATGTAGCCTTGGTGGTCAGCTGCATTTGACTAACGATTTACAGGTGAGTTTCTAGTATGTTCATGCAGCTGAGCTGTACTATGATTGGTTAATTTAGTGAGTTGTCTGGAACATGAATGTATGTTTCCGGCCCGAGGAAAAGGGTAAGACTCTAGAGGGTAGGTTTATGTGTAGTCCTTGTTTAAAGGAGGGGTGGGTATGGGATACATAAGCCATTATGTGAGAACAGTGTATTGCTGGCTTGAAGTGATGGGATGTGTATTGTTGGCTAGGAATGATGGAATATGTATTGTTGACTTGGAATGTATATTTTTGACTGGGTCAGTCAGTACTTTACTGGTAATTTGACTTGGTGTGGCAGTACTTAGCAAGTTGAGTATTGACTGGATCAGTCAGTACTTGATAGGGGAAAGTTGTTACCAGAAAAGAGCGAATGAGATAAATAGTTCAATTCTGATTTTGCTATCTTTCGCAAGTTATTCTTAACATAATTAGACATGAGTAATTCAATGAACGTGTCATTCTTAACATAACTGTAAATGAGTAATTCTATGAATGTTTCATGCTCAACATCAAATATAAATAAATAATTCAACGAACATGTCCTTAAGATCAGTTTTTTTTTTTAAATGATTAATTAAATGAACTTATCTAAGAGCGATCGCGCATTCCTGTCATTTGTCTACGAGATATAAACTTCTCTTCTCACGAGATGTCACACTCATATCACTTGCTCACGAGATGTCACACTCATGTCACTTGCTCACGAGATGTCATACTCATGTCACTTGCTCACGAGATGTCATACTCATGTCACTTGCTCACGAGATATCGAAACTCCCCACTCTAGCACACGATACCAACCACTCAATTTGCTTCCACAGCTCTCAATGCAATGCAAGGCTGGCATACGTATTTTTCATGCAAGACAAGCGTTAGAATTTATTGCGAATAAAAATAAATGGTAAGTGTTTCTGACGACTATTGTGTCAGGCTCTGGTGTTAACACCTGCTGTTTTCCCCTTTTCTTTTGTCATTCCGTCAGTTCAACTCGAGTTCTGCACTTGTTGTCATAGGAAATGTTACACCTTCATAGGCTATGAATTTTCTTACCTTGCAAAATACCATTAATTTGTACCCAGCATTACAAAGTGACTACTCCTATAGCAAAAAGGCAATAATTGTAACACCCATAACATAGAGGCACTGGAACCGAGCAAAGAGTGTAGCACCTGTAACAGAAAAGCCCTGAAATGGAGGTAACAGTGGTCATATAAATCTTTCGTTCGCGTTAGTATCAAAAGTCACCTTTTCAAAATGTTCACATGCGTCACGTGCTCACAACACGCACCGCAGAGCAAAAGTTCATTTATCACATCCATTTCAAACGCTATCGTCTCGTGTAGCGATTCATACGGTTGTCTAAAGTGCTTGTAGGCAGCTAACTTGTGCTGCTCTCAATTCAAAGTTTTGATACTTACCTGCTCTTGTTTTCAGTGTGGCTTGTCTGCCCTTGTTTTCCATACTGCTTGCTTGCACTTGGCTTGCTTTATTTCTGTTGTAAACCTTTCAGCTGACATTTACCCCGAAAGCTTCCTAAATACATTGTTTTGAGACAATCTGCTTTTTCCCCTCCTGATCCAAATACCTTTGGTCTGAGTTCATTCCGTTGATTTTATCTGATTAGAGCACTTTTATTATTCCTTCATTGACTAGACAAAAAATTGCTATTTATTTACCAAATATCTCTGTTATACATTTATTGGACTGAAGAAAAGTATGCCATTTGTTGACCAAATAGCTCTGTTATAATTTCATTTGTCTGAAGAAAAATATGCTATTTATTTATAAAATATCTCTTTGTTCATTGGTGTGAAGAAATGTGCTATTTAAATTTTGTCTATCAAAGTGCTATTTTGCTACCTATCCAAATTTCCTTGCTATTTTTGCACAGTTCCCAGAAAAGACCACTAACTTGAACTACATATTTCTATTTCTGAATGATCCAGAAAAGTCTGCTATTTTTATCTAATCTAAATATTTCTATTTCTAAATGGTCCAGAAAAATCAGCTGTTTAACCTGATCTAAATATTTCTGTTTCTAAATGGTCCAGAAAAGTCTTCTTTTGTTTTATCTGATACAAACAATTTTGATCTTTCTCCGAGCAAAATCTATTTTTAATGATTCACGTTTTTTTGCATATTTTAGTTTCGAAAAGAATCTTTTATTTTGCATAGTTTTCAGGCGTTTTGCTCTGTTCAGTATTTTTTAAAATAATAGTAAGTATAAACTCATTTTTAAAAATATGTCTATCACTGGTTTTAGAAAATTACTAATCACCAATTACTTCTCTACTCATGACGTCATCTTTGACGATTTTGATGTTATAATTGTTTATATTATTTGTTGTTTACTTCTTAGAATACTGTTTTAAGCAAGAAACTAAGTACTATGTTTGTTGACTAATATAATCTTTGGGTCCTTGAATTTTTCATTAAATTATATAATCGAGATTTTTATTTTCAGAAATTGTGAAGGCTTTAGGTTTTAATTTGAAAGCATTTAGTTTCAGTGCCTTCTTAAAGCAGGGCACACTGGACATTTACCCGGGGGCCCCATGCTATGTTGTGACTTGCTGTCAATATTTATTCCTCTGAGTGTTTGTGTAGGTAGGGGACCCAGTGCACTGCTTTGCTCGTGGGCCTATAATGCTGTTAAGACGGCCCTGTTTAGTTTCAGTGAGATAAAATGTCCTTTTCATTTCTTTCCCCCCTGTTCTCACCACCCTACCCCCACCCAGCTACACTGTTTTGTAGAGGTTTCAGTGAGTTTCCAAATAACTTTTTTCTTTCACTGTGCACTAAAGGCTTTGTAGAATTTTCAGTGAATTTCAAAATCACGTTTTCTTTTACAGTGCAATAAAGGCTTTGTAGAGGTTTCAGTAAGTTTCAAAATCACGTTTTCTTTTACAGTGCAATAAAGGCTTTGTGGACGTAGGAGGTGGACTGCAAATGGTAACAATCGTCAATGAATTGTCAAAGGTGTTCATGGTTTCAGCGTATTGTAAAACCAATTTGTTGTTCTAATGAGTTGCAAAGTTGTTAAAGGTTTCAGTGAATTGTAAAACCAATTTATTTTCCTATAGATTAATAAAGTTGTTAAAGATTTCAGTGAATTGTAAACCCACTTTTATTGTCCTATAGAAATATAAAGTTGTTAAAGACTTCAGTGAATTGTTAAACCAATTTATTTTCCTACTGAGTTGTAAAGATGCAATGGCGGAGGAGGAAAATTGTGAATTGATAATCATGACGTCAAGAAGTGACAAATTTATATTAAAAGAAGTGACAGAATTTTAAAAACCAGTCTCTGTGTGTGTGTGTGCGTGCGTGCGTGCGTGCGTGCGTGCGTGCGTGCGAGCGTGCGTGCGAGCGCGTGTGTGTGCGGCGCACCATGAAAGCGTTCGAGTGTTTTAAATATGCTATTATTCTTTGTATATCAAATTCATTTTACTTAACCAGAATGTTGATTCCTGTTGTGAATGCAGTTCACTAGAATGTCATTTTAAAAATAATAAATATAAATATATTCTTATATGTGTTTAATAAATAAGTTCTTCGAAATGTTCAATAAATGTATTATTTTATCATTTATGACCTTTCTTCTTGTGTTAAATAAATGTGTTATTTTATCATTTATGACCTTTCTTCTTGGCAGTGTTTAGTAAATATGTATGAGAAGGTATTCCACAGTTTCAATGTCGTTTTAGGAAGTAGTTGCATAACCACTGTATTAGACAGTGGTTCCATTGATAATAAATATGTGCAAAAAGCATTTGTAATATCTTAGCCATAGACTTCAATGAGTTTCTTTTTGTAATTCGTTCCGCCTGGTGGCTTTATTAAGTTATGGATTTTTAACTTGATCGACAAATGTATTAATTGTATTCAGCGTATCAATGACAACAATTTGGACATAGTGCACTAGTGACAGGACAGTAAATTGGATATCATACACAAGTGACATGGTAACAAATTGGATACACTAGTGACAAGACAATAAATTAGACATCATACACTAGTGACAAGACAATAAATTAGACATCATACACTAGTGACAAGACAATAAATTAGACATCATACACTAGTGACAAGACAATAAATTAGACATCATACACTAGTGACAAGACAATAAATTAGACATCATACACTAGTGACAAGACAATAAATTAGACATCATACACTAGTGACAAGACAATAAATTAGACATCATACACTAGTGACAAGACAATAAATTAGACATCATACACTAGTGACAGGACACAAAATGGACACCATGTACTAAGTATTTAGGTGCAGGACAATAAATTATTGAATACAATTAATACAAATTCAGACTTTCTAAAAGAATTTTTATTTGACTTTAAATCTTATTTCTTAAACTAGGTTTTCTTGTATTATTATAAACATTTGTTTAAATAACTTTCGAACTTATTTTTATGTGTTGTTTTGGGTTTTAGATCGTCTTATTTTATTGAAAGACATATTTGTTAATTATTTCTAGTAGCTATAATTTTGTTATCGGGTTTGATATTAATTATAGTTATTTAAGTGTATATATAAAGTGTTCTGTGTGATTTTGTTATTAAACATTACTTTCAAATATCCCTATACAGATCATCATATTACGTAATATTTCAAATAATTGTAACGTGAGTCTCTGAAAGTATTCAAAACTAAAGATAAAAATTTAGGCATACATCGCCACCACAATAGCAACTACTTCTGCGCAAATAAAAATACATGCAGGGACGACAACCCTGGGTGATACGTCGAGGTGTCAAACGACTTCCTTTCAATTGCAGATTTTGGGGAGAAGGTTTTTTGTTATTCATTTCCTGGCAATAAGAAGGAAAAAAGAAATCCTCACCGCTAATGAAAATAAGGAAGAAATATAAAAAGACACAGATACCTTAAAGCTGCTCATTAAATCTTCATTCGGCTCCTATCGATCTTGTATCTGAGATACTTAATTCGCCTTTCCTTTGAGCAGTGATGTGCCTTCACTTGAGCAGCTACCAAACAGGTCTAGGTCCTCAGTTAATACTCTTCCCCCCAGCCCCTTTTCACTCCCCACACACCCACTTTTCGGGTTTGACATACAAGGAAGCAGTGTCGTCATGACGGCAGGCTTCAGTCATGGATGGGGAAAACAATTTCGATAATGCTCAGGGACACGAGAGTACTGTTAGTGGAGTTTTACATTTCTGTTGTTTCAGCAATTTGATCCAAACTCCCTTCCTTGATTTTCTGAAATGAGAGCGTTGTAGGCGAGAGGTAATGTGAACGCTGCAATAAATGTGTCATATTTATTTCGATGATATGAACGTTCTATGAATATGCCATGTCCTGACGCTGCGAGGAATGTGTCATATGTCAATACCATTACTCAAAATATACCATTACACAAAATATACTGTTACAAATGATATACCATTGCACATTATGTACCATTATACAAGATATACCATTACACATGAAGTTACACTACACATGATTTACCTTTACAAAAATATAATATTACACATGATGTATCATTACACAATATTTACCATTACACACGATGTAACATTATGCAAGATATACCATTACAAGTGATGTACAATTATACAAGATATACTAGTACACATGATGTACCATTGCACATGATATACAATTAAAAATGATGTACTATTACACATGATATACAATTAAAAACGATGTACCATTACACATGCGATACAATTAAAAATGATGTACCATTACACAATGTAAACTTTCTTATCTTCATTTATATTTTCATGTAACTTACATCTGAGATTGTTGCTCAATGTTCCAAATGATCTTTTGTGTGAATTATAATTTTTTTAACTTTAATCATGTTCATTTACATTAAATGAACTCGTACTTAATTACTCTTATTCAGTGTTCTTTGTTTTCAGTAACGTTATACAGTTATATAGATCTTGGTCGAAAATTAATTATATGTAACTAATGTATTGTGCATCATAAATCATTCTGTATCGGAGTAAATTTGCATATCCCTAATTTTAAACTTAATTGTTATATACATTTTTAAATGTCAAAGTGACCCTACCTTGGGCTCTGCTTCTGATGATATTTTTGGAGTAAACGACTCGGGTCGGGAGAGTGATAGAAAGATGCTGATGTAATCTATAATCTAAACTGGTTTTAGGTGGATGAGTAGTTTTTATTATCGATTGGTTAAGATTTACAAGTACGAGTTGAGATGCGATCAAAAGGTTACCTGCTGTAAACAAATCTATTGTCTAATTACTTTTGTTTTGGCAATATGTCAGGTAATGAAGGGTGACCATTAGCTTAATGGTGAGTTAACTGACTGATTGAGAGAGAATGGAATTAGTTGCAAAAATATGCAACTCTTCCGGACGAGCTTTTCCGTATTTTGTAGCTCATGGTTGCAGCCTGCCAGGAATGCCCCTGCACTCTACTCTTTCAAGCGCAAAGACTTTCAAGCAGTGTCACCGTTGAAAGATGGTGCGCTTGGTGGTGTTTGTGAGACCTACCAAGGTCAAAGGTCATGATGATCAAGAAACAAATTTGTTCTGCAGTGTTTGTATTCTGTTAGGGCTGAATGAATAAAAGCCACTTGATGATTTAGTTTAGATCACGGACCAGTTAATTCACTCTCGACTCGTGTGAGATGCAAATGAAGTACAGACAATATACAGTCAATGATACATCTTCCTGCAAGCCCAACTGAGCAATAATTGCACCAAAACAAATGCAAGCAAGTCTGTCTCGAGACCACAACACCAAATCATGATTCCAGCACGACAGCAGCCAATATTCAAGCCTGCCGCGAGAACACCATAGCAAAACTGAGCAACAGCCTCACAAACACAAATGCGTTATAAATTCTGCTTGGGAACACCACAGCAAAACTGGGCTACAGCCTCACAAACACAAATGCGTTATAAATTCTGCTTGGGAACACCACAGCAAAACTGGGCTACAGCCTCACAAACACAAATGCGTTATAAATTCTGCTTGGGAACACCACAGCAAAACTGGGCTACAGCCTCACAAACACAAACTCATTCAAGTTTGCCTTAAGAACACCACAGCAGATCGTAGCAACAACCTCACAAACAAACTCGGAGTATTAATGACTAAGTACAATGCAATCCTAACTCGGAGTATTAATGACCAAGGACAATGTAATCCTATAGGCGTACTAATTACTAAGTACATGAATCCCTACCAAGAACTCTTTGAGTAAAAGTATTTACTTAGGTGCATCCCATCTCGAAGTTCGTTATTTTACCAGCAAACCGCACAAAACAAAAGTCGTGTAATAAATCCCAACACAATACAGGTTCCGAATGGCCAGAATGTCCCGAATGTCCCGAATATCCCGTATGCAGCATGCGGAACAGGTTTTTTCTCCTTACAAGCCGATGCCACTCAAGCGACTGCGCTTTACTGTAAACATCGCCAACTTTCTGGAATTACTAGCACTACGATTCCAGTGCAGCGACGAATACCTTGAAATCCTTCATGAAAGCACACGTCAGACTTATTGTTTAAACAAACGTCATTCAGGTTGTGACGTCACTCTAAGCTGGCAATCATCATTCACTAGATTGATGACAGCTTTCACCGTTCCCAGTAAAGGACGCTTGTTTTAAATCTACACGGGCATTTCTAGCTCTTAGCGGGTTTTAATTTACAGGGCATTTCTAGCTCTTAGCGGGTTTTAATTTACAGGGCATTTCTAGCTCTTAGCGGGTTTTAATTTACACGACATTTCTTCTTCTTTACAGTTTTTAAAGCACACCATTTCTTGCTCTTAGCAATTTTTAATTTTGACACGCTAACGCCACCTAGTTAATGGTTATGATTATTAATTAACCATCCATAATAAGTGATGAGAATCTTAATTTAGGTTATTAATAATTCTCCAGAAGATACCACTCGTCTATTTCACTTTGGCGGATATGCGAGCGCTGTAGTTGCTCTCTTTCACAATATCAAACATTTATCGTCAAACAATATTTCCGTAGGTGGAAAACGTCTTACTAAAGGAGAAGATAATTCCTTTTTAATCTAAATTTAGCGAGCCCCTATCCACCCACTATCTTTCCAACATATGGTTGTCAATATGTGTAAGAAGGTCAATAAACTGAACATTAAATTTATTAAATCAACAATCAAATATATAAAATATGAATATAGTCAAATGTTCGATTAATACTGGACAATCATTTAGTTTATCCTAGCATAGACATAAGCAGTCAACAACATAAATATAAACAAGTTCATGGATGCCCTCACTGAAATGAAAGTAAAGTTTTTAGAGAAATAGTTAAGTCAATGCACACAACCTTTTCAAAGATGGCAGCTTTTTCCAGCATGTTTCACAATCATGCAGTTTGCAACAAGTCACTACCTTTCATATTTTGGCAAAGTCCCATAAGTCACTTCTAGAGGCATGTTACACAACTGTTCCAGAATCTTTGACATGCTCTCCAAACATGCCGTAGAGAATTGTCCTTAATTTCGCATGCGCTATCAAGCACATCAAGAGTAATGTTCTTGGTTTTCTATGCATGTTTACTCAACACACCTTGAGGAACATTCAAAATAATCTTCATGAATTCTCAAGACCGACCAAATTCAAGCCACAATTTCCACTGTATTGGAATGGAATTTACAGGAATCAACTGACTGCAACATATTTTATTAATAAACTGGATGTACTCGAACGGAATTTACAGGAATCAACTGACAGTAACACATTTTACTGATAAGCTGACGACAATGCCGGATGCACACACTAATGTATTCGAGAACACTGTAGCATAAAGTGACAACTAAAAAGCTTGCTCTGCAAAAGTGAAGTTAAGAAGCACTAAATCTCAGGCATATTTCGTCTCTAAACTCCGTTCTCTCTTACAAACATTCTCAACTTATAAATCCTGCAACAGTTTTGTTAGCACAATAAATACACAGCATAAGAAATATAGCATCTATCAAAATTCACAAGTATAATGTACAGTTTATCAAATTAATGAGCATAGAAATAATGGTTCATTTACATAAGCATTCTCCAATTCAAATCATAGATCAATAGCAAACATGTACGAAATATTCTACGTTCATTTATATTTTATCAGTTAATTTACCCTTAAGCTAACGATCACTTTTATGACTGGACTCGAATTATGTTCAACTTCAAAATGATTAGAATGGAGTACTTCTTCAACAAAGAAATGTCTGGTCCATCCCCTCAGGATGAATTTGATATCAACAAATGTGATACTATTACATTATTATAGAAAAAAAACTACTTACCTAGTTGGAACTGGTTTTGATTGCGTCAGCAATTTCTAGCATATTCTCAACTCGAGTTGTTTACTCCAACTCTGACACTTACAAAAATACCATGATAAGGAGTGCTCAAGGTCGTGTCACTTTGACAATTTATATAACAATTAAATCTAGAAATAGGGATAGGCAAATTTACTCCGCCATAAATTTACACAAGCATTTCGCCTTATTACCTTTTAATTTACATATGCATTTCCTCTTCTTAGCAGATTCAATTGACACAAGAATTTCTTCTTAGCAGTTTTAAAAGCATATCTTTCTTTAGCAGTTTTTAATTTACACTAGCATTTCTTTTAGCAGTTTTTAATTTACACATGCATTTCTTGCTCTTAGCAGTTTTATCCAGTAATGTGAGCTGAGAAGAGCGTTTCTTAAGGTGTCGTTCCTCGACTCTTTGCTATAAATAGACATCATCCTTCCTATCCAATTGATCAAACTACACAGATTGGCACACTTAGATATTTAAACCGTACTCCTAGATATTCAAATCACATTCATATAGACGAATCACGCAAATAAGCTAACTATATTCATGTACAGATGATTCCACAAATAAATGTATCACACTCACAAACAAATGTATACACAAACAAATGGATGTTTACACACACACACACACACACACACACACACACACACACACACACACACACACACACATAGGAGTATCTCACAAAATATGTAACACAATTACAAAATTAATAGACGTGTCACACAAATGTCACTCAAAAGTATTAGGCGTAGTAATTCACTCAAAAGTACTAAGTATTGTGAGTCACTTAAATGTACCAAGTATTTTAACTCCCTCATAAATACTGTGTTGCAATTCCCTCAAAAGTATGTGTGGTAAGTCGCTCATATCATCTAAGAGTTGCAATTCACTTTAAAGTGCTTTGTTGTAAGTTACTCAAATGTACCAAGTTTTGTAAGTCACTTAAATCTATTAAGTGTTGTAAGTCCCGCAAGTCACACAAAAGTACTAAGTATTGTAAGTCACTCAAAGGTACTGAGTGTTGTAAGTCAAAAGTACGAAGTGTTGTAAGTGCTGAAAGTCACACTCAAAAGTAAAAAGTATTGTAAGTCACTCAAAGGTATTAAGTATTGTAAGTCACTCAAAAGTAATAAGTGCTGCATGTCACTCAATTGTATTAGATATTATAAGTCACTCAAATCTATTTAGTGTTGTAAGTCACTCAAAAAAGTACCAAGTACTGCAAAATCAATCAAATCTATTAATTAAGTGTTTTAATTCACTGACATTTACTAAGTGCTCAAGTCAAAAGTAATGTACCAACTATTGTAAGTCACCCAAATTTACTAATTCTTGTAAGTCACTCAAAAGTACTAAGTGATGAAAGTCAATCAAAAGTACCAAGTATTGTACGTCACTGAAGAGTTGTAAGTTATTCAAATCTATTAAGAGTTCTAAGTAACTCACAAGTGCTGTTGTAATTCACTCGGCAGTGATAAGTGTTGTAAGTTACTTAAAAGTATTGTGTTGTAAATCACATTAAAGTACTAGGAGTTGTAAATCAATCTATAGTAATCAGCAATGCAAGTCAATCAAAAGAGCTGACAATCACTCAATAGTATGAATTAAATCACTCAAAAGTATTAAGTGTTGTAAGTCACTCAAAAGTATTAAGTGTTGTAAGTCACTAAATAAACAATGTGAATAACTCTAAAGAACTTTTTGGTAAGTCACTCAAAAATACTAATTTTATAAGTCAATTAATGTACATGCAAGAAACTCAAGAGAACAAAGTGTTGTAAGTCATTGAAAAGTACCAAGTGTTCTAAGTCATTTAATATACATGTAAATAACTCAAAAGTACTAAGTGTTTAAGTCACTCAAAAGTACTAAGCGTTGTAAGTCATTCAAAAGTATCAAGTGTTGTAAGTCACTTAATAAGCGATGCAAATCGCTTGAAAGTACTACATATTATAGTAAATCATTTAATATATGATGTAAATACTCAAAAGTACTAATTGTTGTAAATCACTTAATATATGATGTAAATGACTCAAAAGTACTAAGAATAGTAAGTCGTGTTATTGTACGACTTAATCACTCAAAAATTACTAAGTATTGTATGTGAAGTAAGCACTCGTGATGGTATATAAAAGTAATCAACGAATAAATATAATATTGGCCTACCAACTAAAGAAGGCCCATATGTACCAACCTGGTTTTATAATGGCCTACTAAATAAAACCCGTATGTACCATGCAAATACGACACTGGCCTACTAAAAAAGGCCCATTGTTACCAAGCAAAGATGGCAATGGCCTACTATAGAAGGTCTATATGTAACAAGCAAAATAGATACTGGCCTAATGAAGAAGGCCTATATAACCAAGCAAATGTGATACTGACTTAGCGAAGAAAGCGCATAATCAAGGAGCAAATATGGCAGTGAGCCAGGCCTATATTCATCCAGCAGATGTAGTTCTATCGATATATACAGAGCAAATATGTTACTATTCTACCGGTGAAGATCTATACTCGCTGAATAAATATGTACTGGCCTACTAAAGACGGTTTATATTCGCCGAACAAGTATAATACTGCTCTTCTGGGGAAGGACTATACTTATAGAACAAGATCATTCTCATCTTCTAAAGTGGACTTATATACACCGAACAAATATGATACTGGCATACTTAAGAAGACATAAATTCACCGAACAAATATGATACTGGTCTAGATTCACGAACAAATATGATATTGGGATATAGTAATAGGATTTTAAAATCTGCATTTCATCTCTTGTTTAAGTTTAATTTAGAACTATATTTCATTTGGTTTCCGATTGTTCTTTAGATGTGTGATATTAAAAAATATTGAATGCATTAATACAGTAAGGAAATTGGTGACTTTGCAAATTCGTCTATCGAGTATCTATTGGTAGAAATTTGTTGTTCTGGGTCTCTGATGGCAGTTAAAATTGTTCTCGTCACCACCAGGGGAGGTAATCATACAATAAGGCTGGAGTTATCTATCCACGTATAAATGTATTAAATTTACCGGGATTTGACTGAAGTGTGTTTAGACAAGCATTCTGACACCAGTTGGGTGGAGGAAAGGAATACATTATTACGTCACTGTTTATTTTGCCAGTGAATGACGCCCAAGATCGCTACGTCATTGTTTGCTCTGACTCAGCATATCGGACACTCTGTCAGAGTCTCTTGCATAGATAAATAAATACCTTCAAGATTACCTTCTGTAGATTAGTGTTGGTGAAGCTTGCTCCACGCCTTTAAAATACAACAATAAGGGAGACAACAGATTAGTTAGTGTGCTTGAAAAGAAGGGGAAGGAATAGAGGTATATCACGTTTTTTAACCAGTCTTACTATGTCTGGGTCTATTTTCTGTCAAGAGATGCACTGCAAACTGTACTCAGTGAACTGTAGTCACGATTTGTGTACATGAACCGTAAATTGTTCTTAGTGAACTGTAGTCACGATTTGTGTACATGAACCGTAAATTGTGCTTAGTGAACTGTAGTCACGATTTGTCTACAAAAAACTACGCTATACTAGGTGAACAGTATTTAAGATTTGCTATGCATACACTGTACAATGTTTTCAGTGAACTGTAGTCACAATTTTTTGTATTGTTCTGTAAGCTGTACTCAGTGAAAAGTGGTAGCGGTTTATTATGAATATATTGTATGCTACAATGTATTCAGTGAAGATTTATCTGCATGCAGTCACTGTAAATTGCCATCTGTGAGACGAAATCACGATTTATCTGCTGACACTGTAAATTTTGGTCCCACCTCTTGATTGGAGTTTAATTTGGAAATTCCAGGTTGGCATTCCGTTGATACTGAAGTTCTATGGCTATTGAGCTGAGGACCTGATGCCGAGATACATTATTCATATGTGATGAGTTATGCAGACAGTCGGCCAAACAACCAATGACGAATTTTGGGGGTGTGGATTGCCATAACCTCTGATGATGATGAAAGATAAGTGGGTGTCTAATAGACTCTGATATCAGAACTACGTGTTAATATCTTACAAACTTTTTAAAGACAGAATAGGTAGTCCTAATGACCTTCGTATTGAGTGTATTGATGTATAGATTTACTATTTTGTTAAATTGTTAAATATTAAATTTTTATATATTTGTTATCCAAATAACAGAAGTTGACTAATTACGAGTGAAAGGAAAACTGAAAGAGAACTGAGCTGGAAGCTGAGTCAAATGTGAATGTTTGTATGCATAATTAGTCGTTATTGGGATAATGTGCCTAGTTCACGTAATATTACACAGATTCATCTGTCACGTAGTTAACTGAGAGAATTAATTAAGGAGACTGAAGGATGAGTCTGGCAACTAGTCTGTCGTCAGCATAGGTGTAACGTTAAAAATTAACAATCTTTAAGTCTTCATTGGAAGCAGGGTCTTTAAACAAAAACTGGTATGTAACAATATATTAATATTCAAGATAGTCTCTTAAGGCAAGAAATAACTATCATTGGAGGGGTGAAATCTCGTTATTACATATAACAAATAATAGTGATACATCTGAACGATTCTATAAAACACAGACTCACACTTATGATCCGTAACTAGATCTAAGGACGAACATCAAGAACACATACAACCGGATTTATAGAGAGATTTATAGATATAATTCTATTGCCCCCCAAAAGGACCCTCGTGTTACCGTTTCCCAAAAGAAGATGCTATACTCATTTAAAGAAAAGAAAAGAATAACAATTTTATTTACAAAATATATCATGAAGCTTGTTCAATAGTATCACAAATATTCTCAACAAATACATATAAAAATAGCATAGCCACACTGAATAGAAGATTGTATAAATCAAAATACAGCAACGTTTGAATATAGTGTTGAAATTAATAAAAAAAAATAAATAAAAAGGAATAATAGGGGGTAAGAGATGACAAAAGTTTGAATCAGTCTGCAGAGCATGGTGCGTAATATCAATTTACGATGTACCGAAAATCAGAGTACTATCAATAAATTATATTTTAATTAAATATCTAAATAATATGCATAGAATAAATTAAATCAAACGCGTTCGCTTTAATATTTCTAGAGGAGTCCTTTGAATAGCTCCACTGAATAAGTCCAGTAATGATGAAATGATCATACAAAGGTGAACACGATCTAACAGAATCATTACGAAATGAGCATACACAAATGAGATCATGCTAGCACAATAATGATGAAATAAAAATACAAAGATGAACACGTGATAACACAATGATGATGAAATGAACATACGTAGATGAACACGTGCGAACACAATGATTACGAAATGAACATGCACGTATGAACGCGTGATAACACGATGATGATGAAATGAACACAGATGAACGCGTAATAACACAAAGTTGATCGCTCAGGAGAAACCTAGTAATGTTCTTTATAGTACTAATCTTACAACGTCCCACATTCACGTAAGACAAAGGATTTCTATCTATCTATCTATCTATCTATCTATCTGTCTATCTATTTCTCTATCTATCTATCTATTTCTCTATCTATTTCTCTATCTATCTATCTATTTATTTATCTATCTATCTATCTATTTCTCTATCTATCTATCTATTTATCTATCTATTTCTCTATCTATCTATTTCTCTATTTCTCTATCTATCTATCTATTTATCTATATGCCATGTATCTAATATCTAAATATCCAGGGGTGTCTTTTACCAATTTAATTTTCATTAAACAATAAACATTCTGACTTCCCTACACTTTTCAGAGGGGGAGAGGGGAGCTAATCAGTGATCCTTTTATTGATTTCTTAATTCAGTCCTCAATCTCCATTATCACCTCGAAACGGACCAAGAGCCTTCTAACGTATATAACTTAAACTAACAGCACCATTGTAGTCTCCATATTATCATCTGGAATGGAAAGGGCTATAATCTAATGACATTAAGGGGTTGTATTGAGAAACCTGTTCTGAAACGGAGGTCAGGGGGTTAATTGAAACAACTTACAACGTTAGCAGGGAGGTCAGAGACGAAGAAACAAAGCGAACATTCAGTCAGTCATTGCCCATGCCACAGCCTCTCGACTCCGAGGCGCCTTTAGTCGATTGATCATCACTGACCATGCCAAAGTCCATCCTTTACAGTAGATGACCGGGTCGGAGCCTCAGTCCAAGCAAAGACATCAGGAACTAGCGAGTGAATCATAACAGAAAAGTTTATGTTAGTGCTGGCTCTGGAGACGTCCGCGGTTGAATACGTGCGACAAGACATGAAATAAATTAGATCTGATATCAAAGTAGTCTTGCTGGTCAAAAATGTACTTTCTCCTTAACTGCTGGATTCGCGATGGAGTTAGTTTAACTTAGCTGAGTCATAATCTAATCATGCACAACTCGTTTGCCAATCGTCAACAATTCTTTTTTCAAAGTCCTGTCTTCAACTGCTTGACCTTGAAAGTTGAACGATGAGTTATTTTCTTGAAATGTTGGCTGTAGAGTGTAGAGCTACTTGCATAAAAGTACTAGTAATAGACTTTATTTAGTCATTAAACTTTTGTCATTAGTCGTTTTACTCAAACATTGCACAGTGTGACGCTAACGCCACCTAGTTAATGGTTATTATTATTATTATTTATTAATCATCCATAACTAATTACAAGTGATGAGAATCTTAATTTATGTTATTAATAATTCCCCTAAAGACACCACCCGTCTCTGTCACTTGGCGGATATGTGGGCGCTGTAAACGTTTCCATTCTTCCACAACATTAAAGACAAATATTTACGGTTGCACAATATTTCCATAAGTGGAAAACGTCTTACTAAAGGAGAAGATAATCCGACTTTTAATCTATATTTAGCGAGGTCCCATCCACCCACTTTCTTCTCTAACATACAGTATCAATATGTTTAATAAGATCAATAAATTTTTAAAATGTATTAAATCTTCAAACAAATATACATATAACAAATACAATACAAAAGATTACTTTACATCAATATTTCCACGAAACCACAGTCAAATAATTTTAATACCTATATAGTCTTATATCCTACAACAAATTCAACAGATTAGTGTCAATACAAATCATGATATATCTTATCAGAGAACAGAAAAGGCTACATTTTCCTTGTAAAATATAATCAGGGAAGAAATGCTGTTTCCAGTTTACTAATTTTTAACTACATTCTCTCTTTCATTCAAGTCTCAACTTAAAATTTCCTGCAACAGTATTTATTAGCCTGATACACCACACAGTATAATAGTTCATGAACGGCTTCACTAGGAACAATGTCAAATGTTTAGTCTACTACATATAAACATCATAGTTCATAATTTGTAGAAATAATAGTCTACTCACATAATAATTAGACCTAATAATGACACGTGACCTACTCACCATGGAGCGTGTTTGTTAGCGCACGCTTTACGTACTAAAAATAGAGTAGCCTCATCATCTGTCACATAAGACGTGTGTAGTTCTCCCACAATTCGGACCTTGCCACACTCCGCTTTATTATTAGATAAATTAAACCTGCTCTCGCCCGTGTTAAACTGCTGACTGAATATTTCTTCTTTCGGGCTCACTCGTCTTCTTAGCAAAATGCTAAAGTGATGCTTCAGCTTGGCAATTTCAATTTTACTTTGTTACGACTGTATCAGGAAGTTCAGTCACATTAATCCTGTATTGCTTCTTTGATACGATTGATTCAGTTACTATTGCATCAGACACGTGACATCTACTAAATGTGTTACGATTGCATCAGACACGTGACATCTACCTCATGTGCCCTGGTTATGATTGCACCAGACACATGACATCTACTACAAGCGTCTTTGTTATGATTGTATCAGACACGTGACATCCACCACATGTCCCATTAGAGTCGTAGACAGCTACGTTAAGATAAATATTTTTAATAAGATTTTTATTTAGTAAAATAATACCTATCTCTTCACCCTTCTCATGCCAAAGACGGAACTCTATACATATGGCAGAAGTAATTGTAGATGCCCGACAGCGCTCTGTTTATTTTATTTTCTATAATTAATTATATTTTTACTCTTCCCTTGGGCAAATAAATCGATTAAAGTTTCACCAAATTTATGCATTTTGAATAACGCATCATCTAGTAACCCAGTTTCAATCCTGAAGTAAAATTCAATTTAACCTCGCTCTGCTGTATTAAATTCAAATAATAACATTATCACTCAGTCATTGTCACTCACATAACTTTGTTGCGCATTCTTTATTGCAGGGTCAAAGCGAAGTCTACACAGTTCATGTTAATATTAAAAGAATGTTCAATATTGTTCATCATAAAGAGTAAACCTGTATAAATAATCCTGAAAATTCTTACTTCCATAACAGATCTATGGGATTATAGATGAATAACTCATCGTATGCCATTCTTTGAGTCTTGCAGAATCCTAGAATGAAATGGAAAACTTTCATTTTCTAGAGGTCCAACTACCTGGAATGGGTTCCATATGAGCTGAAATTCAAAGAGACACTAATCACTTTCAGGATACATCTTTGTCATCAATTGGAACAACACTGTCATTTCTGGATGACTGATCCAACTGATCATTTGTAATCTCATTTCAGTTATGTTTCTTTATCTGTTATCTTTTATTTGTTGTATATTGACACTTTGCATGTCTTTTCATTTCCTTTTTCCTGAAGTGTACAAATAGTTCATATTGACACTTTGCATGTCTTTTCATTTCCTTTTTCCTGAAGTGTACAAATAGTTCATATTGACACTTTGCATGTCTTTTCATTTCCTTTTTCCTGAAGAGTACAAATAGTTCATATTGACACTTTGCATGTCTTTTCATTTCCTTTTTCCTGAAGTGTACAAATAGTTCATATTGACACTTTGCATGTCTTTTCATTTCCTTTTTCCTGAAGTGTACAAATAGTTCAAGGTGCATGTATTATAAGTAGTTATTACATAGCGCTCATTTATTTTTGACTAAGTATTCTATTGTTTTTCTCCAATGTTATTATTATTATTATTATTATTCAGCTTTTCTCAGGACTTTTATTCGCTTTCGGGGCTGAGCCGAGATCTTGAAATCTTACCAAGTTATGGGAGACCCACAGTTTTACAGAGGATGTAAGCACTTTCGTGGAGCGCTGAGTAGTGAGGTGAGTCTGTAGTTCCAGGAGTTTATTCAGATAGCCTTCCAGCTCATACATTACGTTTTCCCAGGTTCCTATCGCTATAGATAATTCTTCTGCTTTTACATTTCTCAGTTTCTGGATTTCTAATTTAAGATCATTATATTTTTCTCTTTATATTTTAAGGTTTCTATCACTAGGAACAGCAACATCGATGATTGATGCGGTTTGATGAGAACTACAGTGTCTAGTCTTCGCGCAGGAACCACTTGATCTGTTCTTATCTCGAAGTCCAACAGTATTATGACTTCGACTGCTTCGGTGTCTGCTTCTGGTTGGTGCATCCATGCTCTTTCGGCTGGGGGGGGGGAGGGTTACTCCATAGTATTCAAATATATTCCTATGTATGAGTTTTGCCACTTCGTTGTGTCTTTTGGTGTAGTCTGTTCTAGCCAGTAAATGGCATCCAGATGGTATATGTTCTGTTGATTTTTTCCAATGTCAAACTGTAGACTTTCTGTTGTTTTGATCCTTATTTCCGGACGACAATTCTTCCACATTTCTCAAGGTCGAATTTTTGTTAATGTCTTCCATGCAAAAGTTGACAATATTGATCAGCGAATTGATGTTCAATTTTACTGTACAGCTTTGGATAGTCCATAGCAGTAAATGGGGGATAGATAACCTGTCCAGATTTCATTTTGTACCTTAATTCTGTTTTGTCTGAGATTTAGAGCAACGTAGAACAGTAGTGGTGATAGGGAATCTCCTGAGATTCCACGTTTTATTGGTATGTCTACAGTTTCTATATTGTTAGATATGAGGTTGGTTATCCAGCTTGGTATTGAAACTTGCATTAGTTTATGTACTGATAGTGCTATCTTGAACAGTATTATTGTTTCAAGTATCCATGAATGTGGAACTGACTCATAGGCCTTTTGGTAGTCAATCCATTCCATTAAAAGATTTGTTCTTAGTTTCTTGCTGTCAAACATTCCACCCCTCCACAGTGTAGATTAATGCAGTGACATAATTTATTGCTTAACTAGGCTGCATGGTTGTGAAGCAGTAATATAAATGATTGTCTAACTTGTCTGTTTATTAGTATTATAATCTAACTTAGCTGTAAAGCAGTAATATAATTTATCGACTGACTTGACTCTAAAGCAGTAATATAACTGATTGTCTAACTTCTCTGTACATTAGTATTCTAACCTAAAGCAATAATATAATTTATCGACTAACTTCACTCTAAAGCAATAATATAATTTATCGACTAACTTCACTCTAAAGCAATAATATAATTTATCGACTAACTTCACTCTAAAGCAATAATATAATTTATCGACTAACTTGGC
Source organism: Sinotaia quadrata (assembly GCA_028829895.1). Classification (NCBI taxonomy): domain Eukaryota; kingdom Metazoa; phylum Mollusca; class Gastropoda; order Architaenioglossa; family Viviparidae; genus Sinotaia; species Sinotaia quadrata. The sequence goes on from CM054177.1 coordinate 92,901,632, forward strand.
TCTAAAGCAATAATATAATTTATCGACTAACTTCGCTCTAAAGCAATAATATAATTTATCGACTAACTTGGCTCTAAAGCAATAATATAATTTATCGACTAACTTCACTCTAAAGCAATAATATAATTTATCGACTAACTTGGCTGCGAAATAGTAACTGAGTGCCAATTAGTTGTTAGTAGATAGCAGGATGCCAAATTATAAACTGTGATGCCCTTCACTTAAGATGTTTTCAGGAGACGCGTACCTGAGCTGCTAATTTAGAGTCATTAAAACTAATCATTTCAGGCGTAGAGTTGAGTCTGTTTCCGGTGGCAAGCCGAAATGTAGACGTCAAAATTAGATATCTCCGGGAGTAGTGCTCGACTGATGTAAGCAGGCGGCAGTGATTCTGAGCTGTGATGATGACGACAAAAGAAAAAAATGTATAATCTGGCATTCAGCCACAGGACCAACACAAAATGGGGAATGTACTCTGCAAGAAATAATCACATTAGAGATCAGACCAAGAAACCAACAACCAGAAATTAATTCAATTTTTATTTGTGCAAGCTTTTCCTGGCGGAAGTGGTGCCACTGGCTCTAATGTGCTGAAAATCAAAGTAATAATTACAATGTGATTTTCATGTGTCAGTCACATTGTCATCACGTGATATTTTTTAGAACATTTTTTTAAAATAGAATAATAAAAAATTGTAACGTACAGCTGATGTAGTTTCTGGCTAATTTGGAATTTTTAACGAACGCTACTTTTCATTGAACCGAAGCCTCTTTCCTTCAATGATCGCAAGTATGTATGCAATCGAAAGCCTTGATTTGAATGTGAACTATTAGACAGTGCTCGAACATTCGAAAATGAAGCTGGAACATAAAACGAAATTGTAACTAATACCATTATATACCATTAAAATCTTTTCTTTTATAACAACAAAACAAAAATCGTTTACAACTGAATCGTGCTTTTATTATTCGCCTAATGCAATAATTCATAGTCGTTCTTTACTATTTTTCTTTTCTTGCATCATCTTTTCTCACTTGTTTCAAGTTTGTCAGTAAATTCAAATGACACGTCCTATTTTCAGTTGCGGCACGTTGCAATTATCTCGCTGTTTGTTATTTATGAGAGTGGGAGAGAGTGGAAGAGAGTTGGATAGAGTGAGAAAGAGACGAAGGACAAGACAGACATATTCCATTTCCAATGTTTGTATTGTTGATGTTATAAAATCCCATGTGTGTTCACTGGTTCTCTCCCGATTTGATTGGTTAACTGTCTTCTTAGTGGAAAATGAAGGCGAGATTGAGCTCTAAGAACCTCTCGTGTCACTTCACTTTTCTACAGTCTTCACTGACTTCCCGTTCACTGACTTTCCGTTCACTGACTTCCCGTTCACAATCTTCACTGACTTCCCGTTCACAATTTTCACTGACTTCCAGTTCACAGTCTTCACTAACCTCCTGTTCACAGTCTTCACTGACTTCCCGTTCACAGTCTTCACTGACTTCCCGTTCGCAGTCTTCACTGACTTCCCGTTCACAATCTTCACTGACTTCCTGTTCACAGTCTTCACTGACTTCCCGTTCACAGTCTTCAATGGCTATCTATTCAGTCTTCAGTGGCTATCTATTCAGTCTTCAGTGGCTATCTATTCAGTTTTCAGTGGCTATCTATTCGGTCTTCAATGGCTATCTATTCAGTCTTCAGTGGCTATCTATTCGGTCTTCAATGGCTATCTATTCAGTCTTCATTGGCTATCAATTCAGTCTTCATGACTTCCCGTTCACAGTCTTCATTAGCTATCATCTATTCAGTCTTCAGTGGCTATCTATTCAGTCTTCAGTGGCTATCTATTCAGTCTTCAGTGGTTATCTATTCAGTCTTCAGTGGCTATCTATTCAGCCTTCAGTGGCTACCTACTCAAAGCAAAATACAATACTAGATATATTTCCTTTGTTTTGCATCTGTCTCTAATTGCCGCCTTAAGAACAGTGTGATCTTATATGTCTGTACACCTCTGCTTGAAGCTTGCGTCATTATTTACTTATTTTCCTCCTTTCGAAAGCAAATAGTAAATCCAGCCGTCAATGTTCACCTGCTTATCAGGTCCACCTACCCGGAATTTCTGCTTGCCGAACTGTGATGCTAAGAAATCAATATTACATTCAAGAGGCTTGTCAGGGCCTGTCACTTTGTTCAAACTCTGCATGTGTATATACATTTTACTTGAGTTCAAACTCTGCATGTGTATTTACATTTTACTTGAGTTCAAACTCTGCATGTGTATTTACATTTTACTTGAGTTCAAACTCTGCATGTGTATATACATTTTACTTGAGTTCAAACTCTGCATGTGTATATACATTTTACTTGAGTTCAAACTCTGCATGTGTATTTACATTTTACTTGAGTTTCTCTGTTGTAAATACAGAGACTTCCTAAATATTTTTAGAATGTGGGTACGTTTCTTTGTTACCATAAGTCTTACGAGTTGATGTCGTTTGACTAAAGATTTTGTGTGTAATTATTGTTAAGCACTAAGAACATTTACAAGAATAAGCGATTATTGTTAAATTAAACAACAGGAGAAAATGAGAGAGGCGGGGAGAGGGGAAAGGGGGGGGGGCAGAAGGAGAACGAGAACTGAAGGACACAAAATAATGGAAGGAGGGATAGAAAAAGGGAGAAATAGAATTAACATGCCTGAGAGAGATATAAAAAGTGAATGCCACCAACAAAGAGATAACATAGACTGTCCTGAAGATGAAAAGACAGAGGCAAGGAAAAGGAGACGCCATAACAGTCCTGAGAGAGCGTTGAAAAAGGCAGAATGACTGATTGTGTGTTTACATTCTCACTTCACACCTAACATTTTCTCGCTGTGCAACTAGAGGTAGTAAGTCTGAGAACGTACATGATTCGGAATTTAAAATGCCAATAATGGCACAAAATAAATATATTATAGATTAGATAAACAAGACAAAAATGCAAATACAAATGTTTACTACTTGTCTAAACAATTTATGAAAACGGATTGAATTTTAAAAATTACATTTGCTGTTTTAACGCATCCGTTAGTAGTGTTTACTCTAATTTATTTCCAAAAATATATGTTCAAATTTCCTGTAACACTTAACTATCTTTAGAGCTCTAATTTATGTCCCAAAATATATGTCCAAATTTCCTGTAACACTTATCTATCATAGCTGACCTGATGGTAGTCATTATCGTAAAAACATGTATAACTACACCAACAACACGAATTAATAAGTTGGTAAATGTCAATAGATTATTGGGCAGCCTGTAAAGCAATGCAAAGAACAAAAGAATAAGGTACAGACGTATCGTTTATTTATAATGTCGTCACCGCCAACGACTATAAGAGGTTGGTAACATTCTAAAATAATGTGTGTAACAACTACAAGACGGTGGTAAGATGCTAAAATAATGTGTGTAACAACTACAAGACGGCGGTAAGATGCTAAAATAATGTGTGTAACAACTACAAGACGGCGGTAAGATGCTAAAATAATGTGTGTAACGCCTACAAAACGGCGGTAAGATGTAAGATAATGTGTGTAACGCCATATACGAAATGGTGAATTTCGTTACCAAATGAAGCGCGACTGTAATGGCATCTTAAAATATAATCCTCTCGTAATAAGAACTTTCAACAAAACACCACCATACTATCAGCAAATCCATCAATTTAATCTTCTCATAATAAGAACTATCAACAAAACACCACCATACTATCAGCAAATCCATCAATTTAATCCTCTCATAATAAGAACTATCAACAAAACACCACCATACTATCAGCAAATCCATCAATAATAGTGTGTGAAGATCAAATATGGACAGGGCAACTTCGTACCTCTTTCTTTAATTTCAATAATATTTTCTGTTCAACAAGATAGACAAAAATACACTGACTCTCAAATGGTAAACACATGCGTCATAGATTTCATTCACCATCCATACTCTCCTCCAATTGTCAACCACCCTTCCCCCTACAATCCTGTCCCCACAGGTCCAGCAATTATCTGTATCTCACCTTAAACTCATCTTTAGGTGCAATTCACCTGCGAAATGAACGCCCGTTAGAAGATGGGGGTAAGCCCCATCCAGCTACGCTCAAAGGCAACAAACTGCTTATTTTTCACTTTTCTACACAGAGAGCAAAGACGCTGAGCTTGGGTAGGAGATTGGAAAGAAATGGAGAAAGAATATACTGAACAGACAGACAGTCACAAAAATTGAATCTTTGTGTGTGCGTCTGTGTGAGAGAGAGAGAGACAGACAGATAGGGAAAAACGGAAGGAACGAGAGAAGACACAAGACAGACATAAAATGAAGGAATATGAAAGATTACTAGAGTGAATGAAATATCGTCTGTAAGAGAGAAAGAAAATCTAAGGATCTAATATCTGAGAGAATCAATATATGAAGGAAGAATGTGTATAGGTGTGTATGTCTGCACGTTTACGTTTGTATGTATAGATGTGTGTGTGTACATATGTGTATTTATATAGGCGTGTATGTAGATGTGTGTATGTGTTTGTGTATGTGTGTGTTAAAGACGATGAGAGAAAGTGGAGTTATAGTAAAAAAAATAACGACACTATCTTTCTACATTCTAAGTGAATTTAAAATGGCGCTGAAACTTGAACAAAGCGGTTTGCATTTAAAAGTGTTCAATTTGATTACATTTGCCTACTCAGCATTTTCGCTGTTTGGAAAGAGTGGCTATAGAATCCATCAGGAAAAAAAACATTCTTTGCATGAAACATTCGCTGAAAGGATGAAAACAAAATTATAGTCCCCAAGGAATCAATACTTTAGCTTGAGCAAATTTTATTTACTTATTTTTGGGCAGGAAGAGAAACTAGACATCCGCAAAATATCTGCTTCGTTGGTGTCAAACCACAGAGTGAAGCTAGATTATCTGAGACCTTAGTGAAGCTAGCGTTAAAAACGCCACTCTTTGCTTTTGCAACTAGTGTTTACACAAAGGAATGTTTGCGAATTATAGCTACAGTTGAGAAAGATCATTATTTGTGCAACTACAGCAAATATTTAGATTTGGCCAGTGTTCATACTAGTAAGGCTGTTTGAATGTCGCCAGTGTTCATGCTAGTAAGGCCAGTGTTTGTGGTGTAATTGATAAATACCTAAACTTATGCTAGACAGTCTAATGTTAAAATATTACCAGTATTTTGCTGGTAAGGTAATTATTGATAAATATAAATGTGTGCAAGTAAGGCTAGTGATGAAATGGTCAGTTTTGTCTAGGAAAGCTAGTGTTTAAAAATTACAAGCATCTTGGAAAACTAATGTGAGTGTCTCTGATTTGCTTTGTTGTTTTGGTTAAACAAAATTACTCTACAAGTAGAATGTTTATATGATCAATTATATAAGCTTTGTTTGTGAACTCAAGTTTGATGAGTTGGTGTTGATAGATCTGTTTTGTGAAGTCAAAGTTTTAAAGCTTAAAGTTAGAAGTGTCTTCCTTTAAATAGTGATAGTTTCTAATGTTATGCCTTTAGAATGATTATGTAGTGAAGATGTTTCTAAGATTCGGCCACAGAGATGCAGTTGGTAGCACGTTGTAAGTCCCTATCATAGAGCAAATGTTAGAGTTACAAAGCCACTGTATTAAGTGGTTATTTACAGAGCAAATGTTAGAAATTGCTGGTTTATTCAAGATATTACGCCCCACTTTAATGGTAAAACCTATCAGTTAACCACGCCTATATATAGATATAATGAATTAAGAATACTCTGAAGATCTAGCTTGCAAATTATTAATCTTCTTGTATGCACCAAGCTTCACGGATATATTTTGCAACTAATTAATCTTCTTTTTTACACCAAGTTTCACGGGTTTGATAGCAAATTTATTAATCTTTTTGTTTGCAACAAGCTTCACAGATCTAGCTTTCAAATTACTAATCTTCTTGTTTGCACCAAACTTTACAGCATTTTATCGTGAATGGTAATCTCTGCGATCAGAGAATTTCGGTAATTTCACCTGGATTGTTTGTCTATTGTTCGAAATTCGGTTGAAAAATAACTTCCTTCACAATATCACATTTAGGCCTGGCTTTTATGTGACGTACAAGGCTATCCACTTATCTATATTTACACTCAACAATAACGGACATGGGTCTGAAGACGGCGAGAGAGCGCCACCTTGTTAAGGGAGGAAAATTCGGAAAGGATGACGTCCCTTGATCTTTAGAGATTGCAACTTCGTGACGTCATGCCGCAATCTCGGATTTATAAACAATGAAATAAGCAAATGGGGGTGAAGTATTTCTTGAATTAGTAAACCTGATAATACTCGCCATGGGTGGAAGGAGGGATATGTGTGAGTATCTGTGTGATGATATTATCGACATATTATCATCATTTTTATTCCTATGCTATACCTTCAAATTATCCACGCTTTACATAATTATTTTAGCGATTACTTCAGTTTGATCTTTATCCCAAATCATGCATTTATTAGTCCCTACGTGGATAATCACCGACAGTTAAAAGAAAGACATTTAAAAATAGAGTTATGACTCCTCTGTGCTAGAGTACAGTTAAGATTGACACACGTGATCCACTGCTACGGAAATGCATTGTGATATGTTGATAAGCATTGAAACTAGAGGGACGGCTCATTATAATGGGGTGGTTATTTTGGCAAGGTGTAAGAAAATTTTATAGTTAGTGAACCATAAGGTCTACATTTTGAGAAGAAGTGGTTGCCTACAGTCGAAAGCTCAATTTCCTTAGTAACCACACGCACTAAAACTAGTTTTGGGGCACAGACAATTGTAACACGTGTAAAAGCATTCCAGACATTTTATATACTAGCGTGGATGCTTTTGAAAGTTTTTGTCAGAGAAAGAGAGAAAAGCATACGTATTTTGGAAAAACACTATGGATATATATATACTGCAGATAAACACACAACACGAATGATCAAATTTGCAGCTTGCCACTATACCAAGCATAACAAATATGAAATAAGTTGTGTAAAACAGACAACTAACTTCACTTTTATATAGTCTCTTATATGTAAATGGTGGACAAAGATATATTGATAATTCTCATCTTCATCGCCATCACACTCGTGACTAGCATTGGTATTGACTGTCAAAATTTTGTTTATGGGTTAAACCATCACTCTTGTGTTGTTATCATCTATTTCCTCATCTTCAAGGTCTGATTCAGCCATAACTATGTCAAGAATAATCTTTTCCATTTTCTTTTTTGTCTCCAAAGATAAATACATTTGCTCCTCAAGCTGACGTCAGTGTTCACGTTCTTTATCCGCAATCTGTGTGAAATTGAGGGCCGAATTACCCTCCCCCCCTTATAGTCACATGACTAATCTCGTCAATCAATATAATCTATATGAAATTAAGTTCTAATTGCCTCTCTTATGGTCACATGACCAGTCTCGTAAATCAATATATTGTGTGTGAAAATGAGGACTGAATTGCCTCTCTTGTAGTCACATGACCAGTCTTGCCAATCAATATAATCTGTGTATAATTTAGTCCGAATTGCCTCCCATATAGTCAACTGACTAGTCTCGCCAATCAATAAAAATAAATGCTCTTGTGGAGCAATGTTTACGTTTTCCACTGCCTTTCATGAGTTGCCATTATCTCAGGATAATTAACACACACACACACACACACACACACACACACACACACACACACACACACACACAACTTAAAATTAAAATAAAAAAAACCACTGTAAGCGACAAGACAAAACGGCCCCACCGAAACTGAGCAGTAAACAAAATTGCCAATAATTAGAACATCTTGAATTTTTGAGAAAGCAATATTTAATTTCAAAAGAGTTAGTGCGAAATCTGCTGCTGCTTTGCTAGAATATTTGATACCCGAGGCTGCAGCATTGTTTCTCAGAGACGAAGCGCTGCATTGACATCTATTCGGTTTCTCTGTTTGGTTTTTATGACTGAAAGGGCTGAAAAAGTCTTCTCACACAAATAGGATGTCGAAAATACGACCAACAATTTAATAGCTCTGTAAGTGAGAGATATATATTCTTTTTTCCAGTGATATACAAACTTTTGACAATGATTGCATGTTATGTTTGTACACCTTAGAGTGACGTCAGAAGACAACTCGATCAGGTTTTCTTTTTCACAAGGATTAAGTGCGCATGAGTTGACATCTTCCATGATGGGATTCTTAATCCAGAGGTTACCTTTATGACGATCCTCATTGTCAGGATAATAAGGATTAAAGTTTTGAGTTAATGCCTATATGACTTTCTCGTTGACATCAGCAGCAATCAACAATTCTTGCAAAAGTGGAAACATTTCTATATCTTCCTCTTGTATGTGACTATCCCAAAGAGCCAGCCTCATTTTGAATGCATCTGTCTTATTTCTCAGTGTAAAAATATTTGTGCAAAATCGTGAAGAGAAATATTAAGTTCATTGGGAAGGCTAAATATGTCCGCCATATACGCAAGTTTAGCCATCCATTCCTCGTCCAACAAAGGCTCTACTAAGGCAGAGTTTTGCTCTCGTATAAACTGCTTTACTTCTTCCCTCAGTTGGACAATGCGTGAACCTTTTTGAACCCTTCCTCTCGATAGCCACCTCACTTCACATAGAGAAATAGATGTTGGTATTACGAGTCCATACTCTCACACAGTGTGGAGAAATAGATGTTGGTGTTACGAGTCCTTACTCTCACACAGTGTGGAGAAATAGATGTTGGTGTTACGAGTCCTTACTCTCACACAGTGTGGAGATATAGATGGTGTTACGAGTTCATACTCTCACACAGTGTGGAAAAATAGATGTTGGTGTTACGAGTCCTTACTCTCACACAGTGTGGAGAAGTAGATGGTGTTACGAGTCCATACTCTCACACAGTGTGGAGAAATAGATGTTGGTGTTACGAGTCCTTACTCTCACACAGTGTGGAGAAGTAGATGGTGTTACGAGTCCATACTCTCACACAGTGTGGAGAACAGCCTGGAGTTCATACTTCGACACGTATTTCATTAATGATTTACACCGCGTCATTTATCAGAGTGTTTATTTCAGTAGAAAGCTTCTTTATAGTTATGTACTCCCGGAGGATCATACAGTGAATGGACAAAATTTCTGATTGAGCAAAAAACGTCCTTTCTTTTCGCAACTACACCTGAGCGATGTCCAGTCATGTTCGCAGCACGGTCCATACACACTCCGACGCATTTGCCCAGTCTAAGCCCCGCGCTTGGAAATAATCGTCAACGGTACTAAATATCTCTCAACTAGTGGTCGAGGGCAGTGCTGTCCCCACTGTACTAGATGATGCAACATACTCTAAAACTGTAAATAAATATACGAGTTAAACCAATTATACAGGTATACTAAATGTGCAATTCAGCTTTGTAGAAGTAAATCATCAAAACGAAGCTAGATACCTATGAACGCAACTATTGCAACATACTTTAAATTCTAACTATTTGCAATATCCTGTAAAATATAAATATTGCAACATACTGTAAAACATAACTGTTGCAACATACTATAAATCATAACTATTGCAACATACTATAAATATAACTATTGCAGCATACTGTATAACACAACTATTGCAACATACTGTAAACACAAATATTGCAACATACTGTAGAACCTACTATTAACTGATGCACCAAATAATACATGTTGTACAACCCGCTATTAATAAATGCACCAAACATACTGTACAACCCGCTATTAACACCAAATAATACAACATACTATACAACCTGCTATTAACACAAGCAAGAAATAATACAACACTTTGTACAACCGCTTTTAACACCAAATAATACAACATGCTGTACAACCCGCACCAAACAACACAAGGCACGTCCTTGACTTGAGTACTCTAGTAAACTTTACTTGATCTTAAAAAGTGCTTAAGTGCTCGAAACAGTCCGTACGTTTGTTACGTCATTAAGAGCGGGAAGAAAATGGAATTAGTTCTGATACTTTTACTCTCTCCCCTCCCCATCCCCCTCTCTCTCTCCCTTCCTATCTTCTCTCAGTTTCTTTCTTTCCTCATCTCTTTCTCAATTCCCAAGTTTGGCTACACTTTGTGCTGACGATATTTATCTAGCGCAAAAGTTGTTTTCGTGCATCCCCATATTAACACCATGCCCCACACTCACACAAACTATCATCAAAAACAAAACAAAAATCTATGTTACAGCAAATCCGAAGGGAAAAAAAATCGCACGCTTTATAATAGCGTTCCAGTCAAATAATACTTCGCTCTTTTCTTGAAAGCGTTGTTCTGTCAATTTCAACTCCAATAAAATAACATAAAATTGAATTGTTCTACCGTCAACACAAACTCTCCCCCACACACAAAATCTAATTAGTATTTCTCAATGGATAGAAACTCTTCTAACCTTACAAGCACCTGAAATTAAATGACGTGGAGAACAAAAAAAACCATGATGTGGCTAAAATAAAACCTTCGAACTCTATGAATACACTAGTGCCATTTTTGTCTTTCATTTTTGTCATCGGGGTTGTGTTTGGGGGGTTGTTTGTTTAGTAGAGAAACAATTATTATAGGATTTTACTTACTGGTCAAATTGTAACATCTATCCCTTATAGATAGATAGATAGATAGATAGATAGATAGATAGATAGATAGATAGATAGATAGATAGATAGATAGATAGATAGATAGATAGATAGATAGATAGATAGATAGATAGATAGATAGATAGATAGATAGAAGAGAGAGAGATAGAAGAGAGAGAGAGAGAAGAGAGAGAGAGATTTGCAGTTTTTACTTGGTGGTGACCAACAGCCAGACGAAAGGGAGATTCTTTGCCGATGGTCTGTGTGTGGTCCCGTAAACTAAGCCACTCGTATATGCATGCGCCAAGTGAAGTAAACTAGCGCCAGGTGAAGAGAGCTTGATTAGACAACAGTCAGATCTACGGAACTTCAGGCCGACTGTGCATCCGTGCTTGTTTGCTGCTGCATGTGGTGTTAACGGCGGATTTTTGTTGTTGCATTCGATAATATCCAGTCATAATAATTATGCCTGAAGCAGAAAGATAAAAACACGTTTTTGAAGATTTTGTCGGTGTCTTATGTGCGTTTGCATGCAAGATTTAGAATTAAATTAATTAAAACTTTAAAATTATCTTTAGAAATCATCACTCTTCAAAAATCTCTATAAAAAAAACATTTTAAAATTTTGGTTTTCTTGTTTGCTTGTACTTTTTATGAAAGTGATGTTGTGAATTAATTATGTCCCTCGTCAGAGATCCATTAGATCGTTTTTAACTCCATGGAATTATTTCGTGTTAATTACGTCCCTCATCAGCGATACAATAGGATCGCTTTCTATGTCCATGCAATCATTCCATGTTAATTACGTCCCTTACCAGGAATGCAATTGGATCGTTTGAATATTACTTTGTTAGCTCATTCCAATTATCCCATGGAAACGGTCGTCAGATAACAACGTACCCAGTAGGCCATCATGCTGGTATCATCTGGTTTGATACTTGGGAAAGTGAGAACATCATGCTGGTATCATCTGGATTGATACTTGAGACAGTCACTCGCCAAGAAATAACTTGCGCATTAAGGGAATGCAAGAGTAAGAAGTTGTTATGAAATTTAACATCCTAATATGTATTTACGAAATAACTATATATAATGCACAAAATGTCATCATTTACACAAGAAAACTGTTCATTAAGTCTTTTTAAGATAAGACGAATAAGTGTTGTGAACGCAAGCAATGTTTATTTTTAGCACGAGAACGTTGTACTCTGTGTAAAACTATATATACTTTGATAAAGAATAGTTTGACCTTAACAACCCATAATTATATACACTTTGAGAAATATAGTTTGACATTCGCAACTCATAACTATATGCACTATGATAAAGAAATGTTTGACATTAACAACCCATAATTATATACACTATGATAAAGAAAAGTTTTCATTAACAACCCATAACTATATACACTATGATAATAACTATATACACTATGATAAAAAACAGTTTATCATTAACAATATCGCAGGCAGAAAACAACAAGAACAATAACTACCAAGCAGACATGATGGCCAGTAACAACAATGATTGGGGGGAGGGGTTGATCACCTCGGGCAAAGTGTACCCACCAAAGTACAGACTGGGTGTGTAACTAATCAGACGCCTGCTTTGCCCCAAACACCAAACACTGTCAAGACCGACAATCCATTCATCACTCACCTTTTCTATCTACAACACTCCAATTTGTCCCATTCATTACTCTCACCTTTTCTATCTACATCACTCCAATTTGTCTTAGTCATCACTTTCAAATTTTCTTTCTACACTCCAATTTGTCCTAGTCCTCACTCTCAACTTTTCTATCTACAACACTCCACTTTTTCCCATTCATCACTCTTAACTTTTCTCTACAACACTCTAATTTTTCCTAGTCCTCACTCTCAACTTTTCTATCTACAACACTCCATTTTGTCCCTTTCCTCATCCAAAACCTCACGCGAAGACGAGAAATCGGCAAAAGCCGGTAGCAGCCATCACAAGCAAACAACAATAACGCCCACTTCCCTGTCATCATCCTATCCACCCGAACATAACCGTTTTGTCATAATTACTGCTCACTTCCCTGTCATCATAACTACCATTTTCATCTCCTCAAACGTCTTCTAGGCATTACTTCACAGTTATTTGCTATTAGCTGCGCCATTTGTTGGGCAATTAACTCTTGTAGAGTCTCGCTTCAAGCTTTTCACTCTGTATAATACCAACTCTTTCGCCAACAAATTAAGAAGATCGTAAAATTTACAAATGTTTTTGCAGACCCCGAGCCGCTCGGATCCACTGGCAAAGTACTTCATAGAAAATCAAAATGGCTCCCTCTAGGATAAAGTTGTAACTAGCCAGGTGTATCTTAAATAGATTTTTGAAATATTTCTTTCATCCAAGTACGTTCAAAAGATTTCTATTCACAATTATTCAAGTAGTCTTTTGGGGGGTCGTGTATTTTCTTAATTTATTTTGTTGTTTTGGGTATTTTGGGATTTTTCTTTTGGTTTTTTTTTTTGGGGGGGGACTGGATAAAATGTAGATATTTCTATTGATTGTAGTTACTGCTGTAGCTGTATATATTACTAGTTAATGTTACTAGGAGTAGTTACTATTTGTGGGTGCACTACTGTTGCTACTGTAGTTATTGCTCTTGGGTGTAAATATTGTTGCTAGAGGTAGTTGCTGTTCTTGTTTTAATTACTGTTGTTAGCTGTAGTTATTGTTCTTGATTTTTTTAGTCACTTTTGCTAGCTGTAGTTATTGTTCTTGTTTTAATTATTGTTGCTAGCTGTAGTTATTGTTCTTGTTTTAATTATGTTGCTATCCGTAAATATTGTTTTTGTTTTAATTACTGTTGCTAGCTGTAGTTATTGTTTTTGGTTTTTTTAGTTACTGTTGCTGGTTGTAATTATTGTTCTTGTTTTAATTATTGTTGCTAGCTGTAGTTTTGTTCTTGTTTAATTACTGTTGCTAGTTGTAGATATTGTTCTTGTTTTAATTATTGTTGCTTGATGTAGATATTGTTCTTGTTTATTTACTGTTGCTTGCTATAGATATTGTTCTTGTTTTAATTACTGTTGCTTGCTGTAGATATTGTTCCTGTTTTAATTACTGTTGCTTGCTGTAGATATTGTTCCTGTTTTAATTACTGTTGCTTGCTGTAGATATTGTTCTTATTTTAATTACTTTTGCTAGTGCAGTTACTGCTCCCAGATGTAAATATTGTAGTTTGCTGCACTTATTACATTTGTTTTAATTACTGTTGCTAGCTGCAATTATTCCACTCAGGTGTAAATATTGTGACTAGTTGTACTTATTGTTCTTGTTTTAATTACTACTGCTGATATATAGTTATAATTCTTGTTTTAATTACTACTGCTGATATATAGTTATAATTCTTATTTTAATTACTACTGCTGATATATAGTTATAATTCTTGTTTTAATTACTACTGCTGATATATAGTTATAATTCTTGTTTTAATTACTACTGCCTGATATATAGTTATAATTCTTGTTTTAATTACTACTGCCTGATATATAGTTATAATTCTTGTTTTAATTACTACTGCTGATATAGTTATAATTCTTATTTTAATTACTACTGCCTGATATATAGTTATAATTCTTGTTTTAATTACTACTGCCTGATATATAGTTCCTGCTTTCTTTTCTTCGAGTATATTCATTTGTAAAGTAATTTATAATGAATTAAATATACAATAAAAATATTTTCTTGATAATATTAAAAAAATCTAACTTGCTTTCAAAATTGACTTTGAGACAAAAATCTCTGTACTGCTTCTTTAAATGTGAGTCCTGTACTATTTCATCGTAGCTCACCAGAAAATTATACCATTCTAAATTTTAAGACTGAGTCCAAATGCAAAAAACAGAACACACATTCAACTTTTATTTGACACTCATTTCATATTATCTCATTGATTTTCCACTCACATTTGCATCTGTAATGGACCATCTTCCATCATATTTGAAAACTGACTTTAGCTTTTTTTAATTTATTTTCTCCGACTTTTCTCAGGACGCTTGATTCCCTGTCTTGTTTGTCACGTTACAATTACAAAATCCCAAAGTACAACGCGTTACGACGTCGCTGTTGTTGACCTCACTTGACACACTGAACCGGATGTCCTATACAACGACCTTTCCTATTTTATTTTATGTGGTGTGTGGAAATCAACTACTGATAAACCTGATGGTGTATTTACTTTTTCCGCATCTCATTAACTTTTGCTCTGGCCTGCGAGAGTTTATCTAACCTAACATGTCTTGAGATTTCAAGGGGAGAAAACTCACTAGGTCCTGTATAAGAAATGTTAAGTGATCAGAATACAAATAATATGGCTGAGAGAGAAAGATAAACCCTTACTCAATCTAACTTTATTCAGTTGAATAAATCTGCTAAATTTTATCAAAAAGAAAATATAGTTTGTTGAATGTCTTTCCGTGTCCACTTTGCGTCAGGTTTCGCTAGATGAAAAATTCACTTTTTTTATTAAAGTATAGGGTCACCCGATCCTGTATATCTTAAACCAAGTCAAATGCCATCATGAATTGTCAGACGAATTGTGAAAAATCATATGTACAATTCAATGGATAGAATCAATTGCACCATTTGTACAATTCTATGGATAGAATCAATTGCCCATTTGTACAATTCTATGGATAAAAGCAATGCCACCATTTTAATGGATAAAATCATTGACATGACAGGCTGCCAAAGAAGATTCAACACGCACTTTTGAGGTTTATCTTGATTTGAAAATCTGACTTCCTTATCCAGATTTTCAGACCTGCAGTTTTGAGGTTTTTCTCGAGTTAACCAGATTTTCAGATACGCAGTTTTGAGGTTTATCCTGAGTTATAAACCAGACTTTTCTTAGCCGGATTTTCAAACATTGAGATTTATCCCGAGTTAAAAACCAGACTTTTCTTAGCCAGATTTTCAGACATTCAGTTTTGAGGTTTATCTCGAGTTTAAAAACCAGACTTTTCTTATCCAGATTTTCAGACATTCAGTTTTGAGGTTTATCTCGAGTTTAAAAACCAGACTTCCTTATCCAGATTTTCAGTAGAAAGGTGATATCAGTATTTCTTTCGTTCACGATCTGTTTTAATTTTTTTGTCAGTAATATTTATTACTTAACTTTGCATTTTTATATTATAAAAGACAGTCTTGGAAGACGTAGTGTTGTTTTAACTGTTAAATTCACGTCATATAGAACTGTATTGAGTAACTATGGACGCTCACAAATTTGCATTTTAAAAAATTATAGCTATATAGAACTGTATTTATCTATATAGAACTGTATTTATCTAGCAATGAGATCTTAAATGGAGTGCATAGTTCAATGATAGAGAGTCGTGACTAAATACCAGTGGAGTCTCAGGACAGGCCTTGTTAATTGCACAGCTATATAGAAACGTGTCCAAACAACTCTAAAGCCTCACAGTTCATGCATTGTTAAGTGTACAGCTATGTAGAAATGTGCTTCAACAATTCTAGAGCCTCAATTGACATGATTTAAGTGTACAGGTATGTAGAAATGTGCTTCAACAATTCTAGAGCCTCAATTGACATGATTTAAGTGTACAGGTATATAGAAATGTGCCTGTCATTCTAGAGCTCAACTGACATGATTTAAGTGTACAGGTGTGTAGAAATGTGCCTAAGTCATTCTAGAGCTCAACTGACATGATTTAAGTGTACAGGTATGTAGAAATGTGTCTCAGTCATTCTAGAGCTCAACTGACATGATTTAAGTGTACAGGTATGTAGAAACGTGCCTCAGCAATTCTAGAGCCGCACACGATATGCGTTGTTATAAATAGTTATGAGTGATAAAAACAATAGCGTCTGAAAGGTGTCATAAGTGGGGTTATTTTAACGACCCTGTTAGAGCATTAATTATCCGAATTATTAAAGTTAGTTTTAAAACTGATTTTAGTCCACGGCCTAACTTACAGCCACTATAATGATCAAACCACTTAAATTTATGGGACAATTAACATTCAAAGCAGCAACAAGTAAATTAGTTGATGCTGCCTTCTAGGATCGGCGACATTATCTCCCCCTCTTAATTAATTAGCAATCATTTATCTATAAACGGTTCGCCGCAAGCTGATCCCAATTAACGGTCATTCCAAAAGAATTAATTGAAATAAGAGATAATGATAACAACAAAAATTAATAATAGGAACAATAAAAGAAAGATAACTTCAAGATACAAATAAATATGAATGAGCAAGTGATAATGTCTCCCTGTCGCTATTAGTTCAAGAATGAGTTTACAAAATCAAATTGTCATTGAGGAGTGGCTTCTAGGTTTGAGTACTTAACTCTCTTTCTCAGCAGTGATGAACAGTAGTGACGTGTTGTTGGAATCTATGTTCACAAGAACACCGATAATTGTAAAGCTACCTTCTCTTGGATCACGTGACAAGCAAAATTAATTGTATAGTTATGTCTGACTGGGAGTAACGCACTGTAGAATTACAAACGACACGAAATGTTAATGTTACAGTCATATAGAACTGTGTTTAATTAACTATAGAATTGTTTAAAACATGAGTTGTCAAATATATAGTCATAGAAGACTGACTGCACAACTATACAGAGAAGTAAGGCACGAATTGTCAAAGATATAGTCACAGAAATTATAGCTGCCAATTGTATACTCATGATTCGTTTGTTGGGTCATATATTCAATAAATGATGTATCATAATCTCAAATTATGACTTATAAGATTGTAAATTATGAAATACATAATTATATATTGTGCATTTATGTCTTCAGTGGTTTAGGCTCATAAAGGACAGTTGTAATTGTTTAGTAGTAAAGAAATGTGAACAATAAGCTTTAAAAAATACAGCTGGACATTATGAGTTGAGAATTAGCTTGAGTTTATATCACTGATATAGAACATATGGATTATGCAATCATTTAGCGCTGTAGTTAATTATCTTCAGATTCACAGAATGTGAACAATTTAGTTATGTAAGACTTTGATTAATTAGCCTTGGAATCACTTAGAACTTGTTCTTTGAGTTAGTAAGTTACATGAAATAGTTTATAATTCAATAGCCACACGACCGAGATTAACAAGCTACAGCAAAGCGGGACGTGAATTGTAAATGAAATGGCATTCAAAAATACCTAATACATTTCTTAACACAATGGCATTCAAAAATGCCTAATACATTTCTTGACACAATGGCATTCAAAAATATCTAATACATTTCTTGACACAATGGCATTCAAAAATACCTAATACATTTCTTGACACAATGGCATTCAAAAATATCTAATACATTTCTTAACACAATGGCATTCAAAAATGCCTAATACATTTCTTGACACAATGGCATTCAAAAATATCTAATACATTTCTTGACACAATGGCATTCAAAAATACCTAATACATTTCTTGACACAATGGCATTCAAAAATATCTAATACATTTCTTAACACAATGGCATTCAAAAATACCTAATACATTTCTTGACACAATGGCAGAAAGTGTACTAAGAGCGCGCACGCTAATACAAAAATTATGTTTGATGGATAGTACAGTTGTCATATTTTCTTTATTAAAGTTGAATACACATATAGACTGAATAGTTTCAATTATAGTTAATGTTTCTTTAATACATTTATTGCATTTGTAAATTATGTTGTTATATAGACTGTAATGTTGCGATTCTTTATTAAGTTTGTTCCCATTATTAGACTACACTGAAAATCTAAATTATCATCACATTTGTTTGTTTCTGTTGGTCTGACCTCATTTTAACTGTAACCGATTTTTTCAGAAAGGCAGCCTTCTGCAGACTGCTGAGGAAAGAAAATGCAAACTATCTTACCATATTTTAACAAGTACTGTCCTCGTAAAGACAATTTATCTAATACTTAATTTTTGAATTATTACAGAAACCAGCAACTTTCCAAAACGACCACTCATGCAAAAGTATCAAACACAAAAGGGAGATAAACTACAAAAAAGAGACAAGCATTCCATTCTGATGAGAAGGGCGGAGGAGGAGCAGTCAAAGCAGATGAAATAAACTTCAGCTTGAAGCAGTCAATTCAATTCCAGAACCAATGAGAGTGCTGAATAATCACAGATTGGAATTAAAAAAGGAACGCACTAGATAAGAGAATCTAAGACGACGCGGCCCGAAGCCATTAAATTCTTCAGCTTTTCTGTATGATTTCGAAATGGAATATGAAAATCGATCTCGTATCGACATTGGATAAAACTAAACTTCCTCAAAGCAAGCAGAGAAAATAAAAGCAAATTGGTCTCAGTTATTCTTATTCGAGTGGGAACGTTTCTCTGACATGGAGATCTACTCGAACCATTCATAACATTACTGATATGTGAGATAGATAGATAGATAGATAGATAGATAGATAGATAGATAGATAGATAGATAGATAGATAGATAGATAGATAGATAGATAGATAGATAGATAGATAGATAGATAGATAGATAGATAGATAGATAGATAGATAGACAGATAGATAGATAGACAGATAGATAGATAGGTTGCATACAGCTGAAAAGAGTGTGTGATTGAACGACTGCAATTCGCCTCAAGATGTTCTGTCTGGCAGGCACATTAATCGAAATGACGTAATACTGAGTGAAGTACTGCGCGCTTATGACAGGGGCGCCGGTAGGTTAATGATGCGCCCGAGTGTCTTCAGGCTGCAAACGACAACCACACGTTTCGAAAGTGTCCTCAGTGTGGAAACTAGGACACACGTGTGATATCTTATAGATGGATTTCCGAGACTTGAAGGGGGTTTTGTCTCATGAATTAAGTTCCAGCATTATCTAATGATTTGAATATCGAAATAAAGACTTTGCTATAGATAAACGCAGACATGAGAACATAAATCTAAATCTTTGAAGATTAATAAAAATATATTACAAAAGATCCATTTGAGCATAGAGCTAAAAATATGAAATCGGAGGTAAGTATTTAAACAAAAATAGAAAATAAATATAAAAATAGTTCTAAAGAATATAACACAGAACTATAGATTTTCACAAACAGCTGAAAATCGTATTAATGATATAACATATACAATGATTTAATTAAAGATAGGAACACAGCCCTAAAGATGTGATTGGAGATAGGAACCCAGGGCTAAATATATGATTAAAGATAATAACACAGATCTAAAAATTTAATTAAAATAGAAACACAGAGCTAAAGATAGGAACACAGATTAATTAAAGATAGGAACACAGAGTTAAAGATGTGATTAATAAGGAAACAGAGCTAAAGATGTGACTAAAGATACAAACACAGAGTTAAAAGTGTAATAAAGTTAGACACAGAGTTAAACATGTAGCTAAAGGTAGGAACAAGAGTTAGAGATTTGACTAAAGATAAGAACATAGAGGTAAATATGGGACTAAAGATAACTCCATTCTATCTCACATCCCATTCTCAACTCTCCTGCAACAGTATTTATTAACTGGATACATACACATGGTAGAATAAATACAGCATATCAAACAATGTCACATTTTCTTAGCAAACTACATCTGAACAGCCTAATTCAACACTTGTAGTAATAAAAGTCAACTCCCTTAGTCATCTCTACATAAACACAAGTATAACATGTCAATAGTAAAAATGCATGAAATGTTTCTATGTCCATTCTCTCTTAATATGTCAGTTTTAACTCACCATCAAGCTAACAACTGCCTTTCAAAGCCGGACTTTCTTCTTCCACTCTGAATCAAAAGTGGTTGAGAGTAGAATTTTCTACAGCAAGAGAACTCCTTAAACTCAACCCATTGCTAGTCTCGTTATCATAAATCATGATCATTGGATAATAGAAAACTACTCACTCAATTTGCATCACGTCAACAATCTAGAATGTTCTTGCCTCGAGCTGTTTACTTCAACTCAGACACTTTCAAAACAACACTATAAGATCGGGTCATTCTGCCAATTCAGCAATTGATATAACAATACAAATTTAAAATAGGAAGAGGTAAATTTACTGTCACACTGACTAACACACATATTTATTAATCCTAATTCTAACCAACACAGATATATACTTATTAACCCTAGTTTGAACTATCATATTAAACTACTTCTCTCTAGCAAACTAATATATCTGTCTCTCCAAATACTTTAAAAGGTAATCCTCTCAGTAGAATATTGACACACTTACTCTAATAATTAACCTTAACATCACTTCTCTCATTAGTACAAAGAAGTATTAAACTTAACAATTCCTCTCACTAACGCAATGAAGATTTACAACTTAACAATTTCTTTCTAAAGCATACTGAAGAAATAATCTTAATAATAATTCTTTTCATAAGCATACCGAAGAATTAAATCTTAATAATGTCATTCACAAGCACACACACAAGATTTACAACTTAACAGTTTCTCTTTAAAGCATACTGAAAATTTAAAACTTAGCAATTCATCTCAAGAGCACACTGAAGAATTAAATCTTATTATAGTCATTCACAAGCATACTTAAGACCTAAAGAATTTCTGAACATGCTGAAGATTTACAACTTAACAATTTCTCTCAAACGCACACTGAAGATTTACATCTTAACAATTTCTCTCACAAGCATACTGAAGATTTACAACTTAACAATTTCTCTCAAACGCATACTAAAGATTTACATCTTAACAATTTCTCTCACAGCATACTGAAGATTTACATCTTAACAATTTCTCTCACAAGCATACTGAAGATTTACATCTTAACAATTTCTCTCACAGCATACTGAAGATTTACATCTTAACAATTTCTCTCACAGCATACTGAAGATTTACATCTTAACAATTTCTCTCACAAGCATACTGAAGATTTACATCTTAACAATTTCTCTCACAGCATACTGAAGATTTACATCTTAACAATTTCTCTCACAAGCATACTGAAGATTTGCATCTTAACAAACCCAGTCTCTCCAACACCGGGTATAACAATGACCCATGCTTGCTCAGCAGAAGTAGCAGAGGGCAGTTGATAATTAATGATAGTCACAAAAGCTTTAAGAGTTGGCAATGTACAATCACAAGAATTGAACTAGGTCGTGAGAAATAATTAGCGCATCATGTCTTCTTGACAGATCCCGGTCTCCAGTGACGTCACGAATGATGCAGCGAGGCAGAACTGACATTGGTGGTTATATCGTCAGTGATATAGAAGATAGAGAAGATAGAGAAGATAGAGCTGGCATTAGTCGCAGTGTAAAGACTGCTCGTTGTGCAGTGGTCCTCTGCAGGCGCATGGGCAAGACGTTTGATTAAAGTGAGACTGTTTTTCAAGCCTCTTCTCTCTGCATGCCTCGGCGCCATCATACAGCAGGGGTGGGAGCGGTTGCCCATAGGGCCAATACATCAGAGGCACAAGGAGAGTTTTCAATGAGTCGCAACGCATTACTATTTGCTTAACGCCCACAAGCTAGGATTGGGTTTCCTTCACTGCTCTCAGCACACTGACAATGGGAATACGTTGCTATTTATTTAACACCCAGGAGTTAGTGTCACGTTTCTTGGAAAAATCCGTGCACGTTTAAATCTTTGCAATTAGTTAAATGCTGTTTTGTCGTTATTTTAAAGATTGTTGCTAGGTATTCATTACGTTATGTTTTATCAACTTAGACGTAAAGCCTAAACAGTTAGAGGCTCAGTTCTTTGATAACTGACCTTAGTTCTTAGATTTCTTGCACTTGAATGACTTAGTGCGTTCCCAAAGCATTGCATAGTATTTAATTTAAGCCACGTACCTGAATAAAGCTTGGCCTGGCAGAAACATTGTACATCTAAAAATTGGAAACTTTTGCTTCACTTCTGATTTCTTGCATAATATATGCCTGTCAGTTCTGAAGATTAGTACTGTTATTGTCACGTGACAACGGCGTAGATGGAGAGCGGAAAGAATTAATATTTGGCATACCCCGCTCGGCTGCTGGAAAAAGGGTGGACATATAAAATCCCCACATAAATTAAAAAAAAAAAAGGAGAGGTGAAAACACTGTTGGACTAGCCATGTACACCAGACCAAAAGATGAAAACAATCGACTGGACTGACAAGGAGTCACAGGCTTTGCTTAGAGAAATCCCGTTATACCTTTTTGGCTCAAAGGAAGGGGATCATCCTCTGTCATGTAACAGAAGGTGAGGTCATAGATTGATCCCAAATTTTAATCATTATTCCTGAACACCTGGACAAAGAACGGTGAGGTCAATGATTGATCCCAAATTTTAATCATTATTCCTGCACACCTGGACCAAGAACGGTGAGGTCATAGATTGATCCCAAATTTTAATCGTTATTCCTGCACACCTGAACCAAGAAAGAGTGCCTAACAGAGAAGAAATTCCGATCACCATGAAACAACTTGAATCTTAGATAACCGTGAATTTGGGTACGAAAACAGATGGAAGGAAAATATTATATTTCCTTCATTGAGTCAAAACATTTTTTAAAAAAGATATGTGTTTTTATCCTGTAGAAGAGTGAATGTGTTATATTTAGTTGTACTAATGGTTTATTTCTTATCAGCACAAGATAGTGTGAACATGGGAATGACCTAATTTTCCTTATGCTAAAATGAATGACCTAACTTAATGATCTAATTACCTTACCTTACAGAAATGATCGAATTTCATGATTTAATTGCCTAATTCAACACCTGACGCGAATATCTTAATTCGTTGACACCAATATGAAAGGCCTAGCTCTATGGTCAAATTACGTTATCTAATATGAATGACCTAATTTGTTGACACCAATACGAAAGGCCTAGCTCTATGGTCAAATTACGTTATCTAATATGAATGACCTAATTTGTTGACACCAATACGAAAGGCCTAGCTCTATGGTCAAATTACGTTATCTAATATGAATGACCTAATTCGTTGACACCAATATGAAAGGCCTAGCTCTATGGTCAAATTACGTTATCTAATATGAATGACCTAACACTATGATCTAATAGCCTCTTTGCATCAGGAAATCGTTTAACGAGAAAAATATACCTAATTTATTTTAAATACAGGCTGTTATTGTAGTATTTGCAACTGATTACAAGTAAGGATAGCTCGTGGCTACAAATAAGGCAACGTGACTACAATTAGGGCAACATGACTACAATTAGGGCAACATGACTATAAATAGGGCAACATGACTACAATTAGGGCAACATGACTACAATTAGGGCAACATGACTATAAAAAGGGCAACAGGACTATAAACAGGGCAACATGACTACAAATAGAGTAACATGACTATAAATAGGGCAGCATGACTACAAATAGGGCACCATGACTCCTAATAAGGTAATTCGTAACAAAATAGGGAGAATGTGCAAGTGAAAGTACGCTAAGCAGAAAAAAACACATACACACAAACAAAAGGGAATTGGAGTCAACAGCAACTAAACATTCATTAACAAAGCATAGATTACCAAAACCTTCATTAACAAAGCATAGATTACCAAAACCTTCATTAACAAAGCATAGATTACCAAAACATTCATTAACAAAGCATAGATTACCAAAACATTCATTAACAAAGAAAGATTACCAAAACATTCATTAACAAAGCAAGATTAGCAAAACCTTCATTAACAAAGCATAGATTACTGAAACATTCATTAATAAAACATAGATTACCTAAACATTCATTAACAAAGCAAGATTACCAAAACCTTCATTAACAAAGCATAGATTACTGAAACATTCATTAATAAAACATAGATTACTGAAACATTCATTAATAAAACATAGATTACCAAAACATTCATTAACAAAGCATAGATTACCAAAACATTCATTAACAAAGCATAGATTACCGAAACATTCATTAACAAAGCAAGATTACCAAAACATTCATTAACAAAGCATAGATTACTGAAACATTCATTAATAAAACATAGATTACCGAAACATTCATTAACAAAGCATAGATTACCGAAACATTCATTAACAAAACCAACACTGAACAACTTTGCCCAAATATAAACTCACACTGGTGAAACAAGAAGACCATATTCCCATTCAGAAAATCTTAACGTCTTCACCCTAGGACGAATAATGTGCCACATACACGATAACTCTAACTCAGAAATACAAGATGAATACATATATAGCATCCACAAAAAGAAAATAGTAAAAGTATTCTTGAAGCAAGACAGAAGATAAGCAC
This sequence comes from Sinotaia quadrata, assembly GCA_028829895.1. Classification (NCBI taxonomy): domain Eukaryota; kingdom Metazoa; phylum Mollusca; class Gastropoda; order Architaenioglossa; family Viviparidae; genus Sinotaia; species Sinotaia quadrata. The sequence goes on from CM054177.1 coordinate 92,926,464, forward strand.
CAATTTAACCAAGTATCCGCCGGAATTTTCACTAAACTATAAGCTAATATCTTAAATAAAATATTCTTGATATAAATGTCGTCTCCTGAATAAGTATTCTAAACAATTACCTAAAGTCTAAACAATTACCTAAATTCTAAACAATTACCTAAATTCTAAACAATTACCTAAATTCTAAACAATTACCTAAAGTCTAAACAATTACCTAAATTCTAAACAATTACCTAAAGTCTAAACAATTACCTAAATTCTAAACAATTACCTAAATTCTAAACAATTACCTAAATTCTAAACAATCTATCAGGGACGGTTTATTAGGGAGTAAAAGCTCAACGTCACGAACTTATGCTTCTGCATTACACGTGAAAAAGAATAAGAGTCTCAGAAAAGCGTCATGCAAACAAACTTGTGTAATGATGTATAGACAAGTGTCATTTACAAAAGCAAGTGTCATGAATAGAAACAAATGTCATGGTGCACAAACAATTGTCATGAATAGAAACAAATGTCATGGTGCACAAACAATTGTCATGAATAGAAACAAATGTCATGGTGCACAAGCAATTGTCATGCACACAAAATATTTTATATATTTTACAAACAAGTGTTTTGGTACACAAACAATTGTAATTTTTCACAAATGTCATCACACAAACAATTGTTATATATACACACACACAGAAACACACACACAAGCGGGTCTTGTGACACTAACAAGTCTAGATTTAAAGGAAATGTAGCACAAAATAGCTTACAGCACACTAAAGGCAAAATGCTACATCTTTCAATGCGGAAATAGGTAACAATGGAGCAAATGTAACAAAATATAGACCTTGCAATTAATAATTTATAATCTAATTGTTTGAACTAACAGGAATAACCCACTTTAATGAACTGTCTTATTAATAAACATGACTTAAATAACGATCTAATTAACTTATCTTTAACAAATAACTTAATTAATTACCCAATTGTTTTCTGCATAGTCTAATTTAATTACCTTATCAAAAATGGCATAAGTTAATTGTCGATTGCTCTGCTTATCAATATCACTTGTCTTGAATGTGGGGAATGCTTCCGGCTTCCGCCGCTTTCGCGTTTGGAGAAGGGGGGGGAGAGGAAGTGGTATCAATATCACCTATATGAATGATCTACTTATATTGCCTAGGACCTATGACCTAATTTAATGATTTCATTGCCTTTACTTAACACTCATGACCTAAATTAGTTATATAATTGACTTACCTACCACGCATGACCTAAATTATCTAATAGAATTACCTAACACGCATGACCTAAATTAGTTATCTAATTGCCTTACCTAACACGCATGACTTAAATTAGTTATCTAATTGCCTTCAGTAACAATATGACCTCAATTAGTTATCTAATTGCATTAAGTAACACACATGACACAATTATCTAATTTGCCACTCCTTTTCAGTGAACTTTAAGTCTGAAAGACTGATCTATTTCGGATTGCCTAACATAATGTAATGAGAGCCCTAAAGGAATATTTTTCAAATAAATTACACTAATAAATAAATATGCCTGTGAAACTATAATTTAAATTAAGTTATTGTTGATTAAATATTCCATTTTAACATTTCTCATTTTCAAGCTATTTGTGATACTTGCTCGTCATAAAGCAATCACTCTTCAAAGTATTATAAAGTTTATTATTTAATTTGTACACACTTCATAACTTACATAATATGCGGTTTGTGCACTAACATTACCACTTATTAGCGAATTATCTCCGCAAAGACTACACATTTACGTGCGATGTTATTCGTCATTAACTATGCCTAGACACACTAGTCGCCTCCATTATATCGAGTTATTTCCCCTGAAGAATTGGTGATGCAGTTTTACGCGGGTGATGACGTTAATTATTAAAAAAACTCATTATCATCAAACTTCCTCCCTCCTACACAATGGCCATATTTAACATTTATGACTGAATCGCATTCGAGATTCTGTAAATGGAATTTTTTTTTAAAAGAAACTCTCGAAAATGTTATGGTAATATGCATGTAAAAAGATATTATAAAGAAAATTTAACGTCTTGAGGAAGATTATATCAAATGAATCGTCGGAAAGTAGTTAAAACACCAATCTGTCTGAAACAGCCAGCTGTCTTAAATTTGCGATATTTGTTGTTACAAACGTAATTTGTTTCAGGACGAAATTCACTGATACAACACATGAAATTGAACAACACTGTAAGTTGAACAACACAAGAAATTGAACACTTACTGTTATTACATACGCAGTTTACAGGATCTTACAGTATTCTCTTATGAGGTACGCAGTTTACAGGATCTTACAGTATTCTCTTATGACGTACGTAGTTTACAGGATCTTACAGTGTTCTCTTATGACGTACGCAGTTTACAGGATCTTACAGTATTTTCTTATGACGTACGCAGTTTACAGGATCTTACAGTATTCTCTTATGACGTACGCATTTTACAGGATCTTACAGTATTATGCTATTACATATGCAGTCGATAGGATCGTACAGTATTTTAGCATGCAGTCGAATAAACTATTTCAGATTTACTTGGCAGTGTTTTATAATACTTATACACCCACCTAATATCTCCACACATAGGCCATAAGTGATTTATTAAATTATTTAACAAGTTAAATAGAGAATACATGAATTTGCACACGTAGTCTAGTAGTACCCTAAAATATTCGCACTAAATTAACACTGTAGCATGAAGTGATAACCAAAAAGATTTGTTCTGCTCATAAGCTAACGATTGTCTTTATGAGCGGACTCGAGTTATTCAAATTCAAAGTGATTAGAATAGAGTACTTTAACAAAGAAACTTCCTATCCAACCCCATTGGATGAAATTGATATGAACAAATATGAGACTATTAGTCAGAAAACTACTCATCCAGTTGGAACTGGTTTGGATTGCATCAGCAATTTTCTAGATTTACTCCAACTCTGACACTTAAATAAAGTGCCTTCATAAGGAGTGTGCAAGTCCGGGTCACTTTAAATATAAGGATAGGCAAATTTACTCTGTAAAAATATGTTTACCCTCTTCTATCACCACAAAATATATTACTTTTATACTCTCACCACACATATCATATATATATATAGGGTATGTATAAAGTATGCTCCCACTGCGTAAAATATGTTTACACTCAGCTTTCACTACCTATATGTTTATACTCTGCTATCACAACGTTTCCAAACTGCTGTCACTACATAGGATATGTTTACAGTATGTTATCACCACATAGGATATGTTTACACTCTGTTATCACCACATACGATATGTTTACTCTGCTATCAGCACGTATTTTATGTTTACACTCTACAGTCACCAAATACCACATGTTTATACTCGGCTATCACCACGGATGTTATTTATACAGTTTGTAATCACACCATAAGATACGTTTACACTCTGCTGTCTCCACATACGATATGTTTACACTCTTCTATCAATATATATATAAATAAGCACCTCTAATTCACATAGCAGAAGTTTACAATCTGCTATCACCACAAGAGATATGTTTATACTCTGACATCAACATATGATATGTTTACACTCTGCTATGACTACATATGTATACACTCTGCTATCACCATATGTATACACTCTGCAATCGCCACATATGTATACACTCTGCTATGACCACATATATTTACACTCTGCAATCGCCACATATGTATACACTCTGCTATGAACACATATGTATACACTCTGTTATCACCACATAGGATGTGCAATTACCACATATGACATGTTTCCTCTAAGCTATAAACATATTAATTTTACCCTTCTATTACCGAAACATTCATTAACAAAACCAACACTGAACAACTTTGCCCAAATATAAACTCACACTGGTGAAACAAGAAGACCATGTTCCCATTCAGGAAAATCTTAACATTCTGCTATCACCACATAGGATATGGTTACACTCTGCTATCACCACATAGGATATGCTTACACTCTGCTATCACCACATATAATATGTTTATACTCTGCTATCACCACATAGAAAATGTTTACACTCTGTTATCACCACAAAAGTTTACTCTATTCATTTACCTATAAGGATATATTTACACTTTGCTATCACATATACTTCAGCTTGCTGTCACCACATACGATATGCTTACACTCTGCTATCACAACAAACGATATATTTACACTGCTATCACCACGGATGTTATGTTTACACTCTGTTGTCACCACGCATGATATGTTTGCAATCTGTTTCACCATTATTACATGTTTACACTCTGCTATCGCTACATAGGACATATTTACTCTTTGCTCTCATGACATATGTTATATTTACAGTCTGCTATCACCAAATAGGATATGTTATCCTCCTCTATCACCACATAGGATTTATTTACAGTTTGTTATCACCACATAAAATATGTTTACACTCTGATATCACCAAATAGGATAGGTTTACACTCTGCTGTCCCACGTATGATATGTTTACAGCATATACGATATGTGTACAATCTGCTATCCCTATATATTATATGTTTACACTCTGTTATCACCAGGTCCACATATGTTTACACTCTGCTATCACCACATAGAAAATGTTTACACTCTGCTATCTACACTTATGTTTACACTTTGCTATCATCTCATAAGATGTGTTTACACTCTTCTATCACCACTTAAAAAATGTTTACACTCTGCTATCACCACATAGAAAATGTTTATAGTCTGCTATCATCACATAGAAAATGTTTATACTCTGCTATCACCACATAGAAAATGTTTACACTCTGCTATCACCACATAGAAAATGTTTACACTCTGCTATCACCACATAGAAAATGTTTACACTCTGCTATCACCACATAGAAAATGTTTACACTCTGCTATCACCACATAGAAAATGTTTATACTCTGCTATCACCGTATAGGATATGTTTACTCTCTGCTATCATCTTACATTATGCTGTAACTGTAAAAATGCCTAACCACGCGTATGAATTTTCATTAAATTAAAATCGTTATTGCCGTTTTTGTTTTAAAGTCTAATAAAACTTCGTAATTTGTTGTAATTTACGGTACCATTTATTGAAGTGCTTGGAAGTTTAGTTTGCTTAATTAAAATTTCACCCAAGCGTCCAGGAAAAGAAATATCTAATGAGACTGCAGTGCATTTGCTTTTAATGTTTCACTCCCTCTGTCTAAGTCACCGGCGATTTACGTGATTTTTTTTCTCCCAGTCTATTTCACCAATAGTGGAGATGAATGAGAGAAGAGGAGCCAGGGGACATTATTCTGCTCTTCGTGTCAAGTCACTTCCCTTTGATTGACGGCTGCACGTGCATGCCAGTGACGTGTTTGTTCCATCGACAGGTTCTCGTCACATATGACAAGCTCCCTATGGATTTCCTTTCCATTATACCTGACCTTGAACTTGGACAGCCTGGTTCAAAGAAAGAAAGAAAGAAAGAAAGAAGGAAAGAAAGAAAGAAAGAAAGAAAGAAAGAAAGAAAGAAAGAAAGAAAGAAAGAAAGAAAGAAAGAAAGAAAGAAAGAAAGAAAGAATTGTCATATAATTTTGATGTCTCAAAATTTGAAGTACTGACTGTCTAAAATCGATTAATGAAATAGTTCCTTACATATCATTGATAAAGTGTATAGTATCTAATGGAATAGCTCCTTCTATATTATTGATAATATGTATAGTACCTAATGGATTAGCCCCTTCTGTATTATACACACTATAATCTAAACCTTAGGAAACGATATAATATCAATAAAATTTAAAGACAATAAAATTAAAATATTACAAATAGCACTATCAAGAGTGAAAGCGACAATGCCATCCAGAGTATTATAGTATATCATTATGTGTGTCAAATTGTAAATTGCAAAATTTACAATTCAATTATCACAAATGTATATTTATAACCAAATACAAGTTTAAATTATCAAATATTACCATATCAGTTTATAGCCACAAGTATTACAAGCGTAGATTTACAAGAAGAAATATCATATCTACATATCTGTAATCAGAAGTGTTACAAATGAAATTTACAATAGCAACTGTCACAGTTATAAATCCCTAATCACAAGTGTCACAACCATAAATTTACAGAAATACTTTTACTACTATATATATAACCACACGCGTTGCAACTGAACACACGTAATGCGTGGTTTGTGTGTCTTCAGTATGCGTAGTATGTTATACGTGCAATATGAGAATGCATTTTGTGCGCATGTGAATGTATGTATACTGAGAATGTATGTTGTGCGTATGTGAATGTATGTATACTGAGAATGTATGTTGTGCGTATGTGAATGTATGTATACTGAGAATGTATGTTGTGCGTGCGTATGTGAATGTATGTATACTGAGAATGTATGTTGTGCGTATGTGAATGTATGTATACTGAGAATGTATGTTGTGCGTATGTGAATGTATGTATACTGAGAATGTATGTTGTGCGTATGTGAATGTATGTATACTGAGAATGTATGTTGTGCGTATGTGAATGTATGTATACTGAGAATGTATGTTGTGCGTATGTGAATGTATGTATACTGAGAGTCAACTGATATGAAGGCACGAGTGCGTCTGGGAACGATTTATGTGCTAAATGAATTTATTAAAGGAAAATATTTCTATGCTTGAAAAGTAGTAATTTATTCCATTAAATGTACTAGTGTAACAGACGACGAACACTTTGTGTGACTGGCCTGGTGCCCTGCTGCTTTGATAATCATGAGAGCAAAGCCTGTGGATTCATTTTCAACAAGTGCCGCAAACACAATTCGGACAGTACCATTAAGGCGGCTTCATTAAACGTCTGTGGGTGACTCACCTCTCCGTGACAGATTGAACTGAAAATATTGTCCCAACGTTGGCTCACAAATCAGCTGTCTCTACCCCTACGCAACCCCTTGTCTTCGTTGTGACATTGAAAAACCAATTTCCGTTAAAACTACTCAGAACTCTTGTGGAGGACAGAACAGAATACTTTCTAATTAACAGTCGTTACTCTTCTACCGGTCAGTACATATACATTCCTGTTAAAATTTATTACACTTCTACCGGTCTGTACGTATATATATATAGGCCTGAGGTCGAGTAGGTAGGAACAAAACTTTACACATTCCTGTTAACAGTTGCTACATTTCTACTAGTCTGTGCATATACAGTCATGTGGTCAATGGGGTGGGTAAGAAACAAAACGATTTTTATTGGGAGTCGTTACACTTGTACAGATCTGTGCATATATAGGTCTGTTGTCGAGGGTATTGGTGGCGAAACAATGTGCGTTGTTGTTAACAGTAGTTACACTTCTGTCAGTCTATGTACACTTAGACCTATCTTGAGGTGAAAAAATAGACATATTCTTTGTACTTCTTTCTATCAGTCTTTGCCAGGTAGGCCTGTGGTGAGAAAAAAAATTCTTAGTGCTTGTATAGGTCTACGCATACTTAGGCCTGTCGTGGGTGTAAAAAGACATTTTTTTATGCTTCTACCACTCTACGCACAATTAGGCTTGTCGTGGGTAAAAGAAAATACATTCCTTAAACCACTCTACGCACATTTAGGCTTGTCGTGGGTGAAAGAAAATACATTCCTTAAACCATTCTATGCACATTTAGGCTTGTCGTGGGTGAAAAAAAAATACATTCCTTAAACCATTCTACGCACATTTAGGCTTGTCGTGGGTGAAAGAAGATACATTCTTTGTACCACTCTTGTTCGTGAACACCTAGAGTTATAGTGAGAGCGAAACAAGTTGAAATTAAATTATCAGTCATTCACCAAGTCAGTGCAATCTAGACCTGTAGCCATCAAATTGCAAGCACTATCAGTTGAGTCATGACTACTAAAGAATATGAAAGTAAATGTAATCAAAATGAAATATGAATACTTACTTATAGCATTGTTATTTCTTCCTTATTTCAAAGAATTATAACATTGTTAGACCTCTCTTTACTCTAAGACTTCTTTACAACATTGTTAGTCCTCTCTTTAAGACTTCTTTACAACATTGTAAGTCTCCTCTTTACTCTCTTTACAGGATCTTACAGTATTATGCTATTACATACGCAGTCGATAGGATCGTACAGTATTTTAGCATGCAGTCGAATAAACTATTTCAAGGATTTACTTGGCAGTGTTTTATAATATTTATACACCCACCTAATATTAGCCTGTGGAGGCTAATATGTAACTTCTTTGTAACTTCCTTACAACTTTGTTAATCATTTCTTTTATTCAAAGATTTCCTTTACACATTGTAAGTCCTCTTAGTACTAAAAGAATTTCTTTACGCATTGTAAGACCTCTTAGTTCTAAAAGACTTCCTTATAACATTGTAAGTTCTCTTAGTACTAAAAGACTTCCTTATAGCATTGCTAGTTCTCTTAGTACTTAAAGACTTCCTTATAATTTCAATTCTCTCTACGCAAATACTTTCTCTACAATTTTGCCAGTTCTCTTTTTAGCCAAATACATCTTTATCACATTATAATTTTCTCTATAGAATTATTTTAAGATTTATAGGCTTCCTAATAACACTGTAGCTAGCTGTCTTTAGATCTATAGTTTCAAATACTCTCTACAGCTATCTACTGACCTGGTAATGCATCGCTGTCTGTTTTCCTTCCATCAGCTGACTTTCTTATTTGTGAATTAGGAGGTTATTAGTGTATGTAGAAGGTTCATTATGTATAAGTTAGGTTGGTGTATATAAGAGATTCATTATGCATCAGTTAAGTTAGTAACCATAAGTCCATAGTATCCGATCTTAGAGTTATACCTGTTTACACCGAAACATAATAATTAGTAGTACTTATTAAAGACACATTTTGCAGACAGATCATACGCTGTAAGGTATTCCTCCTGGATCAGTTGCCTTCCGATCAAATTGGCACAGATGCCCGCACGCAAAATTATCTACCCTTCAATAAAATTATGATCATGTGCGAACGATTCCATCATTTAATCAGTATACTGCTCTTGTACAAGGATCGACAGCACCATATAGCATGCTTCTTTGGAGCGTTGTTCGGAATTGTAGATGACAAACTCTGAAACCTTGGAGCGTTGTTCGTAATTGTAAATGACAAACTCTGAAACCTTGGAGCGTTGTTCGGAATTGTAGATGACAAACTCTGAAACCTTGGAGCGTTGTTCGGAATTGTAGATGACAAACTCTGAAACCTTGGAGCGTTGTTCGGAATTGTAGATGACAAACTCTGAAACCTTGGAGCGTTGTTCGGAATTGTAGATGACAAACTCTGAAACCTTGGAGCGTTGTTCGGAATTGTAGATGACAAACTCTGAAACCTTGGAGCGTTGTTCGTAATTGTAAATGACAAACTCTGAAACCTTGGAGCGTTGTTCGGAATTGTAGATGACAAACTCTGAAACCTTGGAGCGTTGTTCGGAATTGTAGATGACAAACTCTGAAACCTTGGAGCGTTGTTCGGAATTGTAGATGACAAACTCTGAAACCTTGGAGCGTTGTTCGGAATTGTAGATGACAAACTCTGAAACCTTGGAGCGTTGTTCGTAATTGTAAATGACAAACTCTGAAACCTTGGAGCGTTGTTCGTAATTGTAAATGACAAACTCTGAAACCTTGGAGCGTTGTTCGGAATTGTAGATGACAAACTCTGAAACCTTGGAGCGTTGTTCGGAATTGTAAATGACAAACTCTGAAACCTTGGAGCGTTGTTCGGAATTGTAGATGACAAACTCTGAAACCTTGGAGCGTTGTTCGGAATTGTAGATGACAAACTCTGAAACCTTGGAGCGTTGTTCGTAATTGTAAATGACAAACTCTGAAACCTTGGAGCGTTGTTCGTAATTGTAAATGACAAACTCTGAAACCTTGGAGCGTTGTTCGGAATTGTAGATGACAAACTCTGAAACCTTGGAGCGTTGTTCGTAATTGTAAATGACAAACTCTGAAACCTTGGAGCGTTGTTCGGAATTGTAGATGACAAACTCTGAAACCTTGGAGCGTTGTTCGGAATTGTAAATGACAAACTCTGAAACCTTGGAGCGTTGTTCGTAATTGTAGATGACAAACTCTGAAACCTTGTTTCTGAAAACAACAGATTCTATATTTTCATCCGACCACACTGATATCTCGGACAAATGTTATCTACGCAATCAATCTGTCTCACTGACACAAGCATTACTGGACATTTTTGTTTGGTCATTAGAGTCAATGGAATAACATATTTTGTTTGAGTGCAAGCCTGCAAAACTAGCTCCCTATTTAGCCAGTCTAGTTCACCGTAAAAGCCGTTACTTGACATTTTTTACTCCATGCCTGCAATACTAGCTACAACTTCATCACCATCCACCTGAGATGTAATTCTGCGAGCTACAAGTCTCCGACCAAAATAAAGAGCCACAAATCTCCCACCAGAGCAAAGAGCCACAAATCTCCCACCAGAATAAAGAGCCACAAGTCTCCCTTACCGTTTCAACAAGAGAAAGATTTAATTAAATTTTCACATGAGATTATTCTTTGCTGCATTGGTCAACAGTAAAATAATTAGAGTGTTATATGAAACTACTCGTTACCGCGTTGGTCAAAAGTAAGATATAATTAGAGTGTTACATGAAAACTGATTGTTACCGCGTTGGTCAAAAGTGAGATATAATTAGAGCATAATAAGAGATTTTTATTTGCAACGTTGGGCAAGATTTAATTAGATTATCACTGAAAATAAACGTATTTCATAAGTATGCTTCTCCCTGTTCCTTGACCACAAGCTACACAAGGAGTAGACTCCTCTCCTGTATACTTCTTTGACATTCATTTGCCTCAAGTAGAGCAATGGAGATACATGTCGCTAACCGATTTGGCGTTTTTCTCTTTGCCTATACGTAAACATATAATCACGCTCCCAGACCACGCACGCATGCGCACACACACACACACACACACACACACATATATATATACACGCATAATCAAAATTCATACAAATAAAGTCACACATTTATAAATTCATACAGACACAATTATATGTGCAAATACGTCATTGATTCAGTGGAGAAAAAAAAACGTGTAATGCTGGATAGTAACCTGTGTTCCTCTCCCTTAAGTTATCCTCCTGAAATCTGTACAAAGAATTATTATATTCTATGAAGTATGAAGTACCGTGGAGTAATGGAGTGTAATGGAGTATTAGCGTTTAGTGAAGTATTGGTGAGTAGTGGAATACTGGCGTGTAGTGGAGTATTTGTGTGAAATAGAGTATTAACAAAATGGAGTATTAGCGTGTAGTGTGGTACTAGTGTATACAGCAGTATTGGTGAGTAGTGGAGGATTAGTGTGTAGTGGAGTATAGATCTGTAGTGGAATACTGATGTGTAGTAGAGTATAGGTGTGTAGTAGAATATTGGTCTGTAGTGGAGTATAGGCGTGTAGTGGAATATTGGTATGTAGTGGAGTATAGGTCTGTAGTGGAATATTGGTGTGTAGTAGAGTATAGGTGTGTAGTGGAATATTGGTGTGTGGTGGAGTATAGGTCTGTATTGGAATATTGGTGTGTAGTAGAGTATAGGTGTGTAGTTGAATATAGGTGTGCAGTGGAATATAGGCGTGTAGTGGAGAATTAGCGTGTAGTGGAATATTGGTGTGTAGTGGAGTATAGACGTGTAGTGGAATATTGGTGTGTAATGGAGTATAGGCGTGTAGTTGAATATTGGTGTGTAGTGGAGTATTAGCGTGTAGTGGAATATTGGTGTGTAGTGGAGTATTAGCGTGTAGTGGAGAATTAGGTGTAGTGGAATATTGGTGTGTAGTGGAGAATAAGCGTGTAGTGGAATATTGGTGTGTAATGGAGTATAGGCGTGTAGTGGAATATTGGCGCGTACTTATCGTTCAACAAAGAGCAAAATAAAAGAAATCACACTTCATTCTCTACACAAACGCATTCCGGAATGGTGTTTTCTGTGCGAATCTAAAGAGGCACCAGCACCGTATGCATACACACTCACAAACAAGTTCACACTTTTCTCAAATATCTTTCTATCAACATAAACAATCCAAATGCCAAAAAAATAGTTGTTTTTTTTTAGGATCGGGGAGAGGGTAAAATGTTCACAAAATAAAAATGCCCACGAAACCGGCCGGGAACACTCACCGACCGTCGTATTAAAAAATATAGTTAGAATGACTAGGAGACCACAGGCTGCCCACACACTATCACTTTCGGAAGGCCCCTGTGGCGATGGGTCCCTGGGGACAGCACAGTCATCGGTCTCCGATCCCTAAATGTGCTCTGCCTTCCACTGTCGGAATACAAGAAAGAATAGCGACCTTAGCTCTTCAGTTACTACTGTTTCCAGCTCTTGTCATTCCATCGAGAGAAAGAAAGAAAGAAAGAAAGAAAGAAAGAAAGAAAGAAAGAAAAAGTTTTTAAACAGATTTTTTAAATATCAGTTTAAACTAATGTTTTATGTAATTTCAAACTGAACAGATAGATAGATAAATAGATAGATGGATGGATGAATGGATGGATGGATGGATGGATGGATGGAGAGACAGACAGACAGACAGACAAAGAGGGTGTCACAAGAGAGAAATCATTGTGTAAGACTGAGAAAGTGAGAACTCACACTTGTATTATTCCCACTAAATGACAAAAATTTAAAAAAAAAAATTGTACACTTCATGATTGGATTAATATCAAGAGAACAAATCTGTCACTACTACTGTGGCTCCATTTCAAGAAAGATTAAAAACCAACATTTTCCCTTTTATATTTTTAATATTTTATAAACTTGATAAGTGAACAACTGTTGCACGTTTTGCAGATTATATTGTGTGTTTATGCTACACATGGTATTTGATGAGTGGGGATGCTACGGAAAATTAGATTGTTACTGTAGCCGATGATTTTCATATATTTTCTCAAAATGTAAACCTCGAGCTCCATAGGTCAGTGGTTAATTGGCTGATTGAAGACAAAATTGCACCATTAAAATATTTAATCTTTTAGCATTTGCTGACGTCGGTATCTCGATAATTCATTAGCTCCAATTGTCAAAATAATATTTCCAACTCTTTTCGTGGGGGCTGTTCACATCGAATTATTACAGGACGAAGATATAGCAACTCTTAATATTAAATAATGCTTTGGATTAATGCCTCTCTTGAATGGCCAATAGTCTGGTGACCAGCTAGAGACAACTCTTATTTTGTTAATAATGATTTGAATTAATGTCTCTTTCGAATGGACAAAGGTCTGGTGACCAGCTAGAGACAACTCTTTATTTTTCTTTTTCATTTAAGTGTCACATGTCATTAAACTTCTTCCAACCACGCATGGTCTACATGAAACTTACTGGATAAAGATGTAGCAAAGTCTTTCAGATTATCTCCCTTCATGGATCTTCGCCAATAAATCACTTGTAGAGTAGATGCAATGACAATTTAGTCATATGCCCACTATTCCCGCCCTTTCCTCATCAGCATTAATCTCTCATAGATCACTCATAACTAGTTAGCACACTTGTTCCACAACCAAAGGCCCTCGATCACATTGGACACTTTATCAAAAACCATGGAGAATCGCGTTCTTCTAAGGAATTTTCATTCCTAAATTCTACGCTATGACAAAAAGATTCAAGCGTACTAAATCTTTAGTCACGAATGATAATTTAAGTAACAGTTACATATTTTAGCGTCATACTGGATAGCAACAACTATAAAGGACGTGCAAGCTAATAAACTTTCATTCATCCTTTTGTCTCTCCAATGCTTAAATAAATCGTAGTACATAGCTTAATAAACATTCATCCTTCTATCTCTCCAATGCTTAAATAAATCGTAGTACATAGCTTAATAAACATTCATCCTTCTGTCTCTCCAATGCTTAAATAAATCACGTCATAATACATTTGATTCTAAACGCGGCACAATCGCCTTCAATTAGAAATATGAATTTACTTTCATTCTAATTGAAGAATTATTTACCTCTGATCTTCCAGTACAATTTATTAACAACTAAATCATTACAGTTTATTGATATACTGTTTCTCTTTCACTCTTTCTTCTCTTACTGCAACCTACATGATTATGTACTGGAGTCCCAAATCACTTTGTCTTCTACTGCTGTCTACAGGACTATATATACTGTCATTTTAATACCGCTATGTTATCTTGGTGCAGCCAAAGTCTAAACTCTAAAATCAGGAACCAGTGGTGTAGCAATGGATTGTGCAGGTTGTGCAATGCCCAAGGGCCCGTCGATGGGGGTATGGGGTCCTTGGCAGCGAGCGGAGTCTACATATATCTATGTTGTATGCAACAGGAGATTCTTCGTTTGAAATCGAAAGGGCCCACCACCAAAGCTCTACACAAGGGCCCCCAGAGAAGATGTTACGCCACTGTCTGGAGCATAAGAATCACGGCATGATGAGTCTGTTCTATCACGTGCTACGTAATGAGTTGCTAACAAATAATTATGTCAGTGTGTCATTAGTCTTAGATCTCTCATACTTCTGTATTTCCTCTTAGAACTCTTAGAATGGACCATCATCCTAGATCTTGTTCTCTGACATTAGCATTTCTCGTTCCTTTTGCTACTAGCAAAACTCCTGCTAGTCCATCACTTGTCACGATTATCATCGTCAAACCCATTCACAATAACATACGATTACATAGTCCAAACTATTCACAATAACATTCGACTACCACAGTCCAAACTATTCACAATAACATACGACTACCATTGTCCAACCTATTCACAATAACATACGACTACAATTGTCCAACCTATTCACAATAACATATGGCTACCATTGTCCAAACCATTCACACTAACATACGACTACCATTGTCCAAACCATTCACAATAACATACGACTGCCATTGTCCAAACCATTCACACTAACATACAACTATCATTGTCCAAACCATTCACAATAACATACGACTACCATTGTCCAAACCATTCACAATAACATACGACTACCATTGTCCAAACTATTCACAATAACATACAACTACCATTGTCCAAACCATTCACAATAACATACGACTACCATTGTCCAAACCATTCACAATAACATACGACTACCATTGTCCAAACCATTCACAATCCATCTACACCCACACTCATGCATTCTAACTCAACTCGTGCAATTAAACAATCATAAGAAATAACTAAAATAATTATTTTAAAATTGAATGATAATATAAATTACGTGTCAATGATATATGTGGAAGCATGTGAAATAATGTAACGAACTTAAAGGGCCACTTACAAACCAACAACTAATTAACGATACTAATTTAATTAACGATACTAACTTAAAGGGCCACTTACAAACCAACAGCTAATTAACGATACTAACTTAAAGGGCCACTTACAAACCAACAGCTAATTAACGATACTAACTTAAAGGGCCACTTACAAACCAACAACTAATTAACGATACTAACTTAAAGGGCCACTTACAAACCAACAACTAATTAACGATACTAACTTAAAGGGCCACTTACAAACCAACAACTAATTAACGATACTAATTTGCAAACGTGCGTCACACAAAAAAAAAAAACGTATTTGCAAAAATACTGTGAATCTGATCCACACCAAGACCTAGATCACCTCATAGTACAAATGCATCTCTATACCACTGATATCACTGCTGACAAATCGTCATATTCTGAATATGCAGTTCTATACCTTTGATGTCATTGCTGATAGATCGTCATATTATGATGGTGCAACTCTAAACCGTTGATGTCATTGCTAACAGATCAAATTATAGACGTCATTTTCTTCACTTCCTGAACTGAGTTTTCAAAAGTTAATTATGTGTCCTCTCTGATACAAGTTGTTTACTGTGTCACTTGGTTGTTGTCACTGATTCTTATTGTTAATGAATGATTTGATATGACTGATACGTATTGTTTCAAGGATTAATGATTTGGGTGTCAGGAGGCTTGAGAAAATGTTGACAATGTGGAAGTGTTTTTGAGAAAAGGATGATAATGTGTAAGTGTTTTTGAGAAAAGATGTTAATATCGATGTCCTGAGAGTAATGTGGACACGGAGCCACTTCTTATGTAACTGATTAGCCTAAATAATTTAGCCACTATAACATCATAAAAATTATAAAACGTAGTGAACTCTACCTTATTAATTATCTTGAGATTAAAGATTAGATTCATCATTTCATTACTTTCCTTGGAGTTGATGGGCATTTGGTATGCTATATTTTTTCTGAAGAAAATAATAGCGTGTCAGTGGTTGTGTTTCAATGCACACGTTGATTTGTTTGTTTGTTTCCAAAAATGAAAGGGACAGGGGGCAGAATATGAGCAATTCGAGGCTTGTGCCCGTTGGTCCGAGTTTAAAAGGAACGATCACTCTGCAGGACGGAATGGTAATAAGGAGTGAAAGGGAGCCAGTCCCTCAGCGTGAGTCACGAGTCATCTTTTAATTGGATCTCACGACGAGCAAAGGGAGAGAACAGCGGGCAAGACAAAATGATGGCGGATGTGTCTCAATGAATTATACCTCTCAACTCCGACTTTACCCACAAACTTTCTTCAAATCTGACTCTTTACTATAAGACTTTCTTCATATCCGACTCTTAGTTACCAATCTATTCAAGTTATGTAAATAATATCCATTCATTAAGAACTTTAAGAAAGGTGCTTAAGTTCTCTCCAAAATGTTAACTTTTCAACAAAGACAATAATAAGATACATGTTAAAGATTAATGTTGTTACACGTTAAATATCAAGACTGTTACACGTTAAAGAGCAAGGTTGTTACACGTTAAAGGGCAAGACTGTCAAACAGTTAGACTGTTACATGATAAAGAGCAAGACTGTTACACAGCTAGACTGTTACACAGCTAGACTCTTACATAATAAAGAGCAAGACTGTTACATAGACTGTTACATGACAAAGAGCAAGACTGTTACACAGACTGTTACATGATAAAGAACAGACTGTTACACGTTAAACAATAAAACTGGTACTATATAAACAAGACTATTACACGTTAAGCGATAATACTTTAACCTGTTAAATAGCATGCCTTTTACATTAATACTTTTACATGGTAAACATCATACCTTTTACACACTAAACGGAAAGATTTATACATATTAAACAACATGCCTTTTACACACTAAGCAGTAATACTAGTAATGCTAAACAATATGCCTTTTACACACTAAACAGTAAGACTTTTACATATTAAACAATATGCCTTTTACACACTAAACAGTAAGACCTTTACATGGTAAACAATATGCCTTTTACACATTAAATAGTAAGACTTTTACACATTAAACAGTAAGACTTTTACATGATAGACAACATATCTTTATACAGTAATCAGTAAGATTTATACTTGGTAGACAATATATATTTACACATTAAACAGTAAAACATTTACATTGTAGACATATATATTTTACACACTTTAAACAGTAAGATTTATACATAGTAGACATATATATTTTACACACTAAACAGTAAGATTTATGCATGGTAGACACACTAAACAGTAAGATTTATACATGGTAGACAATATATATTTTACACACTAAACAGTAAGATATTTATGTTAAACAATATGTCTTCTACATACTGAACAATAAGACTTTTACATTGTAAGCAACACACCTTTTACAAATTAAACAGTCAGACTTTTACATAACTTTTACACACTAAATGTTAAACAATATACCTTTTACATATTTAAGAGTAAGAGTTTTACAATATATACAACGTGACTCTTACACGTTAAACAAGTAAAGAAAACCGGAAGACAAATCAGCTTTAAACAAATTGATAGATTGACACAATGAATATGAAATTTTTTAATAAATAATATTCCCATCTTCACAAAGTGACAATAAAATTATTTAGATATTTATTAAATATCCAATAATCCCACCCTTCTCAAACTGACAATAAAAATATTTAGTGTAAATTTCCACGAATAGCTTACTGATTCTGATATTTTCGTTTCAGAAATCAGTTTATAGTATACTAAATACTGAACGTTTTTATTGTATATATATAGTATCCATGACTTTCCTGAACATATAGGACAAGTAGCATTCGTGCTTCCATAGCTGTTATGATAATAGGTTTGTGTGGCTAAATTCCGATTTTCATTCCTCACGCTATAACCTGACAACGAATCACTCGCATTTAATATTGTTTTCTTAAGCTATAAACCATAAATAAAGCATTTAATATTGTTTTCTTAAGCTATAAACCATAAATAAAGCATTTAATATTGTTTTCTTAAGCTATAAACCATAAATAAAGCATTTAATATTGTTTTCTTAAGCTATAAACCATAAATAAAGCATTTAATATTGTTTTCTTAAGCTATAAACCATAAATAAAGCATTTAATATTGTTTTCTTAAGCTATAAACCATATATAAAGCACATGAATGAACTGTGCATTGCGTGGATGTACAAACAACAGGAGACTTTTTAACATTCAAAATCAATCTTATTTTGAACATTTTCCCATCAAACGATATGACTGTCAATGTAATGTAACTTTCGTTTTCTATCGAATGCCTTTGGAGCCAGACCGCAAGAGACAGTAGTTGTCTGCTTTCGGCTGAAAAATCCTCCACAGACTGTTTATGTATACTGATAAATATCATACCATTGACAACCTTATACCAGAGTTTTAATCATGGTTATAAAAAAGAAAGATAATTAAAAAGCGTTGAGTACTGATACGGTATGAAGCGACAATGTCATTTGCTAAAAGTGCATATGCCTTAGCATACAAAAGGTGAAAAAAGGTCAATGCGGCAATTCTAACCCGTCTGATCGTCTCCTTAACATATATTTTTGTTATATATATTTAAGGAGACGATCAGATGGGTTAGAATAAAAACCCCAGAAACAGAATGGATACACCAAAAAGAAGCAGTCACTGACATAGAAGTCAAAATATTGTGGGGCTTCGAGATAAGAATAGTTCGGGTGATTCCTGCGCAAAGACCAGACATTATAGTTCTCAATAAGAACACCAGCAATCATCTATTCTTACCTCTAAATTACAATGTTATTAGTACAAACTACACAGGAGACAGAACTATTCTTACCTCTAAATTACAATGTTATTAGTACAAACTACACAGGAGACAGAACTATTCTTACCTCTAAATTACAATGTTATTAGTACAAACTACACAGGAGACAGAACTATTCTTACCTCTACATTACAATGCTATTAGTACAAACTACACAGGAGACAGAACTATTCTTACCTCTAAATTACAATGTTATTAGTACAAACTACACAGGAGACAGAACTATTCTTACTTCTAAATTACAATGTTATTAGTACAAACTACACAGGAGACAGAACTATTCTTACCTCTACATTACAATGCTATTAGTACAAACTACACAGGAGACAGAACTATTCTTACCTCTACATTACAATGCTATTAGTACAAACTACACAGGAGACAGAACTATTCTTACCTCTACATTACAATGCTATTAGTACAAACTACACAGGAGACAGAACTATTCTTACCTCTAAATTACAATGCTATTAGTACAAACTACACAGGAGACGGAACTATTCTTACCGATTAGAAAGGAATCTGTCAACTCTCTTGAAAATGACCATGGTCTCTGCTTCGTATCTCTAAAGGGAGCTAATTGACATACATTGCTGCTGAAATGTTGAAAAAGTGTCTCATAATGAACGCAGATTTCTAGTATGTTGTAAAACTGTCTGATATTGAACGCAGGCTCCTAGCAGCAAGCGTCCAATCAGACAGATACTTGGATGAAAGCAGACAGCGGTGTGTAACAAAGAGAACAGGTCTTGTGCTGTACTCTGCCATCTCAGTACTGACTGTCCTGTTCACACTATACAGGTCTCAGTACTGACTGTTCTGTTCACACTTTACCGATCTCAGTACTGACTGTCCTGTTCACACATACAGGTCTCAATAATGTTCTGTTCACACTTTACAGGTCTCAATAATGTCCTGTTCACACTTTACAAGAGCCAACTCTGTCCTATTCACACTTTTTTCCCCACTGTTTCGTTTCTAAGTTTCTGCTTAGTTTTGCAGCAAGAATGTTTGTTTTTCTTTTGTTCAGCTAGACATGCAGACAACTATAATGTCCGATCTCTGTGCTGGAATTTTAGACTTACGTGATCTGTTTTATTTCGAAATCACACAGTATGTTTCAGCGATTGCTTCCGGTTCGTACGTCCATGCTATTTTTAGCGTTTTGGTTTTCACAGATATTTGTAAGCATGATTTTGTCATTTAATTTTGTCTCCTGATGTATTATATTCCAGTTAGAGATTACATCTGTAGTCAGAGATGAATATCTGTGGTTAAGGATGACATCTGTGATTAGAGATGACATCAATAGTTCAAGATGACATCTATAAAGTATGTATATTCTGTTGCGTTAACCATGCTCTTGCAAAGTAGGTATTTGTGGTCTTCTAATTTTTGCCTTGTTGCAATTTTTCTTTACTGCTTCACTTGCGAAATCGATGAGTGCTTTTATTTCGGCCTGAAAACCTGCCACTCCCACGTCTCTGTATGGTCGTTGTCTTGCTGATGCTCACATCAAATTTAGCAGACATAATGTCCATGGATGGGGTTGCTGATGTTTCTTTGTCTGCGAGCGGTAACTGGTATAATCCATAGAGTTTTACAGTTTTTATGAATGGCTAAACTATTGTTCTTAGTTAAACATTAATGCTTTTGGTAAAGTCTGTGACCTTGACTGTCTTGAGCTCGTCTTCCATTTCTGCGATATACAGAGTATATCTACATATGTTTTCAAATGTAAGCTTTAAGTCTTTTGAACAGTTTTCTAGTTCTCGTTTATTTCCCCATTTATAACTCTTTCTGCTCACTGTTCTCATTTATTGCCCCATTTATAACTCTTTCTGCTCACTGTTCTCGTTTATTGCCCCATTTATAACTCTTTCTGCTCATTGTTCTCGTTTATTGCCCCATTTATAACTCTTTCTGCTCATTGTTCTCGTTTATTGCCCCATTTATAACTCTTTCTGCTCGTTGTTCTCATTTATTGCCCCATTTATAACTCTTTCTGCTCATTGTTCTCGTTTATTGCCCGTCACCTGGAAAGTCTCGTTTAGCTGTTCCTCGGAACAGCTACGAGGAATGGTGCAGCACGTGACATGTGCCAGTAATATGTCGGTGTTTTAGATGTTACAAAAAACACAAGACAGATACACCATGTAATCATTCAATCCTGCATGATGACTCTAATCAAACATATCATCACTGAATCCAGCACGATGACTTTATATAATCAAACATGTAATCATTGAATCGTGCATGATGACTACAATCACTGAATACTGCAGGATTACTCTAATCAGACATTGCACCCACTGAATCATATCTGACGACTCCAATCAGACATATAATCACTGAATCATGCATGATGACTCCAAACAGACATGCTATCATTGAACCCTGCATGATGACTCCAAACAGACATGCTATCATTGAACCCTGCATGATGACTCCAATCGGACATGTAATTAATGAATCCTGCATGATGACTCCAGCTAGACAAACCATCACTGAATCATGCACGACGACTCCTGTCAGACATGCCCTCTGAATCCAGCAAGATAACTCCAATCAGACATTCATCACTGAATCCAGTATGATGACTCCAATCATACATGCCCTCACTGAATCCAGCTTGATGACTCCAATCAGACATTCATCACTGAATCCAGCATGATGACTCCAATCAGACATTCATCACTGAATCCAGCATGATGACTCTAATCAGACATTGTACCCACTGAATCATGCTTGATGACTCTAATCAGACATTGTACCCAATGAATCATGCATATGACTGCAATCAGACATTGTATCCACTGAATCCTGCGTGACAACCCTATGAAACGTATTGTGTCCACTTTAATCCTGCATAACGATCGTAATCATACTTGACAACAACCCGACGATGCAATGCCTGATCAATCTGGTGGGGTTCAAAAGAATAATGGCGAGTGTTTAGATCAGTCAGCATGGATGTAAAATATCCAAGGCAAGTGTTTGATTAGTTTGGATGGACAAACAAGAAGGCAAATGTTTGATTAGTCTGGACGGATGTTAAAAATAGAACTAAGACAAGTGTACGATTAGTCTGGATGGATGTTAAATAGAACTAAGACAAGTGTATGATTAGTCTGGACGGATGTTAAAAATAGAACTAAGACAAGTGTATGATTAGTCTGAACGGATGTTAAAAATAAAACTAAGACAAGTGTATGATTAGTCTGGAGGGATGTTAAAAATAGAACTAAGATAAGTGTGTGATCAGTCTGGATGGATGTTAAAAATAGAACTAAGACAAGTGTATGATTAGTCTGGAATGGATGCATAGAAACCCAAAGCATTTTATCAGTTTCGATGGATGTAAAGATACAAAGCAAGTATTTTATTAGTCTGGATAGATGTAAAAAAAAAATAAGGAGAGTGTTTCATAAGTCGGGATGGATGTGAAAAATATTAGGGCAAGTGTTTGATCACTCTAAAAATACTAGGCCAAGTGTTTGATCACTTGAAAAATACTACGACAAGTGTTTGGCCACTCTAAAAATACTAGGGCAAGTGTTTAATCACTTGAAAAATACTAGGGCAAGTGTTTGGTCACTCTAAAAATACTAGGGCAAGTGTTTGATCAATCTGGATGGGTGTGAAAAATATTAGGGCAAGTGTTTGATCACTCTAAAAATACTAGGGCAAGTATTTTCTCAATCTGGATGGATGTGAAAAATATTAGGGCAAGTGTTTGATCAATCTGGATGGATGTCAAAAATACTGAGTATACAGTCTAATATGGATATTAGCGTGTGTCTATTTGGTAAGTTGGAGCAATGTCTAATCTATTTCATGGAGAGGATAAATAGGAAATGTCTGTTGTACTGACAGTGGTAACAAGGGGTTGGCTCTCTATTTAGCTTAATGAGATGATAAATAGGAAATGTCTGTTGTACTGACAGTGGTAACAAGGGGTTGGCTCTCTATTTAGCTTAATGAGATGATAAATAATCGTTGTCTATTGAAGTAGGGAATGGAAAAAGGGTCGAGTGTTCTGTCAAGAGAGAAAAACAAACAAATCAAGAAAAAATTTACATTCTCCGTCTTACAATTGTAACAAAATTCTTCTTCCCAGCAAGGACTTAGTTCTATCTGAACTTTTATTGTAATATGTTTTCATTAAGACGGTGAAAAGAAGGACGCGCATAGAGTTATTTATAGAGATGATTGACGTGGAAAAACTCAAAGGCTTCATGGCACACACACACGATGCCCGTCAAATGATCATTCATTAACTCCCGTCACACCCCCACAACCGTTACGATAATTAAGAAATGAATATTATCATTAGAATAGGAAAGATACTAAGCGAGATCTCCTGTACACGTCTTTACTGGAGAGCATGTGTGTGTGTACGTGTGTAAATAATATGTTTGTGTGTTTAGAATGTTTAAAAATAATAATATAAATATATGTAGAGTACCTATATGAATGCTATGTGTGATGTGGCTATATGCCAGTGTATACGTGTCGTGCACTACGTGTGTATGTGTGCATTTAGTGAAATAAGGGATTGTGTATGTGAGTGTGTACTTGTATGCGCATGTAACTAATGTATATTGATAGGTTGCATATGCGTGACTACATATAAAAGTGTGACACAAACACCACCCTACTTAATGGTTATGACGATTATTATTATTAATCATTCATAACTAATTACAAGTGATGAGAATCTTAATTTATGTTATTTAATAATTCTTCAGCAGACACCACTCGTCTCTCTCACTTGGCAAATATGCGTGCGCTGTAAACGATTTCTCTCTTCCACAACATTAAACACAACCATTCATAAGTGGAAAGCCCCTTACCAAAGGAGAAGATAATTCCATCTTTATTCTATATTTAGCGAACCCCTATCTACCCACTATCTCTCCAACATATGGATATCAATATGTGTAAGAAGGTGAATATATTTAACAATATATTTATTAACTCAACAATCAAATATACATATTACAAATAAAAAAAGATTACTTGACATCAATATTTCCATGAACCACATTGGAATATTTTCAATATTTTTACAGTCTTATACCCTAACACATAATTCAACAGATAACTGTCAATATAAATCACAGGATAATTATTATCAGAGAAAAGAAATGGAGTTATAGGGAAATAAGAGATACAGTGATACATCGCATAATGAACGCCCTGCAGAACGAACGATCTGCATAACGAACGCTGCTGCGAACGCCCACGTGGCTCGCAGAACAAACTTGTTTCACATAACGAACCATACGTACACGGCAAGAACATCGCATTTCCCATGAATAAATGGCCGAATCCAGCTAGTCATGTCTCGCGACATGTTTGTTCCCAGTTGGTTGTCCTTTTTTCCTTGCCTTGATGTGTTTTTGCCATCTGTGTTTATTGGATGGTGGTTATAGAATTCAAGGTCTTATTCTCATTGTTGCAGTACAACTTTTCGTGAGTGAAGCGAACATTCTTGTTTCAGTGAAGTGTGAACCCCAAGAAAGGAGGTGTTAGTGGAAAAGCCAGAATGGAAAAGAGACCTATGTGTGTGTGAACTGTACATAAGTGTGTGTGTCCTCCTCATCCCACCTCCATTTCACCTCATCAACACCTAACATCATACCCTCCTTTTCTGAGTGTCTTTACTAGTGTTTTCCCCTAATTTCTTTAATTTTTCACAGTGTTGTGGAACGGATTTCACGATTTCCTATAGAAATCTATGGAATATCGTGTTTCGCATAACGAACACCTCGTATAACGAACGTACTACCTGAACGAATTGCGTTCGTTACGCGAGGTACCACTGTAATAACCTTGTCTAGATGATGGCTACAATAGTCTTTTCATGCTCTTTCATAACAAAGTGGCAAGCTTATTGTTCACAATAGAACTGTCAGATTAGAATATTCTGTCAGCTGCTCATCTCTTGAGACTAAACTTGGCGCTCCTTCGCCATATTAGTTCCCTCAAGCAGAACAACAAAGTAGCAGTTTCCAGTAACTTCCTTGTACCAGAAATTCCATAATATAGTCGAGCATACTTTGCCACCATACATCAATGGAATGCATTGTATCCTTACACTTACATACTGGGAGTAGAGGCTTATCAAATCTACCATGGTGGTAGCCATATATAAATCAGTAAACCGAGACAGATAGATAGATAGACAGACAGACAGATAGATAGATAGATAGATAGATAGATAGATAGATAGATAGATAGATAGATAGATAGATAGATAGATAGATAGATAGATAGATAGATAGATAGATAGATAGATAGATAGATAGATAGATAGATATTATGAAGTATAAAAACAAGACGCGAATTTAACGTAGAAACAGTTTTGCAAAATGAAACAACAGACTTCAGTTTGGTGTCCTGGTTTCCAGAATGGCCGCCAGAGCAACCAAATTACCATGCTCATATGCCGCGTGTAGTTCTCATTTGGCGCCGCTTAGCGCGAATGCGCGGATCTGACAGACTAAGATACAGCAAAGTTTCTCCTACCCTCAGAAAATGGCGTAATGTGTTTCCCTTGTGGGTAACAAATTTTGGCAAATATGTTTTAATGGCTTCCATGTCCGTTTGAAGCAGAGTACAACGATGTCAGCAGAAGTGAAACGCAACTTTAAAATTGCATTCCTATTCTACAAGATTCATTTAACGGACTATCTTGTTCCATCTGAGCACAAATATTCCTTTAGCTGCATGAATGTCAAAGTTGTCTAGACGTGACATGAGAAGGGGGAAGGGGGAAGGGGGAAGGGAACGCGCATTTCGCGGGAAATATAATCACGAGATGATAAACAACTTAATGATTAAGCGAATGTCGGAGGTTGAGCTAGACAAGACCAAAAGGAAAAATATTTATATTTATCTGTTTTCTATATGTTATTGCTTGTGTGTGAAATGCATATTTGTGTGGGTGCTGAGCCCATTACAGAGAGTATTAACACTATCAAAAGCAATATAAAATCTAAAGCGCTAATTGTCTGGAGTAGTGCTGACAATGCCTCACCAACACTCAAGCACACATACACTCGCATACTTAAACATATACATATACACCCACACATATATTGATATACACTTGTAGGTGTGTGGATAACTGTTTACTGGTCCATCAGTTTAAGTACACATAGACAAGTAAATAATACACACAAGCATACACAAAATCATATTTAAATACAAATAGATAGTACACACAAAAGCACACAAGAACATATTTCATATACAAGTAGATAGTACACATAAACATACACAAGAATACATTTTATATACAGTAGATATACGCACAAACATACACAAGAACATATTTCATATACTAGTAAACAGTACACACAAACATACACAAGAACATAAAATAGAAAATACACACAATCAAAAGAACATATTTCATAATGAAGCAGAAATGCTTACAAACATGCTCAAGAATAAATTTCATAGACAAGTAGATATGCACCCAAACAAAAATAAGAACATATATAACATGTAGACAAGTAGATAATACACGCAAAAGTACGCAAAAACATTTTAACACAACAAATCAAACATACAAGTAAAACAAATTTTAAAAAATAAAATAAGGAACTATACACACGTAAAACAAATAAAGAAATATTTTTTAAAACTAAACACATGTTAAAGGACACCATCAAGAACACATCAGTATATCACAGAGCCACGTACACAAACCCACGTCACACGAACAAACGTTAGCTCAAACACACGTGAAAAAGCCACGTACACAAACCCACGTCACACGAACAAACGTTAACTCAAACACACGTCACACAGCCACGTACACAAACCCGCGTCAGACAAACAAACGTTAGCTCAAACACACGTGAAAAAACCACGTACACAAACCCACGTCACACGAACAAACGTTAGCTCAAACACACGTGAAAAAGCCACGTACACAAATCCGCGTCACACAAACAAACGTTAACACAAACACACGTCACACAGCCACGTACACAAATCCGCGTCACACGAACAAACGTTAACACAAGCACACGTCACACAGCCACGTACACAAATCCGCGTCACACGAACAAACGTTAACACAAACACACGTCACACAGCCACGTACACAAATCCGCGTCACACAAACAAACGTTAACACAAACACACGTCACACAAATAAGCACACGTGGAAATGCACCGCACGCACACACAAATATATACTTTTGTGTCCACTTGCTTACACAAGCATATGCTCACAAAAACAATTTTATCACACAAATGCAATACACATTCAAGACTCTAATCAACCTACAAGCACAAGACAAATCATACATAAACACACTGACAGATACGTTCATATCTATTTACTGTCTGTCAGGTACGGTCGAAAACTGAATCAGCCATTTATGCAGTAAATATATATATATATATGTGTGATTCTGTTGTGTGCGTATATGTTTAAGTTGTATGTTTGAGTTGTGTTTGTTGTTTGTCGTGTCTGTGTTTAAGTTGAGTGTTGTGTGTCTGAGTTGTGTGTATGGGTTAAAATTGTGTGTTATGTGTATGTTTCAGTTGTGTGTGTGTGTTTGTTGCATTTCGTGTCTATGTGTTTAAGTTGAGTGTTGTGTTTCTGTTTGAGTTGTGTATGTGTTTGAGTTGTGTGTTATTTGTTTAAATTGTGTGTTTTGTGTGTATGTTTGAGTTGTGTGTCTGTTTGAGTTGTGTGTTGTGTGTGTACGTGTTTGAGTTGAGTGTTGTGTGTTTATGCACAGTATTTATAACGAATCAGTGCCGGGCATAGGAGAACGCCTCGTCTTCCAGACAGATCTAATTTTTGAAACAATGAGAGAAACATAAGATTTGTGATGATGAAAAACCTGGCAAAGCAATGCAGATTCAATACATTAAATTGCGGTGGCTCCTGTGTCATGCGACTGTGACCTCTTTTAAGAGTGGGCATTTCATCTTCCTGTTCAGGGCAGGACGTGCACGCGCAACATTTCACATCAGGCGCGTGAGTGACATGGACTCCAAGAAGGGCAACATTCACCAGTTTTTAGTTCCCACAAAACACAACCCCCTGGAAATAATCAACGACCCTGCTCATCTCACCGTCATACCTTGAGCATCTCACCAACCATCCTTTGGAAAAAGTTGTCAAATTAATGTTATTCTTATTCATATCAGTGTCTTTCTCTAGTGACGTAACAGTCCGGAGTCGCAAACTGCATTTTCTTGCCACTGTGATTGACGTCAGCAAAAGTGAAGAATCCATGATAATGGACCTATAATGCTAATGTTGGGTACAGAGAGCTATATAACTAAGAGGAGAGAATTTGTTTGGCGGTGTATCGTCATGAATAAAGCCTTATGTGAACTGTAAACACGTTGCGTGTTGATCTCTTGCTCTGGCTGTCGTCGAACTTGTGACGTATTGTCCGCCATCATCATCGTTTTCATCTTGCATCCTGTGGCGATCCACTGTACTACTACTTACTAAACCCATCGTCCCTTCACAGTTTTTTTCAATGATGTCATAGAACGTTTTCTAATTGGTTTAATGACTTCATTTGATGCTATCGATTTGGTTTATAGATGTCATAGGACGATATCGAGTTCGTTTACTGATACCATAGGACTTTATCGAGTTGGTTTAATGGCATCATATGATGTTATCGAATTGGTTTAAAGGCATTTGATATTATCGAGTTGACGTCCTATGATGTTATCGAGTTGGTTATATGACATCATATAATGCAATTGAGTTGGTTTAATGATGTCATAGGCCGTTATCGAGTTGATTTAATGACCATATACTATGTCATCGAGTTAGTTTAGTGAGTCATATGATTTATCGAAATGGTTTAATGATGTCATAGGTCATTATCGAATTGATCTAATGACGTGAGAAGTGCAAGCTGTAGATATTTTTTTTTTTTGTCAGAGATCTCCTAAACGATATCAACTGTGTCTAAGTCATCATTTCTACAAAGTTGCCAGTCACACGGTCAATACAATTATTTTTATATATTTCTACTCTCACAATGCAATCCATTTGCTGATATTTTATGGATTGAAAGGTGTTATACTTTGCTCATATTGAAAACTTTTCAAACGGCCAAGACTCGAATCAATTTTCTTTTCGCGTGATACAAACTGCAGGCTGTAACGCAGGCTAACTGCTAACTGCAACGGTAGATTATTACTACTTCCTGTAAAATGTTCATCTACCCAAGACGTTGGACAATTCCTGGTGGACGATATTAATCGTCATTTAATGGAGCGGAAAGACGATGAAATTCTAAGCTTTTTCTCGTGAGCGTCACATTTACGACCCGGAATAATGACGTAATAATACTTAGCCACCGCAAACAGGCCATAACGATTCATTTCTTGCAATTCTATGAATGCACATTCTCTGTTTTCTCTTTCAATCCGTCCCGATAAAAATGGACATTTACCGGTGATAAATGGAATTAGTCTATTTGCTGTCAGTGTCCGGTGTCCGTCTAAACTTGCCACCATTTCTTTAATTATGTAGTTATAAAAGAAATACTATTGAAACTCCAGTGTCCGTCTAAACTGGCCACCATTTCTTTAATTATGTAGTTATAAAAGAAATACTATTGAAACTCCAGCGTCGGTATGATGTTTTGAATTGTCTAAATAATATACAGTCCTCCATTGATTCCTAGCAAAAACATTGCATTGTGTCAGACAAGTCACAATAAGTCCTTTCAGGGATTTTGAAGGAACATTGCTGTGTGTCAGGTGGGTACTGGGGTGAGCAGGTTGTTGTGCTGTGTCAGGTATGTCAGGCAGGGTACTGGGGTAGTGCGTGCATGATGTTGTGCTGTATCAGATGTGTCAGACAGAGTAATGGGGTATGTGCAATATGTTGTACAGTTTCAGGTTTCAGAATACGGGGTATACGACTGATGTTCGCCTATGTCAGGTGTCAGACAAAGTAATGGGGTATGTGCAATATGTTGTACAGTTTCAGGTTTCAGAATACGGGGTATACGATTGATGTTCGCCTATGTCAGGTGTCAGAGAGAGTAATGGGGTATGTGCAATATGTTGTACAGTTTCAGGTTTCAGAATACGGGGTATACGATTGATGTTCGCCTATGTCAGGTGTCAGAGAGAGTAATGGGGTATGTGCAATATGTTGTACAGTTTCAGGTTTCAGAGTACGGGGTATACGATTGATGTTCGCCTGTCAGGTGTCAGACAGAGTACTAGGGTACGTGCATTAATTATGTTGTACTGTGTCTGGTGTGTCAGAGTACTGGGGTATGTGCATGATGTTGTACTGTGTCTGGTGCGTCAGAGTACTGGGGTGTACGAATAATGTGATAACTGGGGATACTGCAGCATGTGCCAGCAACAGCTGCCATCTTTGAAAAAGGTTACGTACATTGACTATAATTATATATATGTGTGTTAATTTGACTGATGATGTCTATGTACATTGACTATAATTATATATATATATATATATATATATATGTTAATTTGACTTGATGTCTAAGCTAGGATAAACTAAGCCATTATCTAGCATTAATCAAACATTGTTGTGAAGTGATGTAAATGTTAACGATCTTTTGATTATATTTTATATTGTATATCCGATTAGTGATTTAATAAATTTATTGACCTTCTTACACATATTGATAACCATATATTGTATATCCGATTAGTTATTTAATAAATTTATTGACCTTCTTACATATATTGATAACCATATATTGTATATCTGATTATTAATTTAATAAATTTATTGACTTTCTTACACATATTGATAACCATATATTGTATATCTGATTATTAATTTAATAAATTTATTGACCTTCTTACACATATTGATAACCATATATTGGAAACATAGAGGTCGGATGGGGGCTATCTAAATATAGATTAAAGAACGGATTTATCTTCTCCTTTGGTAAGAAGTTCTACAGAAATTATGTGACGGTAAATTATATCTTTAATTTTGTGGAACTGAGAATACGTTTATGGCGCCCGCAAATCTATCAAGTGAGAGAGATGAGTGGTGTCTTCTGAAGAATTATTAATTACATAAATTAAGATTCTCATCACTTGTAATTAGTTATGGATATATACATAATCCAATTATATTACAACTACTGTTGAGGATCAATAGATAGATAGATAAACAGACAGACAGACAGACAGACAGGTAGGTAGGTAGGTAGGTAGGTAGATGGATAGATAGATAGATAGACGGATAGATAGATAGATAGATAGATAGATAGATAGATAGATAGATAGATAGATAGATAGATAGATAGATAGATAGATAGATAGATAGATAGATAGATAGATAGATAGTTTCTCTAGAGAGAGAGAGAATAGATAGATAGACATTTTTGAATAAGCAAAGAAAAGCCGGTAAATTAAACATTTAAATACACAAGAAATAAATATAAAATACATTTAAAACCAGCATTTAAATACACGTAAAATAAATATAGAAATGCAGGTGAAAAAAATTATAATGCATGTGAAGAGAAAACAGATTGGAAGCTAACTCGTCTTGGGAATATTCCATAACTTTATAAATAAATGACTTGCAAATTATATTTTCAAAAAAATCAAAGAAGTTTTTAAAAGAAAGTGGGAAACTGAAAGAAGGAAGAAACAAACATAGAAACACAGACAGTAAAATAATTATTTTAATAAGATCAAGACGCAAACCTAGACACAAAGAAAAGACAGAAAGAGAAAGAGTAGACTTAAGAAATACATACATATATATAAAAGATCATAAATAATTTGCACTAATACACATACACAAAGAAGACATGGCAATAGGAAAAGTATACATATTGAAGGCATAGACATAGAAGAAATATATATATATATATTGAAAAATAGACATAGGAGAAGTATACAAATTGAAGTCATAGACATAGGAGAAGTATACATGTTGAAAAGACTTTAGAGAAGTATACATATTGAAGTCATAGACATAAAAGAAATATATATATTGAAATAGAAATAGGAGAAATAGACATATTGAAATAGACATAGGAGAAGTATACATATTGAAATAGACATAGGAGAAGTATACATATTGAAATAGAAGTATACATATTGAAATAGAAGTATACATATTGAAATAGACATTGGAGAAGTATACATATTGAAATAGACATAGAAGAAGTATACATATTGAACTCATAGACATTGGAGAAGTATACATATTGAAATAGACATTGGAGAAGTATACATATTGAACTCATAGACATTGGAGAAGTATACATATTGAAATAGACATTGGAGAAGTATACATATTGAAATAGACATTGGAAACACAAATCGAAGAAATGGAAATCGCCCGCGTGTGTGTTCATATGTGTGTGTGTGTGTGATTGAGAGAGAGTTTGATTGTGTATGTATGTACATAAATGTGCAATATTGCTTAAGATTGTTAATATTTGTGTGTGTATGTATGTGTCTGTGTCTGTGTGTGTGTGTGTGTGTGTGTGTGTGTGTAGGAGAGAGACTTTGTGTGACTATGTATACATGTACGTATAAATGTGAGTGATTGCTTATGCTTTAGAGTAAATATATACGTGTGTGTGTGTGTGTGTGTGTGTGTGTGTGTGTGTGTGTGTGTGTGTGTGTGTGTGTGAGTGAGTGAGTGAGTGAGTGAGTGAGAGAGAGAAAGAGAGAGAAAGAGAGAGAGAGAAAGTTTGATTGTGTATGTATGTACATAAATGTGCAATATTGCTTAAGATTGTGAATGTGTGTGTGTGTGTGTGTGTGTGAGAGAGAGAGAGAGAGAGTTTGTATGAATTGTGTATATGTACATTAAATGTGAGTGGTTGCTTAAGAGTGTGAATACGCGTATGCGTGTGTAAGAGAGATTGTGTGTGTATGTACATGTAAATGTGAGTGATTGTTTAAGAGTGTGAATGTGAGAGCATGTATATGAATGCGTATATTTGTATCCGTTAAAAGTTTTAGTATGTGTAACCCGGTGTATGATGCTGTAGGACGGACGAGGTGAAGTGGGAGAGTCATAAGAGTGAAAAAAAAAAAAAAGAAAAGAAAACACAAACATTGGCAACTGAAAAGATAATTAATATTTTCTTTTTATCACAGTCTCTGCAGATTAAGATTCCTAAAGCACTTGATAAAAAAGAAAGATCCATGCGCAGAGTGTTGCGTTTATTATTTTTTGATTAAATTTGGATTTTCCCTCATTTCACTGAACGTTTTCGTGAAAGTCTGCAATCTCAGTTTGTCCATTTCTTTAGACCGCATCTTACAGGCTGCGTGCAACCAATGAAACAAATAACAATGAGTCACTGATCGCTAGTAATTAACATGTCACTGATCAACAACTCCAGTCACCCAATCTCTTCCAGTCTCGTCATGATCGGTTGGTAAAGCAATGTTTCTAGCCGGTCATCATCTATCGAGTGTCATTACTCTCTGGACTGGTTGAGTAAATTCCCAATCTCTCTGATATAGTAACTGATTGTCTATCTGAGCTTTTTTGACTGAATTTATCTTTCCTGACTACATTTGCAGGCAGTTTGGGAGATGTCTACACACTTTAAACCTTCAGTTCCAGCAAGCGCGTGGTCTAAATTTCTTTAGTTATCACCACCATTCACAGGGCTGTATGGCTGATTAATTACGTAACACCACAATTCACAGGGATGTATGGCTGATTAGTTACGTAATACCACAATTCACAGGGCTGTATGGCTGATTAGTTACGTAACACCACAATTCACAGGGATGTATGGTAATTATTGGGTCTTAGGTAGAATTTCTTCAGTTTTCCCATAGTCTAGGTACTTACTGGGTCTTAAGTAAAATTTCCTCTATTTTTCCATAATCTCCAGCTTTATTACGTATTTATTACGTCAGGAAGGTCAGTGCATATGAAGTTCACAAATTGTGCACAAGAGCTGACCCATCAACATATCTACATACTACAAGTTACGTAACTAATCAGCCATACAGCCCTGTGAATTGTGGTATTACGTAACTAATCAGCCATACATCCCTGTGAATTGTGGTGTTACATAACTAATCAGCCATACATCCCTGTGAATTGTGGTGTTACGTAACTAATCAGCCATATAGCCCTGTGAATTGTGGTATTACGTAACTAATCAGCCATACATCCCTGTGAATTGTGGTGTTACGTAACTAATCAGGTTACTCTTTCAGTCCATTACCCGCAAGGTGAGAGGAGTGTTATCATAGGCGTGTAGAGATGATAATGTAGATGATAATGTTTCATAATGTTTTCTCGTACTTTCAAAATAACCTGTTACACCTAGACTATGGGAAAACTGAAGAACTCATCTGAGACGCAATAAAATTCCAGACTAAGGGTAAACTGAGAATCTGTATGTGGCTTATGCTAGATAATGTTATTATATTCGCCACAGTATTAGTAGGAATCTGACAGTGTGCAAGCCTGCTAGGTCAGGTGACGTAATTATAGCATTGCTGGTTGTACAGTATAGCAAGTGAATACAACAATAAAAGTGCATATCATTTAATATTTCAATGGAGATATTTATACTGCAGCACTCTTACACACGTGTGTATATATATTTTACTTTCTGCTTGATCCAGTACTGGTGAAAGACTATCTGACATATTCCATACTTGTGCTACCCGTCAATCTCAGCCTAGCCTGAACTATGGGTGTCGCTTATTGGATGCCAGTCATCTTTATCCCAGCCCTAGCTATGTCATTCATTGGTTACCAGTCATCCTAGCCCTAGCTATGTCACTCATTGGTTAACAGTCATCCTAATCCTAGCTATGTCACTCATTGGTTAACAGTCATCCTAATCCTAGCTATGTCGCTCATTGGTTACCAGTCATCCTAGTCCTAGCTATGTCGCCCATTGTTTACCAGTCATCCTAGTCCTAGCTATGTCGCTCATTATTTACCAGTCATCCTAGTCCTAGCTTTGTCGCTCATTGTTTACCAATCATCCTAGCCCTAGCTATGTCACTCATTGGTTACCAGTCATCCTCATCCTAATCATGGCTATGTCATTCCTCATTCAGAAATTCTGTCTGGGAAGTAATCCTCTAGATTCTAGAAGTTATCCCCAGCAGAGCTGCAAGTTATATTTAGAAAGCGTAAACTTAATGACTCTAACAACTTGCGCTCACTTAATACAGCGAGCTCATGTTATCTAGCATTATTTACATAGACTTTGCATGTTTATAGTTCCAGAAAAAATATTGCTTTGTCTTAATATAGTCAGTTCATAGACTTTGTATGTTTATAGTGCCAGACACAATATTGCTTTGTCTTAATATAGTGAGTTCACGTTCTATCTAACATTATTTACATAGACTATGCATATTTATAGTGCCAGACACAATATTGTATTGTCTTAATATAATGAGTTCACGTTATCTACCATTATTTACAAGACTTTGTATGTTTGTAGTGCCACTTATAATAATATTGCTTGTCAAAATTTAGTACAGAAGAGGGAGCTTGTGTCATATTTCACTACTAAACTTAGGTGTCACGTTTCACTACACAACTTAAGCTTGTGCCACATTTCACTACAGAACTTCGAACTTGTGGGATCACATTTCACTACAGAACTTAGAGCTTGTGTCACATTTCACTACAGAACTTAGAGCTTGTATCAAATTTCACTGCATATTATCAACTTTACTGTAGGAAAACGCTTGCACTGTCACTTGGTTCTTTATTACAAAACTGCTGACACTGCAAGCACACTCAGTATAAATATGCAATTAGTAACAGTTTTAGTCTTCACTGAAACTGATTAAATACCCTTATTAAAATGTGTATATAGGAATGTTAATTAACCAAATTGCAAATGTATTTAACAACTAATTAGAGCGTGTTTAATATCTATCTATCCTGTCCGTCCATCCCTCCATCTATCTATCTATCTATCTATCTATCTATCTATCTTCTATCTATCTATCTATCTAAATACGCCTTATGTGAATATATGTATACATCTATGTACATATATTAAAATATTAGTCTCTGACAGGGGTGCACAACTGTCAGTCTCTGTGGATGGAATAATGCCTTTTGTCATGTCAGTCTCTGTGGATAGAATAATGCCTTTGGTCATGTCAGTCTCTGTGGATAGAATAATGCCTTTGGTCATGTCAGTCTCTGTGGATAGAATAATGCCTTTGGTCATGTCAGTCTCTGTGGATTGAATAATGCCCGTGATCATGTTAATCCGTGTGTTTGGAGAGAATAATGCCTGTGATCATGTTAATGTGGAGAGAATGTCTTTGATTCTGATAGAATAATGTTTTTGCTTCTGTTAGTATGTGTTTCAAGAAAATAATGCCTCCTGTCATTCTGTGTTTGGAGAAAATAATGCCTTTCATATTGTCATTCCGTGTGTTTGGGGAGAATAATGCCTTTCATATTGTG
The DNA here is from genome assembly GCA_028829895.1 of Sinotaia quadrata. NCBI lineage: Eukaryota > Metazoa > Mollusca > Gastropoda > Architaenioglossa > Viviparidae > Sinotaia > Sinotaia quadrata. The sequence continues at coordinate 92,963,027 of CM054177.1, forward strand.
TGGGTTGGGGGAGACCAATGCTTTGATCCTGTCAGTGTGTTTGTAAGCTGGTAGAACAATGGTTTTGATGTGGACACTTTAGGAGGATAATGCCTTTGATCCTGTCAGTGTGTTTGTGATGGGTGACAACAATTCCTTTGATTCTCTCAGCCTATGTGAGTGGAGAGATCAATGCCTGTGATCAATGAGGAGTGGGAGAGAACAACGCTTGGGTTTGTCAGTCTATGTGAAAGGAAAAGAGGGAGGGGAACAGTACATTTGATCCTGTCAATCTGAGCGGTAGAAACATCTGTGCGTGACGGGGAGAGAACAGCACTTTAATCCTGTTAGTTTGCCTGTGAGGAGGGAGAATTCTTATGGTTAACCAAGTTGATAAGAGTGAATGCAGAATAAATAATTTATGTAATTAGTAATAAGAAAACTCAGTAATGTGATATTATATTATTCCAAACAGTTGTGTCTGTGTACATAAAAATTACTACACAAAAGGAATATTATCATAATTAAGACGGTTTAACAACATATGTCGTGATTTCGCGTATATATAATTTAACTGTGCAAACAGTTCAAGGGAGGTGACTCCTCGATTTATTTTCTTTTCCTCCAAAGTGTAGTTGCAGTAGCTTCCTTTGAAGATAAGGCGGGGTGGAGATTAAATGTTTCGCATTTTAGTTGCTCAAGTTTCTATTTAAATCAGTAATTTCGTTTTGATTTTAATAAGTTGCTCAGGAAAATAAATAAAATTACAATCATTGTCACTAACGTGAAGCTTTCTATTGTCCCAATAACTGTATTAATAATTAGTAATATCATTATATGATCAGAATATTTTACTTTTACTGATTAACATATGCTTCCAGATTCCCTCTGCTTTACACGAAAAGGAGGGTTAATGCAGTATTGAAGGGCTAAGAAACATGTCATGACATGAGAACATGACAGCAATTCTGGCCTAGGGGAAATTACTCTCAATAAACATGGCGAAGTCCATAGTACTAAAGAAACTTTTAAGTAGTACACTAACACACAAATATATTTTCCGATGTCCACTATCGGCCTGTTATTCACTACAGCGCAGCTACTCTAATGAGTAAGTTGTGATTAATTTATTAAGATGCATTCAATGTTTCTAAAGTAACTGAATTATTTTAATTCATTATGTCCGAATTTCACTACTATCACTATCAGTATCACCAGATCTGGAGTAAGAACTAATCAATATTGTCTAATGAGAACCAAGACTACGGTATCCCAAGACTTGCACGTGAATTGTGGTCCTTCTGTACGTCTGCCTGTCAGTTTCATTAAGTTCAGTACCACCTGGATGTTTTCAATCTTAACAGATGAATGAGTTTATGATTTACTGAGGGTGGTATCAAGATAATTTTAATAGGCTATCTTGTTTCTTGTAGAAGTACATGTACATTGATTTATTGTTGTTATGAAAATCACATTTAAGTTAAAAGTTGTCATTATATGAACTTTAATCAGATTGTTTAATGATGGGATTCAAGGATATATTTATGGTTATATCTGAATGTTCAGAAATAACATTTAATAATTGTATTAAATAATTGTAGTTATATAAAATCAATAAAAATTGATACAGTATAGAGAGCACCTTCATATTCTTCACAGGAATTAACATCTCAATCTCAGAATGTGGTTACTGGCATCAATTCATTTTTTTATGGAAGTTTGGTCAGCATAGTAATTATTCTTTTAATAAAGATTTTCATTGAGAGCAAAATCAATTCCTGTGGTAAGTATGTGGTTACCAATGACTGAATGAGTTAAGTCAAATGTCATGCTTTTCTTGGAGAAGATACTTGGAGATCTCATTAGAAGAGGTTAATTTTATGGTATCTCTAATTAGTGTGTTAACTTGGAGATCTCATTAGAAGAGCTTAATTTTATTTTTCTCTGATTAGTGTGTTAACTTGGAGATCTCATTAGAAGAGTTTAATTTTATGATATCTTTGATTAGTGTGTTAACTTCGTGCCCATTTAAAAATGAAAGAGGCTCTAGTCTGAAAATTTAACATCATAATAAATTTTACTTTCATTTACTGCATAATATTAATAGCAATGCAAATTTCTATTATGAAATGCTTACTTGTCATTAATTTGGTTACAGAAAATTAAAATTTGTTCTTTTTCATTACACAGCAAATCAAAATCTGACTATGATGTTGTTATCCTGGGAGGGGGCATTGTGGGAATGGCAACAGCACAAGAGCTTATTACAAAACATCCAACATTGTCATTTGCTGTTGTGGAAAAAGAGAAAGAACTTGGTAAATATTCACACTGATGATGAATGAATGATTTTTCAGATACTAATAGTAATATTTTGATGATTAATAAGAGAATGATTTTGAGAAACACATATTGGATGATAGATGAAAAAAATGAATTTTTAGATATAAAAATTTGATGATAAATTAGACAATGATTTTTCAGATATATAAATATTTGATGATAAATTGGACATTGATTTTTCAGATATATAAATATTTGATGATAAATTGGACAGTGATTTTTCAGATATATATTTGATGATGAATGAGAGAACATTCAAACATCTCATCATAAAACTCCAATGATAACATTCTTTTGTTGATGGAACAAGACCAGAGTTGGTAAATAGTAACATTTTTGGTAAATGATAACATTAAAACATAGCTGAACCGTTCCAGTCTCAGATTGTTTAAATTCCTGTATCTAATTTAAAGATTGTTTAAATTCCAATATCTAATTTAAAAGATTGTTTAAATTCCAGTATCTAATTTAAAGATTGTTTAAAATTCCAGTATCTAATTTAAAGAGTGTTTACATTCCAGTATCTAATTTAAAGATTGGTTAAATTCCAGTATCTACAGTAATGAGTTTGATGACTGTTTAAGGATTATTTCCACTTACCTAATATATGCATTAGCTATTTATAGCTTCTTTCATACCCAAATATCTTTATGACTTATAGATTGCTTCCAACTCTAATATCTTCATAATCTTAGCTATTGACTATTTAAAATTTTAAAATTAATAAAGTGCACCTGGCAAACCTGAGTGTTTAGCTGCTCCAAGCATTGATGCTTGATTCATGTGACTGAAACAAAGAAAATGTATATTCTGGGTTTTGAAATATAAAGTTAAAAATTTTGAAAATAACAGATTCTTGAACTGTGTCATGTTGGAAGACTATTCATTAATTAGGTTGAAAAATATACATTATCTTTGTGCTTCAAAAACAGTTAAAATCCTACCTGTAAGGTTTGGTCATACCATACAGAATATGGAATACCATATGATGTTTATTTTCCTCACTAAGTACTCTCTCTTTTTCCATTTAATTTTGGTTTTGAACTTTTCTGTTACATTTTATCATTGCCAGACAGACTATATTATTTTATTAACTGACAAAGTCCAGTTATATTTTGATTTCTTTTCTAATGATGAGTGTTTGACTTGATACGTTTATTTTTCCAGCATGCCATCAAAGTGGACACAACAGTGGTGTGGTGCATGCAGGGATCTACTACACGCCAGGTTCTCTTAAAGCTAAACTGTGTGTCAAGGGCATGGATATGGCTTATGAATACTTTGACAAACATCAGATTCCATACAAAAAATGTGGAAAGGTTCTGTTGGTGTCATACTCTAATACTTATCATGTCTGTGTTTGCAAACATTTTTATTTCAAGTCAGATTGGTAGTTCCATACTTTAATCAGAAAAATTCAAATATTTATAAAATACAGGTAATTAATTGTTATATGCTTGTTTCATTAATCGTCTTCAAATGGGAATTTATATTAAGCCATGATACAGTACTATGCAGCTATTCTGTCAAAATATTTATATACACATGCCTTATTTCTCTGAGATTTTATTGGATAACATTTGTACTCCTGCATTATACCATTGGAATTTATTGGATGAAACATTTGTCTGTACATGATTTATTTCACTGGGACTAATCAAAAAAACACCATTTATAGACCTGTTTTATTATACTTGGATTTATGTGATATAACATTTGTCTGAGCATTGTTTTAGAGACTGATCAGACACTTGTAGATATTAGATTTTTTTTTTAGGATTTACTAGACAGAACATTTGTAGACAAATTTTACTGGGATTTATCAGACAAAACAGTTCTCCTCACAAGTTTCATTTCACTTCGACTGGTCAGACAAAACAGTTCTTTACACATGTTTTATCTCACTTGGATTGATCAAACAAAACAGTTTTCTACGTTTTATTGCACTGGATTGATCAGATACACTTGCACTGGTCAGACAAAACATTTATAGACATACTATCATTCATGTATTGAGTAACAATAGTTATTATTAACTTGATTAATAATACTAGTCACTTTGTTAATATCAGTTTCTTAATAATACTATTTTATTATTATTAATAATCAGTTTCTTAATAATAAATTCATATTGTTAATAATCAGTTTCATTTGCTAGCTTATGTAAGTAAACATGAATGGAATAACAGTTATTAACTTGATTACAAGATTAATAGTCACAACATTAATGATCTGTTTGAATACTGGGGGATTCTACTGCTTTAATATTTCTTGGTTTTTACCAACAAAACATGTCTCTGTACCAGTAAACAAAAGCATATTGATACTGTCATGTAGATAAATTGTAAAATAAATAAAATATTTTATTTCTCACTTGATACATCTCACCATATACACCTTCAAAATTATCTCACCAGAAGTGCATAGTTGTTCTGTTAATCAAGTCCCTACCCACCCACCAGTCATCACTTGTCATTTGTTATTTCACATTGGGGTGGTAAACAGTGAAATTCTTGGTATAAAATTCATTTTCAAGAAGTTATACACACAAACATATGCTATGCATAGTATATCATTCAGTAAGTTCACACACATACAAAAATATTAATTTCAAAATATGAACTGCCAGAATTATTTGTGCAGTTGATTGTAGCTGTTGATGGTACTGAGGTTTCACGTCTGGAGATTTTGATGGAGAAAGGATTAAAGAATGGCGTCCGAGATATTAAAATGATGGGCCCAGAAGGAATCAAAGAAATTGAGCCAAATTGCGTGGTTGGTTTCTGTTGGTGTTTTTTTTTTTTTTTGTTCTGCTGTTATAAGAAGAAGAATATTTCGATAAAATAGAAAACATTGTATTTAACCTGGATGATTATTTGACTAACCTGCCAGGGAACTGATAAAATGATAGGCTATTAAAAAATTGGCAGAGTAAACTTGCCTATCCCTATTTCTAAACTTAATTTTATATAAGTTCTTAAATGTCAAAGTGACCTGACCTTGGGCACTTCTCGTGCTGATATTTTTAATTGTCAAAGTTGGAAGTAAACAACTCAGGCAAAGAATGTGATAGACTTGCTGATGTAATCTAAACTGGTTTTAGGTGGATGAGTAATTTTTATTATCCAATGGTTAATATTTACAAAGATGAAGAATTGATGATGTAATCTAACCGGTTTTAGGTGGATGAGTAATTTTTATTATCCAATGGTTAATATTTACAAAAATGAGACAAGCAAAAAGTTTACCTGCTGTAAGGAATTCTATTGTCTAATCACTTTAAATTTGGAATGGCAAGAAGTCTGGTCATGAAAGGCAGCCATTAGCTTAATGGTGAGTTAACTGACTGATTGAGAGAGAATGGACTTAGAAATATTTTGTGCATTTTGCTATTGATATGTTACACTTGTGTTTTAAGTTGAGATATATTATGAGAATAGACTATTATTTCTGTAAATTGTGAGCTAAGATGCACCTATATTGTATGCTAAGCACTTGACATTGTTTCTAGTAAATACGTTCATAAAATTTATATGTTGTATTTATTATGCTGTATGTGTGTATCAGGCTAATAAATACTGTTGCAGGGAAACTGTAAGTTGAGACTTGAATGTAAGAAACAATGGAGTTAGAGATGAATAAACTGGAAACTTATTGTTTGTTCCCTGATTATATTTTACAGGGAATAAGCAGCCTTTTCTAGTTTTACTGGAATTTCCCAGTTCATTGATTTATAAACCACTATGACTGTAGAAGATATGAGAAGATTCTAACCCAGTGAATAAGTGTAAGGGTACACTGCACTCTGTTGATGTATGGTGACAAAGTTTGCTGACTGTGGAATTTCTGGTACAAGGAAGTTACTGGAAATTGCTATATAGTTGTTCAACTTCATGAGCTCAGTATTCTACAACATGCAAGAGAAACACCTGGAACTTAAAATTCCCTTGGGACAGTAAGCATGTGACTTTGTTATGAAAGCATGTGAAGACTATTGAAAGACTATTGCTGCTTCGCCTAGACAAGATTGCGTACAAACTATCATCACTGTAATCCCTTTACTCCACTTCTGTTCTAATTACCCTGTAATTTATATTGATATCTATATGTAGAATCATGTTAGGAAATAAACCTTGAACTATTTGAATGTGGTTCATGGAGATATTGATGTCAAATAATCTTTTCATTGTATTTGCTATATGTATATTTGATTGTTGATTTAATAAATTATTTCTTAAATTTATTGATTTTCTTACACATATTGATAACCTTATGTTAGAAAAGAAAGTGGGTGGATGGGGGCTCACTAAATATAGATTAAAAGACAGATTTACCTTCTCCTTTTGTAAGGAGTTTTCCACCTTCGGAAATATTGTGTGACGGTAAATGTCTTTAATGTTGTGGAAGAGAGAAAATGTTTACAGCCCCTACATATCTGCCAAGTGAGAGAGATGAACAGTGTCTTCTGGAGAATTATTAATAGCATAAATCAATTTTCTCATCACTTGTAATTAGTTAGGGGTGATTAATTAATAATAATCATAACCATTAACTAGTGGTATTAGCATCATAGACTCATAAAATGATAGTTCTTAGAAATATCTTTATTTGTTTCATAATAAGATGGGCTCTGTCAAGAAACTTTTAATTGGACATAATAAGATGCTCTATTAGCAAGATCTTAATTGAACTCATAAAAAGGAAAAAAGTGTCTCAGTTTATTAATTTGAATTGTGTCTGATGGATTGGTGTCTTTTATGCCGTACACAAATTATCTTGTGTGCACATATGTATGTCTTATTATTGTTCACTTAACATTTCATTAATTATTTTCAATTTCACATTTCTGTAGGTTATCTGTTTTATGTCCATAGTATTTCTAAGTCTTTAGTGTGGTTTAGATAAATACAGACATAGCTAGAGAGGCAGGCAGATAGATGATGACCAATTACATTCAGCGGTAGTAGTCACTGGTTGACATTATGTAAATCATCTCGTTATCTGGTATTTTAATAAATTTTAATGAAAGATAATTTAATGTTATCACTTTACAGAAAGAAGTTTATTTCTGTTATCTGATTCAGTCATTTGATATGTGGCAGATGCTTGATTTTGTACACAAATAAGTGAAAGCTCTATTTCAGGGCTTAAAGGCAATCCACTCGCCACACACTGGAATTGTGGACTGGGGTCTTGTGACAAAATTCTATGGGAAGCAGTTCATGAAACTTGGGGGAAAGATTTTCACAAACTTTTGTGTGACAGACTTGAAAGAAACTAAAGAGAGTAAATCTGGATCTATGGAAGGACTAAAATATCCTGTCAGCGTTATTGGCCAGGTAAATAATTATTTTGTTGCTAATCTGGGTATAAGGAAGGACTAAAATGTACTGTCATCATTGTTGGCTAGATAAATAATTATTTTGTTGCTAATCTGGGTCTAAGGAAGGACTAAAATGTACTGTCATCATTGTTGGCCAGGTGAGTTTCTGTTCTTGAGATAGTCTTGGGGAGTGATTATTTTGTCATGTGGCTGTTGTAGTCCGATTTCATGTCAATATCTTGTGACTGTAGTGAGGAGAGAGAGATTGTATAGTCATTCTAACATGCTGAGTGTTCCTGTCTAGTAAGAGATTGTCTTACCATGTTAATTTCCTGTCAGTGTTAAGATTAGATGAGTGACCGTCCGTGTTAATATTCTTCCTTCTTAAAAACAAGTGAGGTATTGTATTGTCATGGTAATATTTAAATTGGTTTAAGTTGTAAGGGATTGTACAGAAAGTCCCTGATTGAACAGACCTTGGTTTAGCAATGTTCAGATTTAATGGGCAAAATGTGCTGTCGAGATATTTTTTTCAGTACATCTGGCAAAAATGGATAAAATAATGCTGGTGTTTTGTTTCTTTGTTCAGTAATAATAAACTGCCCCTGTTGTTTTTGTTAAAAAAAAATAGTACATATATTTCATGAGATTAAGGGGAAAACGTGTGAAGATGACACATATTGATAACCATATGTTGGAGAGATGGTGGTGGATGGGGGCCCACTAAATATAGATTAAAGAGGATTTATCTTCTTTGGTAAGAAGTTTTCCATCTATGGAAACATTGTGTGACAGTGAATGTTTGGCTTTAATATTGTGAAAGAGAGAAAATGTTTACAATCCCCACAATCTGCCAAGTGAGAGAGATGAGTGGTGTCTTCTGGAGAATTATTAATTAATAACATTAATTAATATTCTCATTACTTGTATTTAGTTAAGGATGATTAATAATAAATATAATCATAACCACTAACTAGGGTGGCATTGTGTCACACTACCTAATTATTATTAATGTTTAAAATATTATTATTACTCCAGTTGTCATTACAGTTTAAAATATTATTATGGATTAAAAAATAATTTAAATAATATGAGAGGTGGACACAAAACATCAGAGTGAACATAATACAAAATAAAATATTATTCAGAAAACAATATAAAGTAAGTTTAATCTCTTACATTATCTTCTTTTGAGCAAACTTATTTTCAAATATGTATCCTTTGACAAAATTTGATTTGCTTTTGTCAGGATAAAACTTTGCGGTGTCGCTATGTTATAACCTGTGCGGGTCTGCAATCGGACAAAGTAGCTGCTCTGTCTGGGTGCTCCTCAGAACCACGCATTGTTCCATTTCGTGGAGAATACCTTCTTCTCAATCCAAACAAAAGTAACATAGTCAGAGGAAACATATATCCAGTAAGTATTATGCTATTATTTTCTTTAGTAATTAAATATATATATTATGTATTTTCCTGATTTCATTAGAGCATAATATTTTAAATATTCATTAAACATAATTAAAATTTTAAGAACATTTCATTAAACATAAATAATTAAGATTTTAAATGCATTTAATAAAAATTAGAACATTTTTTTAAAAATAATTTCTACAAGTTTCTGAGAGTAATGACTAGTTTAGACAAACAAACAAACAAACAAACAGGAATTCTAATGCACAGATTGCAAAAAGTACAATAAAGTCACTTTATATAATCATCAATTCAGAGATGTCTTTTAAAATACATTTCATAATAGTGAGTTACATTCCACAAATGAAACTAGCTGCTTGGAAGCCAAGTAACTTGCATGTTTGCACGATGAAAAAAGAAATGTTTCTACTTAAATATGTTTTCCTGAATTAATATATCCACAGCCCTTCCCACCTCTCTGCTTCTCGTGTCATACATCCTACTATGGCAAGGTTTCTCAACCCGAGTTCCGTAAAATCCTAGGTTTCTGGAAAAGGTCACTATGGGTTCCAAGAGAGTTTGTGATTGATAAAAAAATATCTTTGATACAGTAATTTTTATTCAGAGGTCAAACCTCTCACAAAAAGACATTCTTTATTGTAATTTTGCACAGGAATCACAAATTTTAGATAATTCTGAAAATTTGCAATGTGCCTTCTTCTCATTGCTATGTTGCTTATTCTTAACAAACACAAAACCTAATAACAAATCAAACTACAAATAGCATAAAGAAAAATCTGTAATTAATTTTCAGACAGTTTTCTGTGGGTTTTAGGTGCCAGACCCTAGATTCCCTTTCCTGGGTGTTCACTTCACTCCTCGCATGGATGGCAGTGTCTGGCTTGGGCCCAATGCAGTTCTGGCATTCAAGCGTGAAGGTTATGGTTACACAGACATAAGCATCCCTGACTTGTTTGATGCTCTAAGTTTTCGGTGAGTTTGAGTGAATGGTCGCTGGTTATAATTATACTGACTTAATAATGTGATCAATTATAGTTATACAGATATTATAATGGTGTCTGATTATTGTTATATTGACATCAAATGATTATTGTTATATTGACATAATAATGGGGACTGGTTATATTTATACAGACCTTATAATAGTGACTGATTATAATTATACTAGTATTATAATGGTGATAGGTTATAACTATACTGATATTATAATGGTGATTGGTTATAATTATACTGACATAATAATGGTGGTTGGTTATAATTATAATGGCATAATAATGGTGGTTGGTTATAATTATAATGATAATAATGGTGATTGGTTATAATTATAATGGCATTATACTAGTGATTGGTTTTAGCTATAGAGACAGCATATGACTTTACCAGACTTGTTTGTTGCTCTTTGTTTATGGTCAGTAAGAGTGACCACTGAATTGTGACTAGTTTGGTTATACTAATATTATATAATTATATTAGTACAATATTCGTACAAAGTTCAGGTATGTCTGTGATTTGTTAATGTTTAGCACTGTTGCAACAATTAAAATATTATTAGTCCCACTCATTTTTTTCTATTTAATATGGAATTCTGGAAAAAGTCTGGAATTTGATTTTAACTTTTGAATAGGTCTTGAAAATCAGTAAAATGTCAAAATAGTCTTTTTAAAAAATCTTAAATTTCATTTTTTATTGTTATAACTTTTGGGGCCATCCACATTTGGAAAATTTTAATATTTCAGTCATCCTCAGACTGAAAATTGGAAACCGGAACAACACATTTGCCTCGTTACATTCAGAGTAATTGCCCTTTTGGATAATGTGTGCATAATAAGAAAATGCAGAAGAGTGCAGACATTGTGACTTTCCAATTTCTATGCACCTATGGTCAAAATATTGGTCATATACTTCAACAACTTTGGACTTTTGTTGATTATGAAATAATGTGATCTGTACATCTTTATTTGATTAACCCTAATATTTATAAGTCTACTTCTTTGAAGTTGTCTTGGGTGTCACTTTTCAGTTCGATTTAATCTTTCAATTAATCTTTGTTTCATTTTGATATTCCCATAATTTTGTATGATTTATTTTTTTTAATCAATTTTTATTTTTAAAAAATGGAGTCAACTTCATAGCTCACAAAACCGACCCTCTGGTTTTCACCATAAAAACAACCTTTTTCATAACTGCTTGTCAGAAATACACCAAACTTTGCAGGAAGCAAGAAGAATCTGTCCTAAATCAGAAACAAAAAACAAAATTCAGATATCTTACAGTACTTCCAGAGATATTTGCAACCCCCATCCCTACCCCCAAAATCAGGGTGGTGCAATTTTCAAGCATGTACAACATCATAATTCGAGAACCATTTGTCTGATTCTAACTAAATTTGGATATATTTTATGCGTGCATGACATCCACAAATCTGAATTATTTATTAACAAATTTCCATTAATACTTACAGAGAGAATTAGCTTCACTAGCACTAGAAATTGCACATTTACTGCCATCTTGCATGACGTTCCTTGCATACTTTTGTACATTATACTAACATTCTCTTGAGAGTATTCGAAAGAGGCTTCAATTACCAATTGCTGGACATCAATTGCAAACTTGTACATTCAACATTTTTCATACTGCAAAAGGTAACCTATTATTGCATTTTTGCCCAAAATGCTTAAAAATGCAAAGTTGAATTTTTTAAGTCATGGCAGTATTTCACATTGGGCTCTGAATGGATAAACTGTAATAACCTGCTGAGCACGATTCTGAAATTAGTTTCTAAATATTTACAATACTTTAGGAAGTATTTGCATATTTATGAAAAATAAACATTAAATTCAAAATTTAATAACTCCAATAATTGCCAACATTTAATTCTGTAAGTTGAGAAATTTATGTACACCTAAACCTGTCATAGAATATTTTTAGGATAGTTTGGAAACCTATGTTAAAAATATGTTACTTCAACAACAAACATACACTTAACAATGAAGGAAATAAACTATTTTCATGATATTTCCTACCATTTAATTCGTATTCCAATATCTACACATCAGAAAGCAACCAAAATTGGTACACATCATACTGAATATATTGAAAACAGAAATGAAAGACAAATTTCAAATGTCCTTGTTAATTCTAGAGATATTTTAGCCAACACCCCACCCCCAAATCAGGATGTGAACATTTTCAAAGTTATACTACATGATACTTGGGAACCATTGGTTCACTTTTAACTCACTTTGGATATGTTGTAGGCATACACATCCTCTATCAGCTTGAATTATTTGATAATTATTCTTTCATTACTTCTGAAAATAATTAGTTTCATTAGCCCAAAAATCACTCATTTTCCATGACTGCCATTTTCAATCTTATGTACATTGAATTATCATTTTCTTCAATGTTTTCTATAAACGAAAAATCAATTGCTGATCTTCCAACAGTAAAAGCAAACTTGTAGCATTAAAATTATGCGCACTTGACACGGTTAATCAAGGTCATCCATTTCTGCATTTTGCACCAAAAAAATGCAAAAATATACAAAGTCAAACTTTTTAAAATCACAGCATTGTTTAACAAGGACCATTAATCAAATAAATAATCAGGTGCACTGAGCACAATTTTTAAGTTAGTTTTTAATTTTTATTTTTTAAGTTCAGTTTTCAAGCTCAACTAGAATTTACAACTTTCTGCACTTGCCAACTGATTCATTTTCATTGACTTTTGTATTTATATTTGGTATACTTATGTGTGATCTTAGTTTCATAATCAATTTGCATTTATTTTTAAACACATCAGATGTGATTTTAATTTGTGAATTTTAATATTTTTATTTTTAATTTGGGTGCTATCAGTCTAAAGAAAGTTCTTGTTCAGATTTTGCAGGTAATTATTTTTTTGAAAATTACTTTTAAATGTCTTTTTAAATTTATAATTTAATTGTATCAGAATCTTGGTTATAATTTTTTTTTGTCAGTATTTAGTGCATTTCTATCACTCTTTACAGTATAGGTCTGGAATTTTAAAAATTTTGGTCTGGAAAAGGTCTGGAAAAAGTCTGGAAAATCATTTTAAACTTGTGGCAGGAATCCTGTATACAGATCTCTTATGCTCAATATGTGTGTTCTGTAAATTTGTATGGAAAAAGAATTATGGTGATAGCTTTAATACATTTTTCAATTATTGTTAATTTGGTGTGGTCATTTGTGATCAACAATTTTTAGCCATAAGGGTGATTTGTCAAGTTCAGTTACCAGTAAAATATAATCCATATTGAAAATATGTACAATAATTTAAATAAACACAACAAGAAAAAACAGACATAATTCAGTGCATACTATTAAATCATTTATTAAATTAAATAAAAGGGTACTTTCATCAGAGTTTACAGATACAATATTAAAGTTTAGAAGGAAAGCAACAACATACTTTAAAAGATGAAATATAACTCTTTATTTTTATATAAAATGGTTAGCTCAGCTTAAATGTGAAGAAAACAAGGAATCAAGCACTATAGTTATTGTATGACATTGCCTGGTCTGGTTTGAAACTCAGTGGAAAATTGTGTAAATACTAGTCCGGTTCCATTCTGAATTTTTGGATGGTTGATAGGGGTGAAATACGTTCAGATGTGAATCAGGAGTTTCCAAATAAAATATGGTTAGAAAATAACAGTAAAAGAAAGCATTATAAAACATAGAAGGAATTTCCATTCATCAGGGGTTTAAGGAAATTGGCCTGGCGCCACCTTGGTTATGGAATTCAAGAGATGTACAAAGGTATATACATCAATGCCCAGGTGAAACAACTGCAACGCTTTGTACCCATACTGAAACCAGAGGATGTCACCAGGTCAGTAAAATTACCAATGGTTATTGTTATGTAACATTAATTGAGTAATGTTACTGAGTATTATGTTACTATATGATTACTGTTATGTAACACTTAGGTGAGTAACATTACCAAAATGAGTATTATGTTACTTACTGTATGGTTACTGTTTTGTAACACTATATGAGTAATGTTGCCAAGTGAGTATTATGTTTTGTGATTTCCATTATGTAACACTAGGTAAGTAATATAACCAAGTGAGTGTTGACAGTTGAGTACTTTTATCTAATTCATTTTTCTTGGTGAACACTCTTAGGTAATGCCAGTTAGTAACAGGAATCTTTCTATGTAAAACAGGCTTTCTCTGAATATTCACCAGATGAGCAAAAGAAGAGAGTACATCACAGTCCTTTGTGATTTGAATACATACATCTTTAGTGACTACATTGCAGACCTTTGTGATTTGAATACATACATCTTTAGTGATTACATTGCAGACCTTTGTGATTTGAATACATACAATTTTTATTGACTACATCGGAGTCCTTTGTGATTTGAATACATACAATTTTTATTGACTACATCGGAGTACTTTGTGATTTGAATACATACATCTTTAGTGACTATATCGCAGTCCTTTGTGATTTGAATACATGCATCTTTAGTGACTACATCGCAATCCTTTGTGATTTGAGTACATACATTTTTAGTTCAGTTAATTTGTGTTATCTTTGAATTTATTTAGTTCAGTTAATTTGTGGTAACTTTGAATTTATTTAGTTAAAGTTAATTTCTGGTAACTTTGAATTTTTTTAGTTTGGTTAATTTTGTGTTATAATTTGTTTAGTTCAATTAATTTGTATTACAATTTATTTAGTTCAGTTAATTTTGTGGTTTCTTTGAATTTCTTTAGTTAAGTTAATTTGTGCTAACTTTGAATTTATTTAGTTCGGTTAATTTTGTGTTATAATTTCTTTAGTTTGGTTAATTTTGTTATAATTTCTTTAGTTCAATTAATTTGTGTTACAATTTATTTAGTTCAGTTAATTTGTAAACCAGGGGTCCATCAGGAGTGAGAGCTCAAGCCCTGAACAGGGAAGGACAATTGGTAGATGACTTTGTGTTTGACAGTGGAGAGGGGTCTCTTGGAAAAAGAATCTTACATGTACGCAATGCACCTTCACCTGGAGCCACGTCTTCTTTAGCAATCGCAGAAATGATTTCTGACAAAGTACATCAGACATTTACTCTCTAGATGCAATGATTACGTACTCTGCATAAAATAACAGATATTTCTATGTATATGATATATATACATCATATATATTCTAAGCCCGAGCACATTAGGGCACAATGTATTTTGGATGACTTATTTATTTGCTCACTTTTTCAATCAGGGTATCTTATTGAATTGCTATATTGTTGGTTTTATTCATTATTGACTGCTGGCTTTTTCACTTGATGGTAATATTCTAAATGTGTTTTGGCCATTACTAGATAATTATTTATAATTCATTCATTACTTACTTTTTAATCACTTGCTTTGTTGATTGATGGCCAAGAAAAAATGTCCACATACACTCTTCTGTATCCTTTGAAAGTTAAGAGGTATTTGTGTCCCTAAGAAAACATCAGGTTATCAATGATAAGGGATATTCATATCCTTGAGATAAGTTAAGAGGTATTTGTGTCTCTAAGAAAACATTAGGTTATCAATGATAAGGGATATTCATACCCTTGAGATAAGAGTAGATTATGAAAGACAAGAGATTTTCATACCTTAAGAAAAGGTTGTGGTAATATAATAAAGGATTTCATACCTAACCAAAGATTATAACAAAAATAAGAGATTTCATATCCTTGGACAAGGTTATGATAATAAAGGTAAGGATTTCATGCCCTAAGTTAACAAAGATAATGGATTTCATACCCTAAGAAAAGTTCAGGCTATGACATGATTTCATAGTCACACCCTGAGAAAAGGTAAGGGATATTCATACCTCTAAGGCAAGGTTACAGTAACAGAGATATATGTACCTCTAAAGAAAATAAGGTAGCAAATATCCACACCCTATGTCCTTAGAATATTACACATTTTTTTAATGTATGCTTGCTATTTGTTCTACTAATATTTCAGATTTTGTAGTAATTTTATTAACAATTTTTAAATTCATGATTCATATTTTTTAATGATTATATATAGGTTTTGTAAGAGAAAGTATATATGATTTTAAAAGTTATATATGAAAAAAAATAGTGTGGACAGTATCTGATCATCTTAGGTTAGATGACAAATGATAATGAAAATTGAATAGTATGAACACTTTCACTGAATACAATTGTAATGTGGTTTGTACTTTCTGTTTTTACTGTGACAGTTTTACAGGCCATGTGATATTTCATAAATCAGAAAAAATCTCAGCACTTCAGATTTTCCCTCCCTCTACAATGGAATGCTTGTTGAAGGCAGTAAGAATATTTATGAAATCTAGGTTTAATTTTTTTTTGGTTTAAATTCAGTATACATGATGACAGTAATAACATTTTCCTTTTGATGTCAGATATCAGCAAAATATGCTATGAAAATTCCTTGTAGGTATTTAAAAATAAGTTGTGAAGATACATAAAAATCATCATTTTGATGTCAGATGAAAAGTCCTGTAATATATAAAAGTAATTATGAAGATACATAAAAATCATCATTTTCCTTTAGATGTCAGATATCAGCAAAATATGCTATGAAAAGTCCTTGTAGATATTTAAAAATAGCTATGAAGATACATAAAAATCACTGTGCTGTAACTTGTAAGATGTCTAGGCATGTAAACACAGACCTAAAACCCATAGACACTCTTCACACACTGCTTGTTCTAAATGAAGTGCATAAAACTAATTTGTAAATCATAATGAATTAATGAACTGGACTCAGCATACAGCATTAAAACATGGATGTCTTTAGCATTAAGCAACAAGAAAGTGGAAATAAGTGAACATTAATTTGTTAATCAAATAATAAATGACTGACCTGAAATCAGAAAACATTACTATATCATGAGCCTGTTCTTATTGTTAAATTACAGACTACTGTTCTGAGGACTAAACTATAACGTGTGACTGTTCCAATAAGTGCAAATACATCAAAGTTACAGAAAAGAGATTTTTTTAAATAAAAAAAATATATGCCATTGACAAACCTTTCAAAATTTCTTGTTTCTGTGATAAGTGTCTGTTCAGTAACAGAAAGTAACTCAAGAAAGAGAGATTTGTTGACTGCCTGATTAGCTCTTTACATCCAATTCCAGTGTACTTTCATTTTGCTGACAGATGCATAATTCTTAGAGACGCTTATAGTCAGGTGCATAGCTGATGGGCCTATTGAATTGAGGTTGTGGTCAAAGGAAAGGGTATGTGGTTTACAGTTCATTAGGCAATTTGTGCAGAGGTATGTGTTTGATGGAGTACTTTTGGTAGTTTGCTCAATTTGCTGGGGAGAATGATGTGTTTTGTCATAAGTGATGTCTGACAATTGCTATGTTTGTTTCCGTTTCATATGGGATATTAACATGACTTCAAAACAATGCATACAGGTTGTACATAACATTATGTGGTCTGACATCAACAAGTTAATAAATAGTATGTGCATGCATTTCAAGTCTGTTAACATGTGCTGGTTATGTTAAATTAACGACAACTAAAGCAATAAATTAAACAAATGTTAAAGTGACACCAGTGGCAATTACAAATTTTATATTTTATTGATTACTCCAGTTTTGTTCTGTATAAATTTATTTTAATGTTTCACTTTAGTTTTTGCCAAGCAGCGCAACAACAGTAAATGGCTTCATCAATGCTATCCTCAGAACTCATGAACAAAAAGTGCATTTCTGCAGAAAAACACAAACATCCCAATTTCATGTTTCTTTACTAGTCGGCCTAGATAACTTTTAGATGTGTTTAATGAATGGTTTCCCATTTCATAAGGTAAACAATGCCCCACTGCTACTGAAATGAAACTGGAAAAAATTAACAAAGGAAAAGGTGTGACTACTGCTAATATAAGGGATGGTTTGCTCCTTCTGTAATTTATTATTACTACAAGTCATTTGACAACAATTTGCTGCCTGGCAAATTTCAAGGAACACAATGTCTAGTTCATAGTGCCTTACTATCGTAAATTAACTCCTGTAACTTATTATCATTTTTACAAATCATCTGACATCAATTCACTGCACAGCAAATTACCAGGAATATAATGTCTAGTTTATAGTACCTTACTATCTTGAATTAACCCCTGTAAAACTCATGTCTATATGGGGTTCTTGAATTATCTCTTCTATCTTTGCAGAGAGGTTTTTAGTTTATTTAGCTACCATTTGTGTTTATCTCAGCTTATTAAAAAAAAAAATAACTGCTTTGAATTATCTTTCTTATAAATCTGTTACCTGAATTTCTTGAATCAGAACTTCAACTTTTGCAAGATCATTATTTGTGCATGTGTCTCCCCTAATTTGACATAATGACATGCAAGGAGAGTCAAGTTCTCTCCCCTATCTCTGAAGCCACATTTATTATTTACAAAATACAATCCAGACTTTCCCTCTGATGTAAGAACTCTAAGTGAAGGCCCTGCAGTGTTATTGTCACCACAAACACCTGATGCTTGAAAAATTTCACCTGCAGACTCTTGAGTGATTTCTTCTTTGTTTGCTGCAGGTACGTGTTGGAATGAAGTACAATGCGGATCTGATATATTTGCAGATTTATCTGTCTTTACTTCACCCGCAACATTTACTACTTTTGAATTACTAACAGAATTTATTTCACATGTCTGTATATGGCACGCATGGTTAACAACAGTTTTTATACAACTTAATGCATTACATGATTTAACACTGTCCACATTACTGTTATGGGTACTTATCAGTTTAACAGAGTCATCATTACTATTATGGGTACCTATCAGTTTCATACAGTTTACTGATGCTGCTACATTCTGCAGTGCTTGATCATTTAGTTGGTGGTTTTGACTGCTAAGGAATATTCCTGGTTTACCAGAAGGATGGCTTACTGAGTCAGCACAAGGATGACTTACAGGGTCAGCACAGGGATGACTTGTAGGGTCAGCAGAGGGATGACTTATAGGGTCAGCACAGGGATGACTTACAGGGTCAGCACAGGGATGACTTACAGGGTCAGCACAGGGATGACTTACAGGGTCAGCACAGGGATGACTTGTGGAGTCAGAAAAGTGATGTATGCAATCACAAGAATGACATGTGCAGTCTGAAGACTTTATGGAAGATGAGATACATGAAATGCACAGCTTGACTGTGGCACAAAGTTCTTGGCTGGTGAGAAGAACCAGATATCCCCCTGGTACCAAAACTCTTAAAGAAAGAAAAAATCAAAATTAATTTAACTGGCATTCGCTACTATTATTAGTTAATCTAATTTATTAAATGAGTTAAACAAAGAAAATGATGATGTCCAATGTGATACACATTCACAGAACCAGTTTTAAGAGAAAAGCATTTGATGTAAGTTCTTGAAACTGAAAATGAGAATGCACAAACTTTTCAGTTATTTATTCAAAACCTTAGGCACACAGAGTCAAACAATGATGTCCATGTTAAACATACAGATCTTGTCAGTTACCTACAATTCATATCTATGCAGTTTTGTAAGATTCCCCAATTCTTACCTATGTTGGTTTTATGTCAAATACTTATTTTTTTACCTGTACTGTTAAATACTCACATTTCTTATTATATTGTTTTAATGTCAAATACTTACAATTCTTACTAATGTTTTAATTTTTTGAATACTTATAACTCTTACTAATGTTGTTTTAATGTCAAATACTTACAATTCTTACTAAAGTTTTAATTTGTCGAAAACTAATAATTCTTACTAATGTTGTTTTAATGTCAAATACATACAATTCTTACTATGTTCTTTTAATGTCAAATATAATTCTTACCTATTTTGTTTTTATGTCTAATACTCACAGTTATTAGCTGTTCTGATCAATTACAATTATGAGTTGTGGTGTTCTTGTATCAATTGCAAATAATTCATATCTGTGTTATTCCTGTGTCAACTAACCACAATTATTAAATGTTCTTGTTCAATTCCCCATAATTACTAGCCACATTGTTTTTGTGTCAATTACCCACAATTATTAGCTGTATTGTTTTAACATCAATTACTGACAATTAATAGCTTTGTTGTTCTTATTCAGTCCCCATAATTATTAGCTGTATTGTTCGTGTTCAATTCAATTATTAGTTGTATGTTTTTGTGTCAATTACCCACAATTATTAGCTGTATTGTTTTAACATCAATTACTGACAATTAATAGCTTTGTTGTTCTTATTCAGTCCCCATAATTATTAGCTGTATTGTTCGTGTTCAATTCAATTATTAGTTGTATGTTTTTGTGTCAATTACCCACAATTATTAGCTGCCTTGTTTTTAGGTCAATTACCGACAATTTTAGATGTGTTGTCCTTATTCAAATCCCCACAATTATTAACTATGCTGTTCTCGTGTGAATACCCCTCAATTATTAGCTGTGGTGTTCTTGTGTGAATAATCCACAATTGTTAGTTGTGTTGTTCTTGTGTAAATAACCCACAATTATTAGCTAAGTAGTTCTTTTAGCAGTATAATTCATACTTTGCGGTTATTGTTAAAAAATAATGTTTATGTTTCTTACCTGTGTAATTCTTGTAAAAATTGTTTGTAGAAACCTTGTAGAGCAGATTCATCTCCTACTGTAAATTTATTCCCAAACGGAGCATCACACACAACTTTGTCCACCACAGCATTTCTCAAAGGCAGACCTTTGGAAAAAAGGAACATTTCTTGGACTGGATCAAGATAACATAAGTCATTTATTAATATCAATTTGTACTCTAATTTTCACTAACTTTTCGAAATCATAAATGGGGGTGGTGGTGGTTCCCTGTTATTTTCAGTACACATTAATGCTATCTGCTGTATTGTTGGAACGTGTCTTTATTAGTTTATGCCTACTGCCTTGCTTTAACAAAAAAACAATATTGCTTCTCTTTATAATTCCTTTCTCATTATATCAAGTTTAAATATTTTTTTTTAAATAACAAAAGATGATCAAAACAGAGAGAATGATTCTGAAAGCATCTTTAATGGCATCATAAAGATTTATTTTGATTCTGACTGTATATACAATGTCATCATCATAATGATTTTGAATACATCTACATATCAATATCATGATGATTCAGAAAGTATCTACAATGTCATTATCATAATGATGTTAAAGTGCATCTTCAGTGTTGTCATCATAATAATGATTTTGAATGCATCTATAATTTCATCATCATAAACTTACTGACAGCATCAGCTTGCATCAAGTGAACTCTGTGGCAGACACCAGCAAAATTCACATTTCTGGAGGCTGCCTGAAGCTGTTGCTTATTCTTGTCACATCCAATGTACACCACTGACTACAAATACAATTAAATAAAAGATTATTAATATCCATGGATACCTATGATCTGAAACAATATATATATATATATATATATATATATATAAATATACGTTTCATGATTTAAACCAAAGTGTGGATGCTACCAAAGTTCATTAGAAGCAAACTGTATGTAAGCAACACAAATACAAAGGCACACTGTGTCGGTCATTCTACCTTATCTGAAGAATTATTTATAACTAGAAAGATACCCATTGTTTGACAGAATCAACTGCCACATGTTTTTATTTTAAAGTTTGATTTTTTGGATTTAATTCAATCCTAATCATATTAGCTTTATCATGTACTTACATGGAAAATATTTCTTTGTAAACCACATTTTAGTGAATGTTAAATCATTACCATTCACCATTTTTTCCTGTTCAGATTCATCAGTAATTTTAATATTGCCAGTCTGTTGAACTGATGATAAGGTGACATATAACTGACCATCGCTAAAAGCCAATTCAAGGAGATATACTCCATGTATTATAGATATGAACATTAAAATTCATATAATAGAAAAACATGAAATTGGGGAGGCAAGTGACAAATACTGTCATCTCTTTGAATCTAACAAACTATTATTTACTCATCCTTTTATCCATTCTTTCAAGCTTCATGCTTATGTACAACTGGCCTGTATCAATAAAAATATACTACTTTTACTGGAGATTAAAAGTTGAATGGGGGTGGGGGATTATACTGGCAACTGATATGTACAGTTAGAACTTAAAAATCATTCCATGGTCTCAGGGATTTTACTGATTCAATCAACTTTGCATATTTGTTAAGCTACACTAAAGAAAAGACTGCTTACATCAAACTAAATATGTCAGCTTTTCTTTCATTCCATAATCTGTCTTTGATGCAAAAATACATGGAAGAAAGTTATTACAAGTGAGAAGCAAATGCACACAACAATAATTAATTATATCAAAAATGGATGAATACAGCCCCAAAATTGATTATTTGAAAACAGATTAAAAAATACTGCACTGAGACTTGCCTAACCCCCACCCTCCTCAGCAGACCATAAAATCAATGATCCAAAACCAGAAGATTTTTATGAAAACCAGTAGATCCTATGCAGAAGCTGACATTTTAACAAAATTACCAATAATATAAATAAAGGCAATATAACAACAAATAATGTTTATATTTGTAGACGAACTTATCAATATTGATTTATGTAAAGCACATGGTATTTGTCTACTCTCCATTCCAATGTTTTATTTTAGACTAATTCTTGTCATGCTCACCAAGTGTTAGGCAGTTTTATTTAGAAATACATTGGCCAAGGTATTTCTTTAGACTTCACTTCAAGGAGGATCTTCACATTTCAGAACAAAGAACCATTTAAGTACTGCATCAGGATCTTCACTTTTTTACAAGGAATACATGAAAGTTTATACCTACAAGAAAATATAATGCACAGCCAGCCAATGTTATCAATACAAATACAAATGAAGTGATTTGTACCTTACATGATAACAAAACTATACATTATTCACACAATACTGTTATGGTAGTTCTTTAGTTCATCAAGCTGTTGGCAAATGCAGCCTTTAACTTCTGCAATGCCCCCTTTTCCATCTCCTCAACAGCTGGAACAGGATCTTCACCTTTCAATGAAAGGAGACTTTCAAGTGATTTTTAATTCAAAGAAGCAGACTGGTCAATCTTTGAATATTCTACACAACATTCTAATCTATAATATGTAACAATAATTTCTGAGAAGTCAATATATTTACTGCTCTCTGTAAAGTGCAAGGCCTTTTTCTCATCCATGCAGATTTCAAACCTTTATGAATGATGCAGGAGCAGTGCATAACGATGTACAGGTCTATTGGCAGTATATATATATGACCAACTCTGAGTCAAACTACAAGTTCTCTTGTATCACTGATCGGAATGCAAACATCCATATAAGGGCATCCTGTATCCTGTCAACATTCACCCATCCTTACTGTCACCTCCCCCCCTTCCATACATCTCCACTGCCCACGCATGATCAATGAACTTGACCTAAATCCTTTAATGAGTGTATCGTAGGTGGGTAAGGCAGATTGCATTATCAGCCACTTGGAGGTCAGCCTTAACTAGTAACTATCAATTACTGATTATTAATATACTAATAGAAAAAGAAAGAGCATAATTTGCCCCTTGGTTCGATCATCACAATGAGTAACCTACTCACATTTGTTTGAACATAAATAATGAAGCCCCACACTTAATGAATGCTTTCTTGCCTTTGGTTGTGTGACAGGGTAAATTTACCTCTCCATATTTTTAAATTTAAATTGTTATATAAACTGCTAATTGTCAGAGTAACCCGACCTACTCCTTATGGTGTTGTTTTTGAAAGTGTCTTGAGTTGAAGTAAACAGCTCAAGGTAAAAATATTCTAAATTGTTTATGTAAAGCAAGCTGAGTAGGTAGTTTTCTATTAATTATCCAATGATTATGATTTATGAGAATGAGACCAGCCAATGGGCTGAGATTAGGAGTTCACTTGCTGTAGAAAATTCTATTCTGTAATCACTCTTGAATTTGAAGTGAATGGAAGAAGTCTGGCTTTGATGGTCAGGAGTTAAAACCGACTGATTAAGAGAGAATGGACTTGGGAATATTTCATGCATTTTCGCAAATGGAGAATGGGATGTAAGATAGAATGGAATTATATTATGATAAGCAGGAAACTTAGGTTGCTCTTTGGTTGTATTTTACAGTGAGCAAGTGGACTTTTGACTTTTGAGTTTCACCTTTGATTCTTGAGTGTTGAATTTCAAGCTTCAAGTTTCAAGTCTACACGTTCACCAGTTATAAATATGAGTCACCGGGAAACACGGGAAACGCCTGTTGTAGAGTGTGTAAGCATAAGGAGTATGCCACACACTTTTGATGTATCAGAGCAAAGTACGCTAGGTACATCCTGGAAAATTCTAGTACATTGAAGGTACCAGAATTATTGTGATCATGCTCTGCTTGAAGGAATGGACAGTAGAGCACTCAAGCAGTTTGAGAGGAACGTGAGTCAATGTTTTCCATGCATGTGGCGGGAGACACATATTGATTCACAGACATTCTGTTGTTGAGATGTTGCAAAAGCAAGTGAAGGACTGACAAAGCAGTGATTAATCCAGGTCATGTAAAAGATTATATTAACCTACCTCTAATAACTCTATTTCTAATCTCTGATAGGATTAACCTGCAATTTGTATTGACTCTAAGAATTGTAATTATTTTTTTTTAGAGAGAGAGAGAGAGACTATGTAACATAAAATTATCTGAACGTGAGTTCGTGAAATATTGACGTCAAGTAATCTATTTCAATGTAATTTACTGTTAAATTTATTGATCTTCTTACGCATATTGATAATCTCATGTTGGAGAAGAAAGTTGATGGATGGGGGCTTGCTAAATATAGAATGAAAACAGATTTGTCTTCTCCTTTAGTAAGAAGCTTTCCACTCACAGAAACTGTAAATGTTGCAGAATAGAAAAAACGTTTACAGCGCCAAAATATCCACCAAGTGAGAGAGAGATGAGTGGTGTCTGCTGGAGGATCATTAATAAATTAAATTAAGATTCTGATCTTGTAATTAGTTATGAAAGATTAATTAATAATAATAATCATTTCATTAACTAAGTGGCGTGCCCATCACAGGTTGGCTAATAAATAATTAGACAACAATCTCAATGAGCAGCTAATTTATCATTTCTTAACTCAAGAACAATTCACTAGCTCACTTACATATGCTGTATTGATGAACAATTCATCAGCTTTGTTTCACTCATGAACAGTTCACCAGTTCACTTACCTTTGCTTCACTCATTGCAGCTTCTATCAGGATGGTGCCTTTCCCACACATAGGATCCAGGACACAGTCACCTGTCTGGGGCACAAATGTATGAATAAATCATTTAATATCCAGAAAAGTCACTGATGTGAGACATAAATTATGCAGTAAACCAATTAATATTAAGAACAAAGTCATCGATCTGGGATGCAGTAAGCCACTTAATATCAGTCACTCATCTGTGATGCAAATGTATGTGAAGTAAATATATTAATAACTAGGACAAGGTCACTGATATGAGACACTAAAGTACACAACATGCCACTTAATATCAAGCAGTCACTGGTCTGGGGCACAAATACATGTAGTAGGCCAATTAATATCCAACACATCACTCCCCTGGGGCACAATTACATGTAGTAGGCCAATAAAATCAAGCAGTCACCAGTCTGGGGTACAAATGCAGGTAGTAAGCCAATTAATATCTAATATTACCAGTTTGGGGTACAAATGCATGTAGTAGACTAATTAATATCCAGAACAGTTACCCATCTGGGGCACAAATGTACATTGCCAATTAATATCTAACAGTCACTAGTCTGGGGTACAAATACATGTAGTAGGCCAATTAATATCTAATAAGTCACCAGTCTGGGGCACAAATGTACATTGCCAATTAATATCTAACAGTCACTGGTCTGGGGCATAAATACATGTAGTAGGCCAATCAATATCCAGCACAGTCACCAATCCAGGGTGCATATATACATTGCCAATTCATATCCAGCACAGACTCCATATAGGATGCAAATGTGTGCAGCAAGCATATAACCAGGTTACAATCGGGATACAATCACTACTTTGGGGTACGAATGTACTCAGTAAGCCAATTAATATCCAACACTATCCTCAGTCTGAGATAGCAATATATGCAGTAAGTCAATTAACATTCTACTGCTTAATATCTCCTCTGGGAACATTATACTGAAACAGATATTCAAACAAACAAAAAGAAATATCTATTAGATTCTTAAAAGTCAATAAGTTTAAAGATTAAATATCCATTAGATTCTTAAAAGTCATTTAAGTTTGAAGATTAAATATCCATTAGATTCTTAAAAGTCATTAAGTTTAAAGATTAAATATCCATTAGATTCTTAAAAGTCATTAAATTTAAAGATTAAATATCCATTAGATTCTTAAAATCATTAAGTTTGAAGATTAAATATTTATTAGTTGCTTAAAAGTCATTAAGTTTAAAGATTAAATATTTAGAGATATGCTCAATATCAATAAATATGAAATCCTGGAAAGTATACATATCAACAAAGTTTTATTTTTCACCTTTCACTGCCAGTATAATAATGCAAGAAACACCTTAATTACTGTTATTCAGTATTCTACCGGGGTTCTCTATGCAGTTACTTAATGTTGGCATGTCAGCAAAGTGTATCATAAATAACAAATATATTCTATTTAATTTATTTCCAAATAATCGTCTGCAATGTGTTACCTTAATGTGTTACCTGTATATCAGCAATACTGGCCATGATAGAAGCGATAGTAGTACGCAGCCCAGGGTCCAAAATGTAATCCCTTTTTGACAATGGATGCCTTAAATTAACAATATTTATAAATAATTACTTTAAAAATCTGGTACCTCATGTTATGTAAACTAAATTTAAGATTTTAAAAAAATAGTTAGTTTGAAAAATAACAAGATATCTCTCTCCAAATCTTAGACAAAATTAGAAATTATTCACTGAAAGGGATGTTATTAAAACTGGTATACATGATTACAAGATTCTCAGAAAAAATTATTCATTGAAAGTGGTGCTATTAAGAGAGGTAAACATGATTACAAGATTATTGCACTTCATTGAGAATCCTATGATGTTAATGATTGCAACAGGTTATTTTAAACAACGAGAGGGTCTCTTTAATTATGAGGATATTATCATCTCTACATGTCTATGATAATACACACCTCTCAATTTGCAGGCAAAAGACTGAAAGAGTAACTTCTGAACCCTTCCCATAGTAATCCCCAGTACTGTAAATAAACACCAAAGAATAATTCTGATCTGGCAAAAGTCCAACGGAGTAGTGGACACCCTCTAAAAATGGACTATGCCCATTTATTATGCCACACACACACACACACACACTATTACCGACCTTTTAAACTAGTTAAAACATGAGGTCAAGGGTGCTGATAAACAAAGAAATAGAATTTATTAAAAATATAATTAACTACACCCTACACAGCAATTCAACACTGATCAAGTACAAATAATGACATCTACAATAAAGACACAGAGAGATGCACAAATAAATATATATATATATATATATGTAACGATTGTTCAAAATAGCTTCAGGCCTGAAAAGGTTCTCTTGTTGTTTATAATAAAGTGTTTCTGAAAATTATCTCTAGCTCTCCCAGAGACTCCTAGAGTGAACAATATTCATTACATTTATTTCTTCAATTAATTTACATTCAGACAACATAAATAATGCACATCAAAGAATAAGAAAGATTCAAATAGTTTCATGAAATGTCAACATGACCTGAATGAAGTTTCATCTCTCTGTTTTTCCAACTGTGTGGATGATGTCATGCCTTCACCAGTTGGCTTCACGGACTTGCAAAAATACACTGGCAGTCCAGTCCAAAAGGTGTAAAAGGAGTTCTGCTCTTGAGGTGAGGCTCTGATCGCATTACTCCCAGATGAAGACCAACAGAGAAAATATGTCTTACCGCATGCAGAGTTACTTGAACAGTGATTGCAAAAGGGACAGTTTTCCACAATATGGGTTCCCCCCCCACAACCCCCATATTCCTTTAGCATCAATTGTTCAGCTACAGTTAGCCAGTTGACGACCATTAGTTAGTTCCAATTGGCTAGCTTCTCAGAAATACTTGCTTTCAATGGAACTTAGATTATTGAATTCCACCAGTGTCTTTTAATTATAAAACTACTTCAAACAATGTCCAGAAATCCGTTTTGGAGAATTGTTGTGATTTTTTGCATTGCATGTTTGCTTAACGTGCAGTGCACAATGTCTACCTTAAAATCTTACTGCCTAAATATCAGTAATATGAATAAGTGCCCCACAATTTATCACAAAAAAGTATTTCATAAATAAAAGTATACAGAAACAAGTGACAATAAAGGAAGGGGAGGAAATATTTAATGATGTTTATGCTGCTGAAAGTATCTTATCAGAACATCTAATCTTGAAGCTCTAAGTCAAAATAGTCAAATTCATTTGACAAGATGTGCTGTACAGTAATCGAAGAACCACATGGGGAAAAATTGTATGATAATTCTTTTTAAACTAAAAACAAGAATTAATTACAAAAGTAAACAGAAGTATGATAATTACAAAATAATTTATTCAACTGTATGCCTTATATTTCTGTTAATGTGACACTTCTATTTCTACTTACTGTCAGAAATAATACAGCTAAAAATAAGACAGTGTTATACTTTTATTTCTGTTAGAGTGATACTTTATTTCTATTTATGAGGTCAGAAATAATACAAGTGAAAATAAGAGACTGTTATACTTTTATTTTTCTTAGTGTGGCACTCTTTATTTATACATAGTGTGTGAGAAATACAGATAAAAATCATTTGTATTTCTATTAGTGTGGTACTTTATTTTTACTTACTGTGTCAGAGGAATGCCAACTGTTACAAAATCATCATTCAAATGAACACAAATCTGAAATTGAGGAAAAATAGACTGATCATATACTGATTCTCCAATCTCTCACAAATAATGTTACAATTGTACTTGATAAAATTCTTCTATCTTTCAAAATGTTACATTTATATTTCAAAAAATTCTCCCATTATGTTAAATTTGCACTACAAAAAATTCTTCCATCTCCCCAAGATTATAATTTTATATTTACATTTATATCTCAAAAATTTACAATGATTCTCATCGCTCCCCAAAATGATTTAATATTTTAATATTTGCACAGTGATTCTTCCAGCACCACTACTGCCACCACCACCACACAATTGTACTATTGTACTAAGTTGATAATTTTTTTCATTAATTACTGGACAAATGCTGATTTTTGTTTTGTTTTTCTGTCGTAAGATGGTTCATTTGATTGCATCTTTGCTAACAGAATCTGATGATAAATATAACTGATTTTAAGTTTGTGAAATATGATGATAAAATGTATATTATCTGTCAATGTTATTAAATAATTTGTCCTGATGGAAGCTATTCAGATGGGACACTGACTTTTGTAAATGTTTTTGTTTTCTATCTGCAATTTTATATTTTAATGCTTAACAGTCATGCTGTTAAAACTGTTATTTAGCACAAAATAAAGAAAAAGATAATCAAACTGTCATGCTATCCTTACTGAAAATGCATTAAGATTTTTCAGTATTAATTAATAAATAAATAAAATATATTAAACATTTTAAACACATTTGCAAGACAAACAAAACAGATGGTGATGTGAACTAAACTGACATCACCAGCATATTAAACAATATTAAATAAATGGATCATCAGCTTGTGCAATATAGTGAAGTGCTTGTGAAAAATCCAAATATCTCTTGCAAGCAACAGAAATGAAGATGAATGAGATATGATAGAAGGCTACAACAATACATCCTAAAATAGTCTTTCAAGAAGCCATTTCACTAACTCAAACGTTTACTGTAGTAAGATGATTTTAAAAAGCAATAAGATAACAACATTTGTAAATGTACCTCTATATTTTTTAAACTGCTTGAAATATCATTTGTACATGTACCTCTATATTTTTTAAACCTCTCGAAAATACATTTGTACAAGTACTGCTATTTTGTTGTACCAGTATTATTTTTTATCTTTATTTCTTTGTACTTTTATTTTTCTGAACCTCCTCTACTGATATTACTTTTTTTATTTATATTTTATTTTACTATATTTCTTGTTCTTCACAGATCTTTTTTATTTATCTTTTTTTGTCTATGCCCTTTTTACTTTATAGCTTTAGTCCCTAACCCTAAAATCTCGTCTTGGAACTTTTTGGCCCTTTATTACCCAGTACCTCTAGTTTCTCACAAATCTTATCTTGAAACCTTCATTCTTTATCTTTATGCCATCATATCTCTGTACCTCTAGGCCCTCACAAATCTTATCTTGAAACCTTCATTCTTTATCTTTATGTCTTCGTATCTCTGTACTTCTAGGCCCTCACAAATCTTATCTTTATGCCTTCATATCTCTGTACCTCTAGGCCCTCACAAATCTTATCTTTATGCCTTCATATCTCTGTACCTCTAGGCCCTCACAAATCTTATCTTTATGCCTTCATATCTCTGTACTTCTAGGCCCTCACAAATCTTGATACCTTCGTTCTTTATCTTTATGCCTTCTATCTCTGTGCCTCTAGGTCCTTGCAAAACTTTTCTTTCACCCTTTATTTCCTTTATTTCTTTGAATTCTTTATATTTATGCCTCAATTTCTTTGTACCTCTAGGCCCTTATGCATCTTGTTTCATCTTTTTTTTAATGCCCATATTTCTTTATATCTCTTTCCTTTATACCCCTGTTTCTTTGTACCTCTATTTCTGGATGCCTCAGATCCACAGTCCAACCCAAAGCCAGACCCAGTTTTATGCCACACTCTTTGGCAAGTCGCTGTAACAAAGAGCATGAAGGGAGTCTCTCAACCAATCTCCACAATATAAGTAGGTAAAAGGGTTATATAAACTAACTTTAAGAATATGAGTTTTTATGATGACAAATATACAGTTTATAAGTGAAATTAAAGTGTTGTAAAAGAGAATTCTCTGAGCAAACTAACATATGTAACATAAAAAAAAAAACTACAAAACTCAAACACCAACTATCTCTAGAGCCAAGTGAAGGCTTCACATTTTCATAGCGATTAAAGTAAACATAATGTACAAGAAATGTGTATTTCAACAAATATTCTACAAACCTGACAAATAATTAGGATAATTATAATCAATAACGTAAGTTTTAAGATAACAAAAAAAATGAAATCACACATTTTGGATAATTCTATAATAAATCTACTACAATTGTACAAATGAAAATATAAAATATTGAAAATAAGTAGAAAATGAAACAAATACAAGTATTTTGTGCATGTTTACATGTGTTAAACTGCATTTATCACTAAATTTGAGGGGAAAATTTATTTTACAAAAAAGAGTGAGTATAAGCATGAAGGCCTAAACTGCTTTTAAAATATCAAACAGTTACACATGTCAAACAATAAATCTAATACTAATACTAATAGAGTGAGAACAATGAAATTAAGCATGTGAGAAATGTCAAACAATTACACAAATCAATGAATCTAATAACAGAGAGAGCCAGAAAACAAATATAAGCTTGAAGACCTGTACTATTATTACTTTATTAGACAAATTAAACAATCACTTTAAAATCAGAGACAGATAGTATTCCTGTATTGCTATCAGACAAATTAATAATCTAATATTAGATATAGATAAAAAGTAAGAGCAGAAAAATGTTAGAGGGATTGGAAGAACAAAAACTTCAGAGAGAAAATAATCAGACTGCTGGTAAAGTTCAATATTTCTAATGGCTTCAAAAGTGTGCATGTATATGCGTTTGAGAGAGAGACAGATTACCTATTCAGCTAAAAATGGACATTTATAAAATATATACAGTTTGTAAAAGTATGAGGCTGAAGCTATTTTCTGTAAGACTGGGGGTGAAACCTGAACTGCAAAATTAAAGATAGACATTTTTATCAATGCATAAGTACAAAAAACAGTATTAAATACACATTTTCCTATGAAACTATAGATAGACATGTTTATCAATGAGTAAGTAAACAGTATTAAATACACAGTTTTCTACAAAACCCAAGGTGGACATTTGTATCAAGGTATGATTTATACACATTTACCTGTGGCTGAAGCCATTTTCTGCAAGTTTGAGAGAAAGAGTGGACACTAAACTATGAAACTAAAGATGGACATTTGTATCAAGGTAGATGTAATTGTAAACAGAATTAAAACAAGTTTACCTGTGGCTGAAGCCATTTTCTACACCATCCTGCACATTTTACAGAAAATCGAAATGTAATCCCAGCATTATCTGATTTCTCTTTATTTTGAAGCTTCTGTGGTGGAAGAAATAAGCTAGTCCCTTTAGTGTTTTCTAAACAATTATTTTTCTTCTCATTCAATTCTTCCTCAAGTTTATTTCTCTTTGTTAAACAAAGGGTTTCTTCAACTGATGGTGCTGTTAAAAAGTCAGCTGAAGAAGATGGATTTCCAAAGTTAGTTTGATCTAAAATAAAAGGTGTTTGACATCGATGTTTTCGTTTCAATGACTTCTCTTTATATTTTTTATCAGAAGAGTCTTTAATGAAGCCACTGGAAAAATTCTTATCTGGCATTTTGGTTATCTCCTTAATCAGGCAACTAAGAAGTTCCTCTTTATTCATTTTGCTTTCATTCTTGTCGGGAGAGCTTTGAAGAGTGCAGCTGTCAATTTCTTGTTCATGTTCTCCAAATGCTTTCTTAAAGCTCCGCAAACTTGTCAAATCCTTTGTAGAATGAAATGCACGAATTCTGCGGACATTTTTCACAGCTGCTGTCAAGATATGTGGCTTAACTACTCTGTCCTTCAAAGCACGCAGAAACTTCACCTTTCCTGCAGTCAAAACACCAAATTATATTTAATAAAATAAGAATGTAAGATGAACCTTGAGTGGAGTCAGATGTGATGTGACAGGAAAGTCAGGAATATGACTGGAATCGGATATGATATGATAGAAAAGTCATCAATCTGTCTAGTCAGAGGTAATGCGATGGGAAAGTCAAGGAATATGTCTAGAGTCAGATGTGATAGGAAAGTCAGAAACATGACACGATAAAAAGAGAAGCAGTGGAGAAGTAGATGAAATATAAGAAAACTTTGTCCCATTTTCTTATTTAAACCAGTAAAAAAGAAAAAAAGTTACAAAACCAAAAAATTAGAAAAGCTTACCATGTCCAAAAAATCTCAACCAGTAAATTGGGATAATGCAAGTACACTCTCTTTATATATAAATATTAGAAAAGCTGATCACTTCCTTGGATCTCAGCCAGTGAAGAATAAACAAAAAGCTCAGCAAAGTTTTTTATCACATCCTTGGATCTCAGCCAGTTAAAATTAAAAAATATAAGTATATGCTCTCAAGATTAAAAATACTCAAGAAATCTTACCACTTCCTCTAATCTCATCCAGTGGAAAGTGAGACAATGCAACATACACTCTCTCAACAGTCTTCAGTTCCAACAGTTTTTTAAGGAGAGGCTCACCATTCAAATCCAGTTCAATGCAATCAACTGTAAAAAATACTTTTCCATCTTCACAGCTGATCTGTACAATGAAATTAAATTGATAATGTTGATGAAATCATACTTCAAAGGTATATATTTATTATAATTGTTATCATATACATAGGAACATTTCTCAAAAACAAAAACAAACACTGTTAATAATTTTTTTGTAAATATAAAACTATATCTATATCTAAATAGCATTTTTTTAAAAAATATTATTTAAAATGTCTACTTGCAGATAATCTTATTGAGGGAAATGTTTTAAGCAAGTCTTCTTATGTTCATCTTAGTATTGGTAGATACACTTTAGAGCATCATTTATCAAAATGTTTAATTATTGAGAAACATAAATCTAGAAGAAAAAAATAAGAAAGAGAAATAAAAAGAGCAATTAAAAAGATTCTAGAGGTGAAAGTTTGCACAGAAGACCGAAAAAAAACGCCAAAAAGTCAAAAACATTATTTGACACCAACCTTTTTAGGTTTTAACATGTCTAAAATTTCATTGTGAGCAAAATGTTCAGTTCCTCTACCACATGTAACGTAGGACTGCATTTTTATTTCTGGGCTGAAATTGAAAGTTGAAAACTAACGTTCTAAGCCGTTTAAGAATTTGTGTTTGGAGTAATGAATTGTAACAAGAATTTTCAATTAAAATAATACTAGTCCTTTGATCTTGCTGGAGTGTGAAATAAACTTTCAAAAATAATGCATGCACGTCTTGCTGTTAAACTAAAATACCGCTATATGTATGAATATTATTACTCATTGCACACAATTCAGTCAGTATCTTGAAATGTACTTTGTATGAACATAGACGTATTATCAATTGGCTTCAAACTTTTTCAGTTCCAACCAACACATTAGGTATTCGTTCGAAATGTAGAAATCGCATTACCTAACAACACAAAACAAGCAAAAGATCAGACTTTATTACAAAATATTAGGTATGTAGTATATATATAATTATGTCCTCCAAGAGACCGCTTGCTTGCGCTGGTGCTACGAGTACTTGTACAAGTAGGCCTATTCTGTATTTCTTGTTATATTGCGATATTGGCGTTCATAGAGTGTTAAACTGTTATTTGAAAACAGCTTATGCTATTTTAAGGAAGCAATATATTTAACTCTAAAACTGACATTTTATATAATTTAAAATAGTGTAGAACACATGGTTAATAAAACAACAGCTAAACGGAAAATTAAAAAAAAATCTATCTCTCCATCTATCCCTTAGTCTTGTCAACCTGATGACCAGACAATCAGCTCCCTCCATTCCATTCTGTTCTCTGCTAATCTTACCGTATTTCTCAGTTTCAGTCCTGTTATTCTCCCATCTTTTCCTGTCTTCCTCTCCTTCGCCTCCTTTCACAGTACCTTGCATGATTGTATCAAATTCTTCCATTAGTTCTGAAATAACTTTGAGATATTTTGAGGTTCTCAATCTCATACATCAAACTTCATCAAAGCTTAAAAATGCATGAAGTTCTTGATTTTAACTTGTGTTTTCAAAAGACATAATTTCATTTCAAAAGCTTTGGCCTGATCGAATATAGTATTAATTAATTAATTCTTGAGACGTGAGTTTAATTCATTCAAATGAATTATTTATATCCACTCAAAAGGCAAATTCACACATCCATTCAACACCTTTGAATTCAGTGACGGGTTTTCTTTTACTTCCTCTTTAAGATTAAACACTTGAGGCAAAAACACTTATTTGGCTGACTGTTGGGGTTTTATGTCCTCTTTCAAATGGTTTCATTCTTTGATGTGGCATAGTTTCTAATCTTACAGTAGTTTCAGACAAGTCTCCCTCTCTGCAAACATACCCTCCACCTCCATCCCCAACCACTTTTTTTCTTTCATGGTCAAAGCAAAATGGTTTGGTACATGGATTTATTCTAACTAAAGATAAATCCATTATTGTGTAATGTGCTTTTGGATGGCTGCAAAACACCACTTCGCATGTTGGACATCCCTGACCTAGTCAATTCTGTTGACTGGTTTCTTTATTAGAGCCTTGAAGGTCAAATGACATACCACTTGAGGAATTTCTTTTGGCAGTCTCTATTAGCAGTAAAGAAGCCTATGAAATCTAGATTGTCTATATGCATATTTATAAATAATGAATTATCAGTATTTCTATTACAGGGTTTTCTCAATTCTAATTTCTATTTAGTCACAAACCTTTTGGCTAATTTGAGAGAACATTGTTACTACAGTATTGCTGTTGATTAATGCTGTTTTCATTTTGGATTTTGCTATTTGATATTTATGAAATTGATTAACCAAAGAATGTTTTATAATATTATTTGTCTCCTTTTATTTGTAGATGCCGTACACAGAGAATAATGTAAAAATAATAACAAAGTGAACAATGTCTGGATTGTCCTTTATCCTGATATATATGTTCTGGGTCACAATGTTCCATGTAAGACTGATCCATCTTCTTTGTATTCATGATGAAATCTCAACCAAGCAGATTCCTTCCATAACCTTGCATTATAATAGTAAGTAGCTCAGAGAGCAAGCATGGAATAATGACATATTAGTTATAACTGAGCTCATTAAACTTTATTATTAAGCATGTTATTCAGAGAGCAAGCATGGAATAATGACTTATAACTGAGCTCATTAAACTTTCTTGTTATAGAGATTATTCAGAGAGCAAGCTTGGAATGATAATTTATAACTAAACTCACACAAAACTTCATTGTTACAATTATATAATAAGTTACTCAAAGATTAAGTATGGATAAATGATTTAGAAATAAGTTCATGCAAAATATTAATACTGTGGGTTAAATGTAATTTAGATATATATAACAGAAACTGAACTAAACATAAAGTTACTTTGTAGTTGTAAATTACTGTAATTCTTTTTTAGATTTTTCATTTTTTCAGTCATTTTATTGCAGGATACATTGTTAACAGAATTACAAAACATATCAAACTTACTATACGGTATTGCCACTGTTTATTTAATTTAATTTTAGTACTGCATGTTCCAAGTGATTGCAAATTGTGTTAAATAGCAGATCTTATTAAAAATGATTGGTTACAGTTAAATAACAGTAAATATCAAACTTGAATAATTAGATTAATTAACAGTCACTGTTAAACTTGAATTTGAGCTCAAAAGATTTAATTTGTCCCACAGTTCATATAATATATATCACACAATATGTATGCTTTAATCTAAGAGCTAACATGTGAGTTTTTTCACAGTATACAAATAACACTATATCTAAAAAGAAATTCTTGTTACACACATCTTTATTTTCACAGGTAGTTTCAGAGTTAAAAATGAATATCGTTCCAAGAGAGAAGATGCAAGTATTTCTGGGGAAAAAGATAGGTACAAGCCAATCCGTATTCATATCCATCACTCTTCAAGCAGCGAGTTTAATTTTGAAAAAGAAGAAATGTTAAAACATGCTATTGCAATGGCTGTTGCAAACATTTCCAGCATTCTCTCAGGTAACTGAATGCTTACATGAAGTTTATCTGTAAACTTTAGGAGCTTCTTATGCATTTGAGGGTGTTTGTAAAATGTGCTGAAATAATTATTTTAAGGATTGTTGTAGCTTTGACTGCAAGCATTGAATAAACAATGTGCCTTCTTCATTTCAACCTTGACAATAGCACATTCAAATTAGAAAGCAATCAGATTAGACCATATCTTTTCTTTGCTCCTTAAATTTCAAGAAACAACTGATATAGATTTTGTTCTCCCAGATTGAGAAATTAACTGGTAGTGTACATTTATTTCCCTTACAGTTGTAGGTTGCCATCAGAAAACTAAATCACATATCTGACTTTCCATATTAAGAGTAATCGCCTTTTGTGGGGAATGAATTTACAAGCAAAGAAGTGTGAGAGGGTGATTCATTCACTATGGATACTAACTCATAACTTACTGTAGCTTAGTTTACCTTTGAAAAAGGGCTTCTTTACTTATATCCATACACTCGAAAGTGAATCATTGAATTTTGTTTAGTGGCTCTCTTCATCTTCAGAAAATTATCGTACAAGTGTATGTGTTTGATAACCACATTGAAGATATGGTACACATATGCATATGTCTCTTTTTTTTTTTTACACATCTTTACTGGCACATTATTGTATCACTGTGACATAATGAATTTGTCCTTATTTAATCACTATTAGCATATTGTCTTTACACAGTGCAGTTTATTCCTAATCTGTTAACTGAGCCCAGCACCTGAAGTGGTATTCCTTTCTCTTTCCCAGAAATTCTGTCAGGCACAGGTATTAGTTGAGCTCTTTGTATCTGTTGATGTTAAGTAATTCTGTCAGGCACATGTATTATTAAGTTCTTTGTATGTGTTGATGTTAAGCAATTCTGTCAGGCACATGTATTATTAAGTTCTTTGTATGTGTTGATGTTAAGCAATTCTGTCAGGCACAGTTAGTAGTTAATTTCTATGTGTCTGTTGATGTTAAATAATTCTGTCATGTACAGGTTTTAGTTGGTTTACTTGTGTGTATTAATGTTAAATAATTGTCAAGCAAAGGTATTGGAAGTCTTCCATGCAAAGATAGGAGAATTTGCACCTCTGTTACTTCTTAGTACAGAGAACACAGATGCAGAAAGCATATTTAACACCGCACTGACCCAAGCAGCCAATGTGATCCTTGGCAAACAAGGATGAGCAAAGAAATCTTGGGTTACATCTGACATCCTTGATCTGTGTGACAAGCGTTGAGAGCTAAAGAAGAAGTCAGAAGTAGAAGGAGCAAAACAATACCAGATTATCAACCAGATTATCTAGAAAAGCATGAAAAAGGCAAAGGAGACATGGATTGAAGACCAGAGTAAAGATATAGAAAGTAATCTAAAGAAAAATAATAGCAAAAAAGCATACCAACTGGTGAAAAACTGACCAGTGTAAAACAAGAATGCTCCTCCATCATTCAAGATAGTGAATGGGAATTGTCTTACAGAAGACCAAGACATTCTTAAGAGATGGACAGAATACTGCTCAGACGTATACAATCATAGACCTACAGAGGACCCAGACATACTCAACACCCCACCAGTGACCAATACTGACAACTACCCCATCCTCTGAGCAAAAGTAGAGACTGCAGTGAAATTATTGAAAAAGGGAAAGGCAGCAGGAGTAGACAACATCTGCAGAACTAGTCGTAGAAGGGGGAGAAGCCATGATAAGCACCCTACTAATAATCTGCAATAAGATCTGGCAGACAGGGGAATGGCCAATACCATGGACTTGGTCACTCATATAACTTTCCCAAAAAAAGGCAATTTGCAGCAATGTCAGAACTATCGTACGATAAGTCTTATATGCCACCCAAGCAAAGTCATGCTAAAGATCATATTAAACAGACTGTAGCCGCAGGCAGAGGAAATCATAGCTGAAGAACAGGCAGGCTTCAGACCAGGGTGAAGCACAACTGAACAGAACTTTAACCTGAGATAACAGGTGAGAAGTACCTCCAGCACAAACAAAATCATATCTTTATAGATTTTAGAAGGCTTTTGACAGTATGTGGTATGCAGCCCTTTGGTCCACCATGAAGCTGTACAACATCAAAGTCATAGAAAGCCTTTACAGCAAGACCACAGGCTCATTCTGCTTCAATGGCCAAATAGGAGATTGATTCAGGACAACAGTGGGAGTCAGACAAGGCTGCTTTCTTTCACCTAAAGAACCATGACAGATGCTCTGAAAGACCATGAAGGAACTATCAGTATTGGAGGCAGAACAATAATGAACTTACGCTTTGCTGATGACATCGATGGCCTTGCCGGAAATGAGGAGGAGCTAGTTCATTTGGTGGAAAAACT
This sequence comes from Sinotaia quadrata, assembly GCA_028829895.1. Classification (NCBI taxonomy): domain Eukaryota; kingdom Metazoa; phylum Mollusca; class Gastropoda; order Architaenioglossa; family Viviparidae; genus Sinotaia; species Sinotaia quadrata. The sequence continues at coordinate 93,002,447 of CM054177.1, forward strand.
GGACAGGACAGCTACTGCTTTTGGTATGGAAATCAGTGCAGACCAAATTGATGACCAACAACATCAGTGGCATTGGCAATGACATCATGATTGGTGATCAGAAACTGGAACAGTTAATAAATAAGTTCTTAGAAGCCATCGTGATAGTTGAAGGATTAAACCAGAAATACTGTCCAGGATTGTGCTGACAATAACAGCAATGGCAAGGCTGAAGACAGTTTGGAAAGAGAGAAACATCTCAGTCAACTCAAAGATCAGACTGATGCGCTCCTTGGTTGTATCTTTGTTCTTATATGCATGTGAGTCATGGATCGTCACAGTGGATCTCGAAAGGAGGATACAAGCTACTGATATGAGATGCTTTCGAAGGTTGTTTGGCATTTCATATAGAGATCATGTCGCAAATGATGAAATGAGAAGCAGAATTAGATAAGCCATTGGGCCCTATGAAGAACTATTGGCCATTGTGAAAAAGCACAAAATGAAATGGTATGGGCATGTCACACAATTAACAGGAATTGTCAAGACAATCATGCAAGGTACTGTGCAAGGAGGGTGAAGGAGAGAAAGACAGAGGAAAAGATGGGAGGATAACATCTTAAGAGTGGACAGGACTGAAGCTGAGTAATATGGCAAGATTATCAGAGAACAGAATGGAATGGAGGGAGCTGGTTGTCAGGTCATCAGTGGTGCCCCAATGGTCAACAGAACTAAGGTATAGATAGATAAAATTGTCATATACAATTTTTAGTTGATTTCTTTGTATCACTTGTTGTTAAAAAAGTTCTTTCATATACAGAGTTTAGTTGATTTCTTTAATCTTTTGATGTTAAATAATGGAGAGTTATTTTATAAACTATACTGTAACATTTTTATTTTATTTTTTTTAACAAAAGGACAAGATCTGCGGGCTGTTAGCAAATTTGTGAATTATAATAATTCTCACACTATTGTGCTATCATTTTAAAAACAGCATACTTAAATGCAGTTAAATCTGTTTTCATTTATTTTTTTATTAATTTGAATTTCACCTAATTCATTTAAATATGTTTAGTTTTCAAAATTCTTTCACTAGTATCCATTCTTAGTAAGGTCTACATTATTGCAAAAGGGTGAAGCAAAGATTTAATGATAACTGTGTAGAAGGGGTTCATTTTATAACTATTAATGATTAGTTTAAACAATTGATTAATGACTTAATTATTTAAATAGTTAATTTTTAATAAAACAAAATATCAGAGAATTTTGTTGACAATTCATTTTTACCAGTAAGACAGACAAGTATTGCTTCTTCACTAGCCAAAGCCAACACGTTCAGATGCATGATAGTGTGGCATTGTGGTCCACACTTGTTTTCTCCTTGTGTTGCCAGTCCCTTAACATATTAAACAAATAATTGTGCAAAAATATGTTATTGTTCTTTTGAGATTACATATCTGTATTATATTGTATCTGTAATACTCAAGACATCTTACTGAAATGTCATGGAGAAAGAAGGGCTAATTAATATTTTTATAAGTGAAATGTGTGTGTGATTATGCATTTTTTAAAAATAATTTTAATTATTAATACATGTGTTAACACAAAACATATGCATTATTATGTAATATATTTCATTATTGCTTTAATAAATGTTATTGCAACATTGCTAACTAGATAGATACACAAACCACCAATGCACAGTAAAGCAAAAACATAATGAAAATTTATTTATTAATATAAATTATAAACATTTTGCATTATTCTGAAATAAGAATACATCTAGTATTTGTTATCACACTCTTCATGCCTTGTGTTTAATCATTATTAAAGATTTTCTTAATATAGTGTAATTTTAATTTTCTTAATTAGTGATGCCATTAATGTTATGTCTGTTCTTTCTGTTTTAGTTATTCCAGTAAATGGACCATTAATTTTATTGCGTTCAGAAGCATGCAAAGTTATTTTTAGTGGTGGAATAAACAAAGGAAGGTAGGTACTCTTATCCTTTTAGTTAGGCTCCTATAGTCCCATTAGTCTAAGTCCCTTTAGTCTTAAGTCCCTTTAGTTAGTCTTAGTCCATTTAGTTAGTTTTAATCCCAGTAGTTAATCTTAGTCAATTTAGTTAGTGATGGTCTCTTTGGTTAGTTTTAGTTCCTTAGGTTAATCGTAGTCTCTTATTAGTTAATCTTTGTCCCTTTAAAAAGTTTAATAAATCAGAATCCTTATAGTCACTTTAGTTAGTCAGTGCTTTATGTTAGTCTTATTAACTTTACTTTGTCTTAGTCCATTTAGGAATCTTATTTGCTTTAGTTTATCTTAGTCACTTTAGTTATGAGGAGTACCCAGGGTCAGGTTACTTTGACAATTTAGCAATTTGTATAACAATTAAGTCTAGAAATAGGGATAGGCAAATTTACTCTGCCACAGATAGGCTTAGTCCATTTAGGTGGTTTTATTCACTTTTATTTGATTTTAATCCTCTTAGTTAGTTTTAGACTCTTTAGGTACTTTACTCACTTCAGTTAGTCATAGTCACTCTATTTAGTCTTAGTCTTTTTAGATCACTTTCTTCTCCAACATATGGCTATCAATATGTGTAAAGAAGGTCAATAAATTTAACAATAAATTTATTAAATCAGCAATAAAATATACAACATATGAATATAATCAAAAGAGCATTGACATTTACTTCACAGCAATGTTCAATTAATGCTGGACAGTCATTCAGTTTATCCTAACATAGATATAAGCAGTCAATTAACAAATGCATAATCAAGTTCATGGATATGAGAGTAGAGTTTCATAGAAATAATTAAAGTCAATCACATAACCTTTTCAAAGATGGCGGCTGTCTCTGGCAAATGTTCACAATCATGCAATTTGCAAGAAGTCACTGTCTTTCTTATTTAGGCCACAGCTCCATGTGTCCCTTTTAGGCACATTATAACTGTTCCAGAATCTTTGATGAGCTCACCAAGCACACCATAGAGAATCATGAATTTTTACATGTGCTATCAAGCACATCAGGAGGAATGTTTTCATGTGCATTTCTCAACACACCATGAGGAACATTCAAAATAATTTTTGTGAATTTTCGAGAACAAACTCACACCACCATTTCCACTGTATTGGCTCTCAAACAGAATTCACAGGAATCAAATCAATACGCTCTACTGATAAGTTGACGACAATGCAGGATTCACACATCAACTTGGCCAAGCAGAGTACAGTAGCCATTGTAGTATAAAGTGACAAAAGTATAAGGCTTGCTCTGCTCAGCAAAAGTCAAATAATTATTATTATTATATTAAGGCAGCATTAAATTTTAAGCGTATTTCATCTCTAAACTCCTTTCTCTCTTATAAACATTCTCAACTAACAAATCCTGCAACAATTTTGTTAGCTTGATACACACACAGCTTAAGAAATATGTCATCAATAAAAATTCACAGTATAATGTACAACGTAGTCACATTAATGAACATAGAAGTCATGGTTCAATTACATAAGCATTCTCTAATATTTTAAGTCTGTTCTTTTTTTATCAGTCTCTTCTTACAACTTTCCAGTTTTGTAAATTAACTGCCAGAGCTTGCTCTTTTATAGATGCTCAAGATTGAGGAATGGATACAAGGGGGAATTTTGCATTGATGAGTTTCAGGTAAGAAATTAGCAGGTTTCATATTTCTTCTCATATTTAAGAATTGTGGAAAATAAATTTTCCCAGTTATGTAAAATTTGAATCAGGTGTTTTTTATGTTAATAGGATGGTAGTTCATTTTAAATAATTTCTTCTTATTTTTTAGCTAAAAATAAATCTTAAAATTACAGATTAAGATTATATTAATAATTTTTTCCAGATGAAATAGACACATTTTATTTCAAGAATTAAGTAATTGTTATTTCAGGAAAGTTAACCAGTCTCTGTGTGGGAAGTGAAGGGGTATATGGGAGTGGAGGCAGGGGACAGTGATATATGAACTCTATAGGTTATTGTGCATGTAGACAACTTCAAAACATGTCAGGAAGCAAAGTATCAGCCTTCAATTCTCTATCACTAAATACATTTTGCAAAGTGTCTCATTCTAATACCATGAGATGATAGCATTCCCCCATTCAGCTGTTCTTATGCTACTTGTTACTTGTTTCCAACTTGTTAATTTGTTGTAGTTCTCCAGTATCCACTTGTTAGTTGGTACTAGTTCTCTAGTGTCCATTTGTTAGTTGGTATTAATTGTCTTGTATTTACTTGTTGGTAGTAGTTCAATCATCTATCATAAACAGGGGTAACTTCTAAGCAATGAATGGTGATTACAGCAAGTTCAGAATACACTATAATGTGATAACTTCTGCATCAGCTGCTTATATATTTAAATGCAAAATTGTCAACAAAGTCCTGGAGATGACTAGCTCCTCCAGAGCAAGAATGAATAATTAATTAAATTACAAATCCTAACTAGCCTTACATAATTATAATCAAATTAAATGCCATGAGGTTTTTTTCTACAGTATATTGAATTAACTTACAGTTTTTATTTCTACACCCGTCAAAAATTTAGATAGGGTGAATTCAATGACAATACAAAGTGGTGATAAAAACGAACAATGATATGAATGTTTGTGTAGAAAAATGGAAGAAAACACAACTGAAGTAGGGACATCATCAAAACAAGGTTTCCTCTCATGGGTAGGTCATATCTGTGAGGTGTCCTTGAACTGTGATGCCTCCACCAATACATCTATGTGGATTGTGAGTGAAACTCATGGTGTAGGTCAGGGTCGAAGCATTCCTGGACGATTGTCCTTGCGACTGGTTCATCTCTCACCATAGTTGGGCTACGTGGCTCGCCAAAAATGGTGGGAGTTCGAATACAGCAAATTTCACTACATTTAATTGTCCCAGTTACCATCGTAACTTCGTGGGGCACTCAATAAGGCAACAAAAAAAAAGACACACAAAGAAATAAATCCAGTTTACCCCTTCTCTAATTGTTTCTTGTAGTCTCTCCAACTGTCTCTTTCTTCTGGTGTTGAAAAACAAACTACATTCTCCCTAAGAATAAATTCACAACACAGACTGTTTCTTTCTCAAGGTTAAAGTCTCCAACTGTCAAAATCTCCATTATTTCTTTCTGAGACAAATTCTCAGCTGTCTTACTGAACTATCTTTTCTTAAAAGTAAATTCTCAACTCAACTGTCTTCTCAAAACAAATTCTAAACTGTTTTTCTTAAAGGTAAATTCTCAACTGTCTTTCTTTCCTCGTAGCCAATTCTGAACTGTTTTTCTCACACTTGTTCACAACAACTTCATCCAATGGGAATAGACCCAAAGTTACTTTGTTAAAGAAGTCCTATTCTCTAATCACTTTGATTTTGACACAACTCGAATCTGGTCATAAAGGCGATCATTAGCTTATGGTAAGTTAACTGACTGATAAAGAAAGAATGGACTTAGAAATATTTTGCACATTTGCTATTGATCTATGATTTGAATTGGAGAATGTTTATATAATTTAACCATTATTTCTATGTTCACTAATTTTATTACATTGCACATTATACCTGTGAATTTTGATCGATAATGCATTTCTTATGCTGTGTGTGTTTCAGGCTAATGAATATTGTTGTAGGATTTGTAAGTAGAGAATATGTGTGAGAGAGAAAGGAATTTATGAAATATGAAATATGCCTGAAATTTAGCGCTGCCTTAATTTGACTTTTGCAGAAATGAGCATGCCTTTTTAAATTTTGTAGTCTTGTACCCACATATATTACAGTAACTACTGTATTCTACCAGATCATATTGGTGTATGTATCCAGCATTATTGTCGAACTTGTAAACAGTAAACATGTTGCTGTAAGTTGATTCCTGTGAATTCCATTCAAGAGCCAATATGGCTGTGTTTTTGCATGTTGCTAATTTGTTGCTTTTTACTTCTTTACTTCTCGTATTATTTTCATCATCCATCATTTAGAAAAATTATTCTTTTATGCTCAGAGAGTATGTTTTATGACCGAATGGTTTGTGAAACTAGCTCTTCAGTTTTCTTTTATTCACTGCATGAAAGAGAACTCGTAGGACAATAAAGTTAAATCATATTCATAACAAAAATAGTAATTTGTCTACTCTTGTTTTGAAAGGATGAGTGCAGTGTCTGAAGTGTATTGTCACATATTGTGACATATACAATCCTCCACATACAATCTGACATACAAACACATCAGCATAGGTAACACTTGTATGCATAATAAAAGAGCCAAACAAACATCCATGGTGTATGTGTCAGACACTGTGACAAAAAACTTACATAGTGTTGACAAATCATTAAGGGACTGAATAAAGTTGTGACAGTGGAGATGTGGCATATAGTGCTATGCTACGATGATGTTTCTCCACTGTTCACTTTCTTTATTCAGAACCCCTCTCCCTTTGGTAGGCACAGGCACAGAGTGTGATGCTAATTCCACCTAATTAATGGTTATGATTATTATTATTAATTAATCATCCATGACTAATTACAAGTGATGAGAATCAATTTATGTTATTAATAATTCTCAAGAAGATGCCACTCATCTAAATTAATTGGCAGATATGCAGGCGCTGTAAACGTTTTCTCTCTTCCACATCATTAAAGACAAACATTTACTATCACAATATTTCCGTAGATGGGAGAAAATGAATCTATATTTAACGAGCCTTCATCCACCTATTTCCTTCTCCAACATAAGGTTATCAATAGTGTAAAAAGGTAAATCAACAACCAAATATATATATATAGCAAATAAATGAAAATCATTTCTTGACATCAATATTTCCATGAAACCATGTTTGAATAATTTCAATAGCTATACAGTCTCATATCCTAAGACATAATTCAACAGTTTAGTGTCATTACAAATCACAGGATAGTTCTTATCAGAGAACATAAATGGAGTTATTAGAGATAAGTGATTAATAGTTTGACCTAACCTTGTCTAGGTAAAGCAGCAGTGTAGTCTTTTGCGTGCTTTTCATAATAAAGTCACAAGTTTATTGTTCACATTATTACTGTCAGTTTGAGAAACAGTTTATTGATAGTTGGTAGACAGTAGACACTCAGATTTAAGGCTTGACATCATAAAGTCAGACAAATAGAGAGACAGAACGGCATACAGCATAAAAATAGTCAGTAGACAGACAACATATAGACATGGAGCAGAAGACATTTATTATTTTAATTAATTTAATTATTTTCAGATTCCTGATGAGCACCTTGAAGGATTGAATATTTACAACAGCACTTATTCACTGCCTGTGAAAGAAATTAAACATTCAGGCACTGGTGTCACTGATACAGATGTAATCTTGTACATACTGGTGAAAACAACTAAGTTGTGTTTATCTCATGTATGTGTACTTATCTTAGTGTTTAACTCCCATATGTTAACTTATTTTTAGTGTAGGTACATTTTCTTATGTAGCAGTTTCACTTTTATTGACTTAATGTTTAGATCATGTATGTTTACTTATTTTTGTTTTGGGGTTGCAAGTTATTTATCTTAGTGTGTAGTTCATATATATTTACTTTTATCTCTTGTATGTGGTATCTTTGTAGTTAGGTCACATGTTTATTTGTCTTTATTCATGTATGTTTGTTTGAGTTTTTTAGCTCACATGCATTTATTTAGTGTTTATCTCTCATATGTTTTACTTTTGTGTTGAGACCAAATAGTTACTTAGATTAGTGTTCAACTCATGTATATTAACTTATTTTAGTGTCTATATCATGCATGTTTACTTCATGTATATCTCATATATAACTTAGTGTTTAGCTCATGTATGGTTATCTCATATACATTTACTTACAATAATCTTTAGGTCATATCTGTTTATATACAGTGAGTTGTCGACTTACCACCGCAATTGGTTCAACAGAATGGTTGGAAGTTGATTTGGTTGTATGTCGGACTACCCATTATTTTACATGTGCTAAGAGTACTACGTACACTAGTGTAACACCTTAAAATCTGACTGCAGTTTGAGTACAGTACATGTATTGATATTTCTTACTACAATGTAGAAAAATGGAATATTTCAATGGGGAAGCTCAGTAAAAACGTTTATTAATATACTAAACCACAATGTCCAAGGCAAACTGATGTGACTAAGGTCAGCAATATATCAAAAGTTTTATCAGTTGCTCCTCTTTATCATCCTGCTGCCTGATTAACAAAGAAGCCTCTGTTCCTCCAGGTACCCCCTCCCACCGATCCTCATCTTATAAATGCACTGCAAAATATACAGTACATCTTCATGGTTGGGTCACAGATATAAAAGTTGATCAATCATAAGGCGCATAAGTCGTAAGTCGACGACTAGCTGTATCGTACTTTTATGTATTTTGTCTTAGTGTTTAGCTCATTGTGATGCCAATGCCACCTAGCAAATGGTTATTATTATTATTATTATTAATTAATTAATCATCCATAACTAATTACAAGTGATGAGAATCTTAATTTATGTTATTTAATAATTCACCACTTGTCTCTCTCACTTGGCAGATATGCAGGCACTGTAAATGTTTTCTCTTTCCAAAACCTTAAAGACATACATTTACTGTCACACAGTATTTCCATAGGTGGAAAACTTACTAAAGGATAAGATAAATCCATCTTTTAATCTATATTGAGTGAGCCTTTATCCACCTGGTGTGTTGCTAAATTTTAATGCCTACCAAAAACTTCAAAATTTATTTATTTTTGGACTATAAATGCTTGATATGTTTTCAGTTTTTAAGGTAAGGTAGTAATTTGCACAGAATATTTTATTTACTCTAATTTTTACAAACTGAAATTAACTTTTTATTCAGACAAAACATTCAATTTCCATATCTATCACTTAGTAACATTCAGCTTGTTTATATGTATCACCGAGTAATGATCAACAAATTTATAGAAACCAGTGGGTGAGTATGAATTTATTCCATGTACTTTTTTAAATGTTAATTTAGAAATAAATTATCCTGTTTCATTTAGAATTAAATTAATGTTGGTAATGATTATGTTAAAAATATTTAAACTAAATAATATTATCTTATTGTTTGCTATAAATTTAATGACCTTTAACTAATATTTGTGGTGTCAGTTATGTTTGTTATCCCATAGAACTAATCAAATATGTTGATTTCTGATGAAAGTCAAAATAGAATAGCATCCTAGTACCAAATCTGGTATTTCTTCACAAAGAACTAGTAAACTATAATTATTTATTGAAAGAATACATAGAAAAGCAAAGCAGTGTTAAATGTATATTTTCTCATAATTCTAACTAAAAATATGGTTATTCATTGAAAGAATGTCTAGAAAAGCAAAACAGTGCCAAGTCTGGTATATTTTCTCATAGAACTAAAAACTATGATTGGCCATTGAAAGACAATGAAAAATGCCAAGAATTGATTATATTTTTTTCAATAAACCAGTAGCAGACTTTGATTAGCCATTGAAATTTGGAATAGAATGGCATAATAATGCTAGATCTGGTTACATTTTTCTAGGACCAGTCAGTAATAGCTTATGCATCCCACTGTCAAGTGGATCAAGATGGCCGACCTATTGCAGGACTTGTTATATTTTGTCCATTTGCACTACTGCAGTCCACAGTCAACCAGCTTGTGCTTTATCAAGTAAACTATTGATTTTATTTTATCTTGTCCTTTATCAGGTAAGCTATAGATTTTATTGTATCAAGTAATCTATTGTATCAAGAAAGCTATTGATTTTAGTTTATCAAATAAGCTATAGATTTTATTGTATCAAGTAATCTATGTATCAAGAAAGCTATTGATTTTAGTTTATCAAATAAGCTTTAGATTTTATTGTATCAAGTAAGCTATAGATTTGATTTTATCTCTGTGAGCTATAGGTTTTATTGTTTCTTGTATCTTGGTAGGCCATAATTTTTCTTATATCTAGTAGGTTTTATGTTTTATCATATCTTGTAAGCCACATCTTTTATTTTGTAGAACTTGTCTTTCATTGTTGTAGTGTTTCTTTTAGGCCATATCTTTTATTTTATCAAGTAGGTTTTATGTTTTATCATATCTTGTAAGCCATATCTTTTATTTTATTCTGTAAAATCTCTCTTTCATTTTAATAATGTTTCTTTTAGTTATTTTATCTAGTAGGTTTTATCTTTTATCAATCTTGTAAGCCATATCTTTTATTTCTAGTAGAACCTATCTTTCTTTGTTGTAGTGTTTATTTTAGGCCATATGTTTTATTGTTTGTTTTTTTATTATATCCTGTAGGCCCTATCTTTCATGGTAACTGTAGGACCTATCTTTTATCTGTAGGCCCTATCTTTCATGGCATCCAGTAGGCCATATATATATATATATAGTTTTATCTGTTGGTCCTATCTTTCATGGTACCCTGTAGGTCCTATCTTTCATGGTATCCAGTAGGCCTTGTCTTTTGTTTTATCTATAGGCCCTATCTTTCATTATATCCTGTAGGACATATCTTTTATTTATCTTGTAGTCCTTTATATTTTTATTTTTATATATTGTTTCTTGTAAAATACATTGTAGGCCATATTTATTATATCTTGATGACCATGTCTTTTATTATACCTTGTAGGCCACATCTTTAATATGTGCTATAGACCACATCTTTTACTGTTTTATTGTACCTTGTAAGCCTTAGGCCATATCTTTTACTGTATCATGTATGCTGTATCTTTTACTGTTTTATCATGTAGGCCTTATCTGTTATTGCATCCTGTAGATTATCTATTTTAATATCCTGTAGGCTGTCTTTAGCCAGTGTATCTTAAACCACATCCATTACTATTTCATTGATTCATATCTTTGAGTTTTATTATGTTATCACTAAATAAGCCATATGTTATATAACTTTCCCTAAATAGGCCATATATTGAATCTTGATCAACTTTCACTAAATAGGCCATATATTGATCAACTTTCACTAAATAGGCCATATATTGTATGACTTTCACTAGAAAGGACATCTATTATATAGCTTTCACTAAATAGGCCATATATTGTATGACTTTCACTAGATAGGACATCTATTATATAGCTTTCACTAAATAGGCCATATATTGTATGACTTTCACTAGATAGGACATATATTGTATGACTTTCACTAAATAGGCCATATATTGTATGACTTTCACTAGATAGGACATACATTGTATAACTTTCACTAAATAGGACATATATTGTATAACTTTTACTAAATAGGACATACAATCTTTCATTTTATCTGTCTCTGTTTGTCTGCCCATCTGTCTGTCTCTCTGTCTAGGTAGGTAGGCAGGTGGGTAGTAGGAAGATAGGTAGGTAGGTGTAATTAAGCCACAGATTTGAATTAAAAGTTTTGCCTGTTTGAGCAATTCATGCTGACAGAAAGTTTTAGAGATTTTCAACAGATAGATTGATTGATTGATTGATCCATATCTTTTATTATATATTTGTCCTATAGAGCAGTTTTCTTTTTGCTTTTTTTATCTTTTAACATAACTTACTCTTTCTTTAGCTAAACCAATGTTAAAAAAAAAAAAACAATAAGTAGGGTCATGCCGTCCACCCCTACATACAGACACAGCAGCATTCAACATAAGAATTCAGTACTTTATACTATCATAAACTTATATTAAATACATAATAAGCAAACTTCTCCTTGAATTTTCTGTCATGTGTTGTTTTAACTGGACCTACATGTTCTCCTTTAGATGTGCTGTGGATTTTTGACTACTGACTTTTGCTTGTCCTAATTGGATGCTTGTTATGGGTTGCTGCAACTGACAAGTAAATTCTGCATTGATCTTTTTAACTGGATAAGCATGTTTTCTGTGGATTGCTGCAACTGATTAAAAGTCTCCATGGATTGTAAAACTGCATTAGCATGTTTGTTTTCTGTGGATTGCTGCAACTGATTAAAAGTCTCCATGGATTGTAAAACTGCATTAGCATGTTTTCCCATGGATTGGTTTAGGTGGATAACATGCTGGCTGTAGTTTTTCTATGACCTCATGCATGAACTTCACTTCTGAATTTTGTAAGTACCAAAATCAACATAAGCTGCAGATGATGTTTTAGTTTTTGAGTATAATCTGTTTGGGTGCATAAAAAACATAATATACATTATTTGTAATACCCAAAGCTTTTGTCTAAAACAGTAAACCCTTGTTTTAATTATTTCTGTGTAATAAATGTTTGATGTAACTAGCATTGAATGTTAATTTAATATTTTGTGCTCTGTATACTAGATCTGTGTGGTTTGTGTGCTGTCTGATACATAGTAGATCTGTATGGTTTGTGTGCTGTCTGATACATAGTAGATCTGTATGGTTTGTGTGCTGTCTGATACATAGTAGATCTGTATGATTTGTGTGCTCTCTGTATTATACATACTGGATCTGTATGATTTGTGTGCTCTCTGTATTATACATACTGGATCTGTATGATTTGTGTGCTGTATGTATGATACATACTGGATCTGTATGGTTTGTGTGCTGTCTGTATGATACATACTGGATCTGTATGGTTTGTGTGCTGTCTGTATTATATATACTGGATCTGTATGGTTTGTGTGTTGTCTCTAGGATACATACTAAACCTGTACAACAACCATACATCTTTTTCAGTCAGCTTATCATTCAATTTCATGTGCTCATTGTACTTTCCTGCTAAAATAAGGTGTGTTCACTGGTCTGTTGTGCTCTTATGGTCATTGTCTAGAAAGTCTTGAAATAATGGATGGATCCTTCCCCTCTGTAGTCCGTTCAATTCAGGGCTAACTGTAAGTGCAGTACTTGTTCATATTGTGAAATGTTGCATGAATAGAGTTTTGTAAATATGTGTCATAACATGTTACTTGTACCTTTTCAAGTGTACCTCTTAACATTGTATCCTTACAAGTATATCTCTTTACATTACTTGTCTCCTTCAAGTGTACCTCTGTACTTGTACTCTTTCAAGTGTACCTCTTAACGTTACTTTTATTTTTTCAAGTGTCCTCATAACTTGTATCCTTTCAAGTGTCCTCATAACTTGTATCCTTCCAAGTGTACTCTTAACATTACTTGCATTCTCTGAAGTGTACCTCTTAACATGTATCCTTTCAAGTATATCTCTTAACATTACCTTTATCCTTTCAAGTATTTTTGTACCTCTTAGCATAACTTGTAACCTTTCAAGTATGCCTCTTAACATTACTTGTATTCTCTTAAATGTACCTCTTGTAATTTGTACCTCTTGTAATTTACATTTGTAATCTTTCAAGTGTACCTCTTGTAATTTACATAATTTGTAATCTTTCAAGTGTACCTCTTAACATTACTTACATCCTTTTTAGTGTGCTCTTAACTTGTATCTACTCAAGTGTACCTCTTAACAATACTTGTACCCTTTTAATTTTTTCCTCTTAACATAACTTGTGTCCTCCCAACTGTACCTCTTAACATAACTTGTATCCTTTCAAGTGCATATTTCAGCAAGTTAACTTGTAACCTTTCAAGATGGCATTCATTAACTATTCCTTTTTTTTTCAGACTGTACTTCATGAAATGTTACATGTACTTGGGTTCTCAACAAAACTATTCAGCAAATTTAGAGAGTGCCATGGTAAATTCATTTTAGTTTCATTATAAATTTACCTTTTATTTTTTTAATGACAACAAATTATTTTGTCTCATAAATATAATGTTGTATTCATTGTTTTTGAGAGACTATTGTATGGTGTAGTTTTTCAGCATCACTATGATAGCTATAAACCTAGAGTGTGCATTACTACTAATTATTTATTAAACTACTTTTTTATTAACTAATAAACTAAATAGTTTCTACGTTAGACCTTTATGCATTTAACTTATCTGGAACTTGATGATCTGGATACAGCATAGTCATAAACTGTTCATGGCAGTGGAGCTGCCACAAAGTAGGGGAGTGAACTTGCCAAAAGATTTTTTTTAAAATTATTTTAACAGTGCATAATCTTTTTCCTTGATCTTATCAGGCCAAAGCACATGCAGAACACGTGATTTCATATTTTATATCATGCCAGAGAGAGCGCTAATTGAGAGTGCAATTTGTACACGACTAACAAGCCCTCATTACATTTCTTTAAGTAGCTTATAATTTAAAAGCTGCATTGATATTGTTGTTAATAAATCTACTTTATTAATTATTCATATAAAGTTATGTTTATATGATTCATATGTACACATGTGTGTACAAGTTTTATCCCTACTCATTTCACGATTGTGAATGTTTTTAGTGAAATGGTTGATTAAGAAATGTTTTTTATCGAATGTATTATTTGTAAACTAAGTGCACTGAGGGTAACTAGATTCATGCTTGAGGATAACAGGAAATGTAAGAGATTTCACATGTGTGGCAGAAAACCACTCAGGGAGCAAGTAAAAGGAACATTTTGAAATGCTTTTTATCGAATTGAAGTGGATGATAGGAAATGTAAGAGGTTTTTCACATGCAAACCCACTCAGGGAGTGAGTAAAGAAAAGGATTGAGTGAACTGAGTGCATTGAGAGATTAATTTTTCCTCTCACGTTAAGAATTTGAATAGCAATAAAAGAGAGAGTAATTTGTGTCTTCTTCGGTATCACACTGAAAGAGACAGTGAGAAGACTGAACATATTTTCCTGTAGTCATCGCCATTTTTTGAGTGCCCATTCAGTATGTTGGGAAATAAATGGGCTGCTTGAGAAACAGTGGAAGTTTGCTGGAACAAGATTGTCTTCACTCTAGTGGAGCTCGAACCACTACAGTGTCAAGGTAAAGCAGTCATATACAGCAGAGGCCCCCAACCCAGGGCCGTGGACCGGCACCGGTCCATGGATCAAATGGTACCGGGCTGCCCAATTTTATTTACTGATGTGTATTTCTCTCGGGTTTGTGCTACTTTCCAAGTTCTGGATTAGAGTCATGGCGGAATACCCTGAGATTGCCACCACACCACTAATCCCTATTGCCATTTCCGACATCCTATCTGTGTGAAGCAGAGTTTTCTGCAGTGACAGCAGCTATAACAAAACAATAGAATAAACTGGACATAAGCAACACACTTCGGGTGTCATTGTCTCCTATTACCCCCAGATGGAACCATCTCATTGCAAAGAAACAAGCTCAGGGTTCTCATTGATTTAGCTAGTTCTAGTGAGTTAAAATGTTAAATCACTTTATATTCATTTTTTGCTGTAACTGCACATTATTTTGAGGGCACGTTTAAATACAATTAAATTAAAATTATTAAATCAAAATTATCAAACATTGACTGGTCCTCGGCGATAAAAAGGTTGGGGACCACTGATATACAGTACACTCTACCTGGAGACAGCCAGTGGCCTTGAAACAGATCTATTCCATGGATGGACCGATTGTGCCAGGCAAACGTGTGATGGTCAACAATACCATGCTGCGAGGACACCCCACTGATGGTGAGAAGCGACATCAACCCGTCACTGCTACAGCAGTATCTTGTGAAACCACTAGACCCAACCTCAGACAGGCAGTCAACGTTATTGGACTGCATCCAATACTGTTTTGACACCAGCAAGTGTGCCATGAGGGAGGGCCAGAAGTATGCAACCCCCCCACCCAGGTCTATGTGTAGTCTATGACTTCACTTCAATTGTCTCCCTTGTTTCTTCATGGCATTCATAATATCCTTTTTTCATCAGACTGAACTTACTCAGTTTCTAAAGAGTGTGTGAGTAATCAAAATTGAGCTATTTAGAAAAACCTCAGTGCACATAATTAATAAGACTGATTAAGAATTTAATTGCTATTTGTCTTATATACTTGTAGGAAGGCTCAGTAGCCAGACTTTTCATTAACCCTTTTCATAGTGAACTTTATGCTAGTAATAGTATTGTTGATAGAGGAAGTTACTGCATTATTATCTATTATCTATTTAAATTTATTGCTTTTTTTTTTGTATTGTTTACCTCACCACATTATTATCTATTATCTATTTAAATTTATTGCTTTTTTTGTATTATTTACATCACCACATTATTATCTATTATCTATTTAAATTTATTGCATTTTTTTGCATTGTTTACATCACCACATCATTATCTATTATCTATTTAAATTTATTGCTTTTTTTGCATTGTTTACATCACCACATCATTTAGGGACATTACCCCCACCCCAGAGAGCATGTTTGCAAATGAATGACTTGCAAGGTGAATGATTATCACCGCATGAAAGAGAGCACATAGAGTGATAAAAATTGAATCATACTCTTTCAAAAATAGTATCTCGTCTGCTTTTGTTTTGAAAGAGCGAGTGTGGTTTGCCATTTTCTCTTCTGTCCTGCAATGTATCTACATGTTCATTCCACATGCAATGTATCTACATGTTCCATTCCACATGCAATCTTGCATACAAATATGCCAGCATACGTAACCCTTGCATGCATAAATAAAAAGAGTCAGACAAACATCCATGGTGTGTGCATGTGGATTTGTGACGAACAGCTAACAGTCCTACATAGTGTTGACAAATCACAAAACCGCTAAGCCTTTGGTGAGGGTGTGGTGTGACAGGAGCAGTTTTTGAATTATATGATATTCTCTACTCAGATGACTGTTATGTGAATATTTAAAATCTTCACAAATGACTGATTCTCAGCATATGTGTATGTTTTTAGATTAATTTTAAATTTTTAAGAAGGTATACCTGATTTTAAGGAAATGGTATGTGATTTTAATGTTTATTGTAGTAGGACATAAATGGGTCAAAATCATTAATATGTGTTCTTTGCTGCTGTTGTTCTGTCAGATGGAGCATGTGAAATACGCAAGCACACAGTACGTCAAGAGGAGGGTGTGATAAGACTCATAACACCAGCAGTTGTCAATCAGACAAAACAGCACTTCACTTGTTATAACCAATCAGAGTTTGGTGGACCACTGGAAGTGATTGTGAGATTCACTATTCAAACTCTAATTAAGATACATAACCATTTCATTGATTGACTGATTATAACCATGCAATACTTAAACTGTAAATAAACTATTTAACCATTTGAGATCTATAATATTTCATTGACTGATTTTAATCATGATATATTCTACTGAAACTAAATGATAATATGCTGAGAAAATATAATTTACTTAAGTATTTGAGATCTGATAATATTTCATTGATTAATTGATTACAATCATTATCTAAACTATAAATAAACTATTCAAGATCTAATAATAAATTTAATTTATTGATTGTTTATAATCATGAATTAAGCCATTGAAGCTATGAAAATATACTTAATCTTTGAGATTTACTAATACGTCAAGTAATTCAGCCACTATTTATATTTTAAAATACCCTTTGTCACAATAAAGAGAAAAAATATTAAACCATACATACATTAATACTATCTTCTCAAGAACTGAATCTACCAGTAAGAAGATTGTCCTTTTACAGACCATCACAGACCTTGTACTCTTGTCAGATTGATAAGTAACAGCTGTCAGCTTGGATACCCGATCAGCTAACACTCGTATAACAAATGCTGGCTGAACTGAGTCTTCATTTATTATCTCCCTTTAATATGTTGATTAGAATGAATGTGTTGTCTAGTTTGTATATGACACAAACAATTAGCAGTTTGAAAAAATGTCTGATCTGGACACCTACCATCTAATACATTTGTATAATACACATATGGATTAATTTCTGTTTTATATCATCCAGAATAACAGGCCAACCTCACATTGGGACTCAAGAAAAATGTACACATCACTTATGACATCTTTTGGAAATCAGGTAATTTATTGGGAAAAGTGATTATGGAGCTTCTTAAAATGACACTAATCAAAAATAATTTTTATAAACTTATTGTAGGATTTCAGTCAGTTATATCATTTGATAGCTCTCTGTGTTCATTGGTATTTTATATATTTTTGGCTATACATGTTCTGAGAAACCTTGCTAATCCAGACTGTATGTGGGATGAAGGGGGCGTCCAGATTAGGACAAAACTGGGATTAGTGGGATGAAGGGGGTGTCCAGATTAGGACAAAACTGGGATTTGTGGGATGAAGGGGGTGTCCAGATTAGGACAAAACTGGGATTTGTGGGATGAAGGTGGTATCCAGATTAGGACAAAACTGAGATTAGTGGGATGCCATTATTCATGCCTTTGACAGTTAGACATGAAAATTAATTACTTAAGGTCAGATTATTTTGAGCAATATGTAGGATGCTAATGTTGGACAGACATGTAGGTTACTAATGTTGGACAGACACATGTAGGATACTAATGTTGGACAGACATATGTAGGATACTAATGTTGGACAAACATGTAGGTTACTAATGTTGGACAGACATGTAGGATACTAATGTTGGACAGACATGTAGGATACTAATGTTGGACAGACATGTAGGATACTAATGTTGGACAGACGTGTAGGTTACTAATGTTGGACAGGCATGTAGGTTACTAATGTTGGACAGACATATGTATGGTACTAATGATGGGCAGAGATAGGAATCTAATGTGGCAATGCCATATATACAAGAATAAATTTATTAAATCAACAGTCAAATATACATGTAACAAATACAATGAAAAAGATTACTTGACATCAATATTTCCACAAAACCACATTCAAATAAGTTTAATATCTATACAGTCTTATATCCTAACACACAATTCAATAGATTAGTGCTAATTTGAATGACAGGATAGTTCTTATCAGGAAACAGAAATGGAGTTATTAGAGATAAGCAATAATAGTTTTTTCATAACCTAGTTTAGGTGCTTTCTCAGTAGTCTTTCGCATGCTTTTTGTAAGAAAGCCACAAGTGTATTGTTCACATTACTACTGTCATTTCCACATGATTCCCTTGTCACATTGTAGAACACTGATTCGGTGCTGTTCTCTTGAGTATAACCTACTAAAATAGTTTTGGATATAATATAAAATAAGTATTACTGTCAAAATTAATATAAATGAAACATGAAACAGATTAAATAATGTCAATATCATTCTAAAAGTGTTATAATTAATAGTATAAAATAGTGTGGTAACCATTCTAAAATCAATAATAAGTAAATTTTAAACAACTTATTTTCATACTTTTTTCTCACAGTAGTGTGAAACAAATAATGTATACTTGCAGCATGAAATAAATAATAAACAACTATTTTCATACTTTGTTCTTAATCATTTTTTTAAGTAGTGTGAAATAAAATAATCTTAAATGCAACATTAGAATCTCTATGAAATAAATAATAATGGTTTTCACAGATAGGAAACAAATGTTAAAATATATTTTTTCTTCTGATCAGTACAAAAATAATATAAAGTGCAAGGTTCTTTATGCAGTCCATATAGAAATAACATTTGCAATAATAAGTACTGTGTTATGTTTACAGCACATATCAGCATTGGACCCAATCACACTGGCTGTATTTCAAGATTCAGGCTGGTACCAGGTTAACATTTCTCGTGCTGACCAACTGCTATGGGGAAGGAGTAAGATTCCACTTGAGCTCATTTTACTTCTGTTTTAGTACAACTTATATTTCTTTCAAAGACTTTCATCTCTAATCCATTAAAAATGCTAAAAGTATATTTTGCTCTTTGTCAGAACTGCCTACCTCCCATTTTAAATGGAAGAATCTTCTTGTCTTACCTCTAATCTTCCGCTCTTCCACTTATGGAAGCATTTGATAATTTTCCAATCAGTTATGACAGGATTAAAAACCTGGTTGTCTCATATGCAATCACCCTCTGTGTTGGCTGGTCACCAACATCAGTCAATGATAGTCTTTATATAAAATACTATCAGGCACCATATAACAAATTGCTAGTCAAAGATACTAAAATAATCATTGATAGTTTGATTCTCTGGTTGACTAATTGTATCTGTCAAAACGCACTAAGTGTTCAGAAATGTGCCTGGATATTTTGGTGGTTGGCACTCATTTTAAACTGGAGTATTACCGTATCATCCAATATTAGTATAGTATTTATAACAGATTTTCTCCATTGAATTAAATGCATTAAAACATTAGAATGTTCAGGGGTAGGGTTAGTGTTGAATCAGAATCTGATTAGCTAACATGCATTAAGGGCACATTCGTCATGAGAAATCAATTTTTTTCTTATTTAATTTTTTTTAAAGTTTTGAGATTTCTATACTTTTGCATACTTTCATGCAGAAAATATGTTTTCTTATTAAAAATTGTGTTTTTGTGCAAATAAATTTGTTTTTCCAATTTACCAGTTTTCAAAAAAGCATTTTCTTTGCATAGTATTGGCAATAATAGTCCTCTTTGCATCATGATAACTGCTAATTTTTAAAACTAAATCATAGAGTGTTATATATCAAATTAAAATGCTTTACCTCCCCTATTCAAAAACGTCTGCTGCACATTTCTTAATACCTCAGATGTACATGGTTTGAGAAATCTTGACCCACTACAAGTGCTTTTTTTGTTCATAGCGTTTTTTTTCACTTGTAGTTTATCCTCTTCAACTTGATTTATTCGTCCACCATCTTTTCCAATGTAGAGATGATTTATTTATTGTTTCGTCGGCACTAAGTTTTGGTGACGATCTATGACATACTACTTAAAAATTACTTTAATCAATATCCCATTTAACCCGTAGCCTGTCAGGCAAAAAAACGCGCGTCGGCAGCGCCATGTCAGGCACTTTTGCCGTTCAGTGATAATTTGTTTGGGGTACTTTCTTAAAAAATCAAAAGTGAAGCTAATACTAAATGAATTTGAAAAACGTTAATTGTAAACTATTACATACATATTAATAAAATATGTATGTATTTTTAAAAAATTTTTTAAAATTAAAAAATATATAAATAATAAAAAGTTTTTTTACCTTTTTGTTGAACTTGCGATTTTCATCATCTGTTGTCGTATTCCTGGAGGATTTTCATTTTATTACACATTTATTTAATAGTCCAAATTGTATGGAGATGTTTAATCAATATTTCAGAATATTAATCCAAGATTTTGCATTATTATTAGTTTTTTTATATCAAGCACACACCACCAAGTACTTTTACTCAATGGATATAGCGTGAGAGATTTGAAATAGATCTAGAAAAATAGATCGCATCCAAGTAGATAAATCCAATTGAAGTGAAGAAAAATATTCCACATATGTCCAGTTCAGTATTTTTTGTGCACATAAAAACTATTTCCATAAGAATTTTTTTTACACATCAATACAATAAGTCCCCAAAACTGATACATTTCAGTCACCTCTGTATCACGCCACTGTTTGATAGAGACGAAGTTAGATCAATAGTAGATCTGTGGCATAAGTATTCGTGAACTCGACAATTTTTTGCACAAAATTCACTGGTAAAAATGCTTCCAAAATATCAACTTCTCCAGTATTTTCTGCAAATGGCATTTATATTTCACTATTTCCTGCAAAAGCATGTGGCTTTTCCATGCACGTAACAGACGCCGATGCCACGCTTCGACACGACCGGTTTTCAGTTTTCGTAGTGCTGGCCTCGAGGTCAACTGCGTCTAAAATTTCAATAGGGGCTGGTTGAACATTTTTATTTTCTGATAAGAAATCAGATTCATCTAAAATTAATCAAATTCTGACCCAGCTGTGGCTTCAAACTGTGAGTTTGAAAACATCGAAACTTGCCATGGAGATCAACACAAAATGTCTGCGCGTCTTCACAAAGACAGTGGGTTGTATTGAAAAAGCCGCCAATTCAAGGTCATTAACATACTGATTATAAGTATCCAATGAAAAAATTTATAACAGATTGGGTGTGGAAGCCAAACATATCTTTCAATTTTTCTGATTGGTTATTTTTAATGAATGGTTTCATGAATGAACGAACAACACGCACGTATCCGTAAGCCTGTGACATACCGTGGAACGCAGTCAAGGGCTCAGTCACTTCCGGTTGTGACATAACTTGACACCCAGACTGCGAACGGGTTAAAGAACTTTCTTCCATATCTCCAGTTAAAGAATATTCTTCCACATTCCTTTAAACTTTCTTCCTTGCTGATTATTAGAACTTTCTTCTGTGCTCTCTTTACAAGCTCATATAAATAATTGCCTATATCCATACAAATACGAGTAACAATGATTAATACTAAGAAAGAATGCCATTAAGTTGGTTCCAATAGATATTGTTCATTTAAATAACAAAGGTACTCATTTGAACAGTAAAGACACATTGCTATTAATTTGAAATTTAAGGACAGTGGTAATTAATTTAATTAATTTGAATAGTTAGGATGTTAGCATATTTGCAGTTATAGACATCATTCGATTCAGATAGGTGGTTAGATGAATAATTTATTGGATAGAAATAGATATTGCAAAGAGACAGATTGTAAAAACATTTAGAGATTGATGTTTTGTCAGACAGAATAATGTAAATAAGCAAGTTGGGCCAGAGGTATATTTAAAAAATATTTTTCTGTACAATTTCAGATGGTGGATGTCATTTTGGGTCACCAGAAGTTTGTCTTTTGGACAGGGAGCACTTTTGCTCAGACAAGTAAGTACTTGTTTTAATTTGCTTCACTATTCTTTCTTTACACTTATTGTTAACAGACTCATTGTACTCACAAAGAAACATTGACAAAAGCATATATGAAGTATCAGAAACTAATGAAGTATCAAGTAAGTAATTTGCAATTAAGTACTCATTGATATGAAGAGTTATGGACCAAGTATTTAGTGAGTATTTGGTAACTAAGCACTCATTGATATGCTGAGTTATGGACCAAGTATTAAGTGAGAAAAATGATAATTAAGTAATCATTGATAAGAAGAGTTATGGACCAAGTATTAAGTGAGAAGAATTATAATTAAGTACTCATTGATATGAAGAGTTATGGACTAAGTATTAAGTGAGAAAAATGATAATTAAGTACTCATTGATATGAAGAGTTATGGACCAATGGTGTTTTGGTGAACTCTGACCATTTGTTTAGCCTTTGAGAGTCACTCTACTCCAGATTATTTTTTAAATGTTATTTTCAAACTGAGGCAAAATGATGAATTCGCCAGAGTTAACTACAACATAAAGAATAAATACGGAAAAAGTGTTGCATCTTGTAGCATTTGATTAGAGTGTTAACTCTTTAACTACTGCCAAATATTTGATTTTCACAACAGTGATTGAAGATGTTCATGTGTAAATGTATTTAGCTTGTGAAGGTTGTAACCAATTCAGTCTTCGATGTATTCTTCATCATTGAGTGTTTCTCCTTTCTTGATGTCATTGTCATTCTAGACAAGCTCTCATTTTCAAATGCCACTTGTTTCTGGACATATCTGTCACTTTCAAGTTCAATTTTTTATACAGTCTTCAAAACTGAATAATTTTATAGTTTTTTTAGCAGCAGCTAGAGTTTGTGTTATTGCTTTCTTAAGAATATTGCTGAGCTAACAGTCCCTGTCACAAACTCATTTGATTTTTCTGATCACCCATAAATTGATCAGAAAGTTTGTGGTATGCCTCACACTGATAATTTATGTTATATTCTTTTATCATTCACAAATTGATTAGACACTTTATTAAATGTCTCATATTGATCAGACATTTTGTCAAGTGTGTCATATTAACATTTTAAATGTATTTTCTCATCACCGCAAATTGATCAGAGACTTTGTCATGACTCTTACTGACATTTTGCATTGTATTTTCTTAATTTGATCAGAGATTTTGTCATGTCTCACCCTGATATTTTACATTGTTTTCCTTGCAAAATGATTTAGTAACTAGGTCATTCATCTCACACTGACATTATACATTGTAGCCACATTATTCGCAAAGTGGATTTTTTAACCATCCCATTGCCAGCATGACTCGGCTAATCCTGGATAACCTGTCTAGCCACTATCCCCGGGTCTGCACTCATCCCAATGGAAAACACTGGGGACAGCGACAGCAACAACAACCAAGAAGTCATCAACAATAAATTACAACCGTAGTAGTCCACAGAAGACCAGATTACTAAAGGCCCTGCCAACCAGACAGTTTCTTCACATGAACGCCATGGACCCACTGGCCCCCATTCATCATCATCTCTGTTCAACTGTCCAATCAATGACCCTCCACTCCCTCTGTCATCATCAACAACTCTACAACAGTGGAACACCTCGTGCCAAGCAGCAAAATCGACTCGGGTCAGAAGCTGCCATCAAGAGCATTGATATTTAGGAGGAGATTAGCACTTGTGCAAGCTGGTTATCTGGAGTCATCAGATCAACAGAGTTTTTAATCAGAAAGAAAATAAAGATATCTTTTTTTTAATTCTGCAAAAACTATTACATTAATTTGGTGCACATTTGTGTTTGTTTAACTGACAAGAGTGTATTACCACTACTACATCTACCAGTACTGCACCCACCACTATCACCCTTAGCAAATGCACTAATATTTATTTTGTGTTGTCATCGGTTACAGGTTTATGGGCAATAAGTATGGCTAACAGATTGTCAAACCAATGCATCAGATATGTTTCTTGCAGTGGAAAAACAAGCATAGAATTGCATTTCAAATGTCACCAGATCTAAATTTAATTAATTGCTATCAAAATTAACCATTAATGAGTTACTAGTTGTCAAATTTACTGTTAATGAGTGTGTATCAAAATTAACTGTTAATGAGTGTGAACTGATATGATAATGTATTGTTAATGAATGTATATTGCCTGGGAAACTGATTGATGAATCATTTAGTGTAATTTTATGACCCATTAAGCTCAGAATTAGAAAGAAATTTAGGATACCATGGAAAGTGTGTGAGCTGTCCACATACAAACTTAGCATATTTCTACAATATCTCTGTATAAACATTAAATGTATAACATATTTCTACTGTAACCTGAATAAACATTAAATGTATAACATATTTCTACTGTAACCTGAATAAACATTAAATGTATAACATATTTCTACTGTAATCTGAATAAACATTAAATGTATAACATATTTCTACTGTAACCTTAATAAACATTAAATGTATAACATATTTCTACTATAATCTGAATAAACATTAATTGTATAATATATTTCTACTATAACCTGAATAAACATTAAGTGTATAATATATTTCTACTATAACCTGAATAGATGTTTACAGTAAATGTATAGCATGTCTACTATAGTCTAAATTACAATTTATTATAATATATAGTATATTCCTACTACAATCTGAATAGATGTTTACAGTAAGTGTATAACTTATTTCTGTTATAATCTGAATAAAGGTTTAATGTATATATATATATATATCATTTCTACTACAGTCTCAATAAAGGTTTATTTATTTATTTATTTATTTGAATGACAAATATGTAGATCTGTCTAAACCCATTCTAATTTAATAAAAATTAATCTATCATTTAATTTTATTAATAACAACTTCTACAGCAGGTTATTTTTGTTTATAATTTTAAATTATCAATCTTTCTTTTTCAGTTCCTCTGGTTGTCATTATTTTAGACAAAGCCGAGCAGTTTGTGATGCAACAAGAACTGGGAACAAGTGTGGTGTTTATACTTCAGGGAATGAGGTAATTGTCTTTGCCAGGAACAATGTTTAGTTTTATACTTTACTGATGGAGGCAGAAACAGTTCAGTGGTTTCATATTTCAGTGACTCAGGCAGAAACAGTTCAGTGGTTTCTTATTTCAGTGACTCAGGCAGAAACAGTTCAGTGTTTTCATATTTCAGTGACTCAGGCAGAAACAGTTCAGTGGTTTCATATTTCAGTGACTCAGGCAGAAACAGTTCAGTGGTTTCTTATTTCAGTGACTCAGGCAGAAACAGTTCAGTGGTTTCATATTTCAGTGACTCAGGCAGAAACAGTTCAGTGGTTTCATATTTCAGTGACTCAGGCAGAAACAGTTCAGTGGCTTTTTACTTTACATTCTACATTTTACTGTGACTTAACATCTAAAATGTGTTGTTTACATTCTACACATTACTGTGGCTTATGTTAAAGACATTATGTCAGACATTTCTACTCTTTGAATTACTACTTTAATTTATTGTGAGTTGTATCATTTTATTTCTTGGCAATAATTAACATTTTTGCTAGATCATTATCATTTGTATGATAAATATGTTTTATATTATTCATTAATCTGTAATTTACTGTTAGAACATTAGTGTTCTGACAATACATACGATTTAGTTAGCTTACTTTATGTGTATTTTACTGATCTCAGTCATTAGTGTTCTGATAGAACATATGACTTACTTATTAATTTGTAATTAATTCTGCTAGATTGTTGGTGTTCTGATAATTGAGATATTTGCTCATTAATTTGTAATTTACTCAGCTAGTTCATGAGTGCTCTGTTTATACATTTGATTTAGATTAATGGCTCATTTATTTTCTATAAGACTTAACATTTTGAAAATGTTTATTCTAATTTCAGGGATCATGTCAACTCCTGAATACCAACCATACATCAAATGAGCTAGACATATTTTCTGAAACTAGTCGTTGCTTTTTCTCAAACATTTCTGAAAAGGTAAACAATCATCATCGTAATAAGTGTGTCATTGTAGAATGGAAGACAGACAGACAGACAAGACTGAATGAAAGTTTAATTGTCATTATAAATAATAAATGCATATATTTTCCCAGACCTTAAGAAAAGCATGCACACAATAAATAAATAATAATATTAATGGCTAAATCTTCAAAAATTCTCAAAATGCTTATAATCATGGCTACTATACTATTTATTTATTTTTATAAACATCTATTTATAAATTATAAGTAGATGATAGTCATCTGAAAAATATTTCAGGTGCCAAGACATTGTTTCAACCCGAAACCCTTTCTGCATGCAAGTTTAGCACCTTTACCTTACACCTTAATATTTATGGTGGGTAGGTGGGATTGCTATGCTAGTGTACTGACACTTTATTAGATTCAAAGTTGTACACCACAAACGCTAGTCTAACAATATCTGCTCTCTTTAAAAAATAACTCCATAAGAAGAACTACAAATGCTAACTACATCTCTACATTCACGGAATTATCAGAATGTTTTCACAGCAGTCAGTAATTTCAAGTAATACCATATTAAAAATATAATTAAGCATTCCACCTATTTGTATCTCATTCACTATGTAAATAGAAACTGTAAGCTGTACGAATCCACAGTAAGTACTCATTTACTTTAGATCATAATTTTCCTTTTATGATAATATTGCAAACATGTTATAGTCCATAATCATACTTATTTTTAGATCATGATTGCAATGTCTTTTTCGGAACATATAATCAAATGCACAAATTTTCCTCTATAATCTTAATTATGTTTCCTCCCATAATATTAACATTGCTTCCCTCCATAATCTTAATAACACTTTTTTCCATAATCTTAACATTGCTTCCTTCCATAATATTAATAATTTATTTTAATCTTAATAATTCATCCTGAGATAACATTAATATTGCTTTCTTCCATAAATCTTAATAATTCATCCTTCCATAATCTTAATAATACTTCCATAATCTTAACAATCTTGAGACATTCTTAATACTACAGCCTTCAGTAATCTTAATACTATATCCTTCTATAATCTTAATAATAATTCCTTCCATAATCTTAATACTTCCTTCAATAATCCTATTTATTTTAAATTATATTTTCCTGATAATGTTGCGAACATTTATTGTGATAATACTGCAAACATTTTTTAAAATAATATTGCATACTATTTTTCTGATAATGTTGCAAACATTTATTGTGATAATATTGCAAACATTTTGTCTGAAAATACTGCTGACATTTTTCTGATATACTGAAAACATAATTTATGGTAATACTGCATTCTTTTTCTTTTTTTTAATATGAGGAATGTTGAAAAGTTTGTGGCCTTATACAGAGAAGGCATTTGAATTGCCCCAAGGACGACACCATTTTAATTCTCCATCTTTAGTATTGCCACATGTAATATTGTATAGTAAGTCAAGTCTCCATCTTTGGTATTGCCACATGTAATATTGTATAGTAAGTCAAGTCTCCATCTTTGGTATTGCCACATGCAACATTATATAGTAATCTGTCAAGTAATTTGTGTTTACTTCTCCGTCATTAGTATTATTACATGCAACATTTATAGTAATCTGTCAAGTCTCCATCTTCAGTATTGCCACATGCAACATTGTATAGTAATCTGTCAAGTACTTGTGTTTGGTAGCTTATCAGAGTTAGTGACCTTAACATTGTACTTTGCATTTGGTAACTCATCAAAGTTAGTAACCCTAGTGGCATTGTATAGTCATCTATCAAGTACTGTGTGTTTGGTAGTTCATCAAAGTTAGTGACCTTAACATTGTATTCCAAAGGGACAATAATGATCGATGATCTTCCTAAGGACCAAACTTTAACCACAGAATACAGCAATCACAAGAAAAAATATGTGAAAAAAGTCATAAATGATCAGGAAAAAGTGCAACCATCACAACTGTGCACCTGCTCACACATATACAATTGCAATGGCCAAAGTTCATGAACCGTTTCCCCATGCCCCTTATTCATCAGATTTGGCTCCATTGGACTTCTGGTCCCAAAGCTTTAAAAGTTATTGGTTGGAAATAAATTTTCGACAAATGAAAAGGCCATTTCAGTAACAGAGAGCTTTTTTCAGAGCTGAAGGAAACAACCCGTAAGGAGAGGATAACTACGATGAAACAACAATAGACTAAGTGTGTTAGTGTAAAAGGGAACTATATTAAAAATAGAAAACATTGAATGAATATGTTTGTTTCTGTATTGGGCCACAAAGTTTTTAAACACCTCTTGAAGTTGAACTACAAAAATTTTTTCTAATAATGTTGCAAACATTACTTTTTGTTTTTTAAATAATGTTACAGACATTTTTCTGATAATGCTGCAAACACTTTTCAGACAGAGCATGCAGAGATGGCAGGCCATTGTTTCCAGCATCGCTGTTCGTTTGATGGCACCATATATGTGCGTCTCAAAAATACAGATTGGATCCTTTGCCCATCAGGACACAGCATTCAGGCATGAAAGACAGATCTCTCTAGCCTAATTTACCTTTCTGAGAGGATATATTAGTTACCTTATTTCTCATAACTCATGATTTTGACATAAATAATAACTGCAACAACTACTTGTACAGTAAAGAAATTTAGGGGACACAGTGTGCTTCTTTGTCTCTAGTTTTGATTTTGTAAAATAATTTGCAATAATGTGGGCAGCACACAAACCACAGCCAGCAGTTTCAGTAGAACAAATGAGTGGTATAAATTTAATTGTATTTCTTCACTATAAAAACAGCATTGAAATAAGAGGTGAATCAAACTGGTATGAATCCAGCAATACCTTCAGCGATATTTCTCAGATAAACTAGCCAAATTAACTCCTGTCATGCAAGACAACTAGCCACACTGACTCTTGTCAGGCAACTAACCACACCGACTCTGTCAGGCAGGATAACTAGTTACACTAACTCTTGTCAGCAACTAGCCACACTGACTCTTGTCAGGCAACTAACCACACTGACTCTGTCAAGCGACTAGCCACACTGACTCTTGTCAGGCAGGGCAGCTAGTCATGCTTATTTTGACTTTTGAAAGGCAAGGCAAAAAGCCACATTAACTCTGTCAAACAGGTCCTGATAGACACATTTACTTTTGAAAGGAAGGGCAACTAATCACATTCTTTTGACATAAAAATAAATACATTATATCAGCTTTGACAGACTGGGCAACTAGACAGATTTACTTTTGACAGGCCAGACAATGCAGGGTAAGCAGTTGCATTACCTTTCTTCTAACAGACACAGTAATTAGTCAGAATTACTATAAAAGGCAGGACATTAAAGTCAAATTTATTTTTGTCAGGCAGGGGCATTACAGTCTTATTAATTGTCAGGCTGGGCATTAGTGTCACATATATTTAAAAGGAAGGGCAATTTACTTTTGACAGGCAGGACAACCAGTCTTTTACCATGACAGGCAGGGTAACTAGTCACATTTATTTTTGAAAGGGTAACTAATCACATTTACTTTTAACAAGTAGGGCAACTAATGTCAATTTATTTTTAAAAGCTACAGCAAGGGATCACATTTACTTTTGACAGATAAGATGTGCTTATCAGATTAACCTTTAATAAGTTACTCTTTAGGGCTTCTTTCAGTGATTGGCCAAATACTTCACCTCTATGCTTTGTTTCAGTGGTCATTGTAATTTAATTGATATAATAAATAAGCATTGACCCTGTTTGAGGTGTTAATTATTGCTTGCTTTCTGAAAAACTTTCATTACACTTTTCATGTGTAACTGCATTATGATGTGCATGTACTTGTGCCATTTACTTATACTTCACAATAGTTCATTTCAGTACTATCCCAACAAATATATAATAGACTCTCAAAAATTATTGTTCACCTACAGGTACCTGGTTTACATGGAGAAATTGTGTGTCCTGCCAGTAATAACATTCTGTGTGGCAGTAATGCAAGGACTACAACAGATGTGTTACCTCCAAGGCAGATGAATTCAACAGATATGTTACCTACTAGGCAGATGAATTTAAAAGATTTGTTAATCACTTCATACAAACAGCAAGGTGGGCAAATGCATTTTTCATTAAGTTGCAAATACAGACCAAGTGAATATGAATCCACATTATGCACATATATGTATAAATACCAGATATTTCACTCATTTAAAATATGTTCTGGCAGTATTTGTTTAATAAATGTTGTTATTTGGTGTTAAAAATAAAAATTCTTGATGATGCACAAGATGATTATTTCATGGTGACACATGACAAAATGCTCTAGGCCAAAACCTGGTTAAGGTTTATTTGCTTTCACAGCAGTTAAGGTGTGCAGTGGCATGAGACACTAGTGGAAAGGATCTTTTAGTTTTGCCAAATGTCAAACCTTCATTATCAGTTGATTTGTGGTCTGCTGTCATCTACCTCGTCGGTTGCATTGGTAACTTTAAAATCCCACAGAATCACCAGTTTTCAAGCACTTACATTTTTCATTTTGAATAGCATGTTGAACTTTGTTCTACATATATAGGAATACCTTTTGATTACTTATTTATATGGTTGACCCAGCCTTTCAATTGGTCTAGAATAGAATAATTGGTTTGGAAGCTGCATGTCTAGAATGTATGAAGATTTTTGTGAAGAAGATTGGTATTAGGTTACATAGAGCCTAGAATGTCAAAAGATTTTAAGTGTTAAGAATGGTGGCATTTCTATTGCATACAATTTACAGATTTGAAATGTAAAGAGATTGTTGAATTATGATTGAAAATGTCTACAGATTTTAAATGTGAAGTATGATCAGTTTTAGGCTGCATATGATCTAGAATGCTTACAGATAAAGTTAAAAGATTAATGGATTGTCAAGAATGGACAGGCTGTAAACTAATGTTTGATGGATTTTAGGCTACACATTGTGAAGAATGTTATCAGATTGGCAGGTTAAAAAGATGATGGATTTAGGCTACACATTGTGAAGAATCTTATCAGATCAGTAAGTTAAAAAGATGGATTTAGGCTACACATTGTCAAAAATGTTATCAGATTGAAAGATTAAAAAGATGATGGATTTAGGCTACACACTGTCAAGAATGTTTACAGATTGAAAGTAAGATTGATGATTTTAGGCTACACATTTTCAAAAATGGGCACAATAGATTGTAAGGTTAAAGATTGATGGATCATAGCCTACACATTGTTTACAGATTGTAATTTTGAGCAAGAGTGGTATACATCTCTTTTTACTCAGTTGGGCAACACAGATAAAAATTAACTTACTTGGTTGATCTGTGCTACTGCTAGACCTTATGATCTGTTCACTTCAGGTAATGCCTGGTCTATGATAGACTTTAGTGATTTTTCACTCCAGGTTGTATTTGATCTGTGTTACACTTTAGTGATTTGTGTACTCAGCACTAGACTTTGGTGATCTGTTCACTCCAGGTAGTACTTGGGCTGTGTTATAAGACTGGTGATCTGTTCACTCCAGGTAGTACTTGGGCTGTGTTATAAGACTTTAGTGTTCTGTTCACTCCAGGTAGTACTTGGGCTGTTATAAGACTTTAGTGTTCTGTTCACTCCAGGTAGTACTTGGGCTGTGCTAGAGGTGAAGTTTTCATGTATTTCTTAACACTTCGTATCAGTTTGTAATTTACACCTCATTTCATTTGAATAACTATTTTTACATTTAATGAACAAATAAGCATTGTTAACCATTTATATTAGAAGCCTATCTTGGAATGATCCTACAAAATGAAAGTTAAAATACTTAGGTCTTTACACTCCTTAATGCACAGAACAGAGAATACCTACAATGAATACTTACTCTGACAATTAAAATCTTCGGTATTACACTCTTTTAAGCATTTACACTCCTTTATGCAAAGTTCAGATTACAAACAACTTTTATATTAGTTAATTTATCTTTGAATGTTAAAGTATTAGGCACTTATTACATCCCTTGCATAATTTCTCATCATTCATATGATACATTGGAAAGGGATTGGTTACTGCTATTTATTTTGTAAGGTTTCATACATCCGGTCTTTGAAATAAAATGTACATATATTGATTTATTAATTCTGCTAATAAGAGTAATTTATGATCATTTGATTGAAATATATTATGTTTACTTATCCAGCTCCATCTGAACAAACTACATCAACTTCCACTCATGACATGAGTATCAGTACAGCCAAAGCTCTCTCGGTCTGCAGGTCAAGGTGGGATAACTCTGCACTTGTTGGCTGGCTGTTGCTTGCAGCACAAATACTTTTGTATTTTGAATGTTAATCAGTAAAATTAAATCATGCCATCATCTTTTTGATTGCTTTATAATGGTGTGTTGAGATAAATTTTTTTGATATATGTAAGTGATGGTGGTCCATCCTATTGCTAGTTGTTTGCTTGATTGATTCCCCCAACCCCATCCACCCCAGCATTTTTTGCCTGATAAATTCCTCCTGGCATTTTTGCTGCCATTGTAAGCTGAAATACAATGGACAAATGTACCTGCATGAATAAAAATATTTATTTCGCATTTATAGTATGTTTTATTATTTCTAGAACTGTAAACAATTATAAATATACTATAATTGTGCTCTTTAAAGTGTTTGAGACATAAAATTGTGTTGTTTTTTTAAATAAGAATATTTGGACACTGAACAAAATAACACCATCTGAATGATATATCTGACTAACAACAACAAAATTTGCACTCAGACATATCACTTCTGTAGCAGTCTGTGTAACCAAAAGGGATGTTTTTATCAGACTGATCTTACAGTAGGATTGTGCTGTAAAAGTTTAAATATAAAATGTGTGCTGTTTGGCATATTGACCTCTTAAAACCACATGCAGACTATCCCACTGTTGTCAGCTTTCAAAGTTTATTATATCTATGCAATTTGGCGAGCTGCTTCTAGAGTTTAGCTGTGATAGTTCAGATATCTGTGCAATTTGGCAAGCTGGTCTCTAGGGTCTGGCTATAACAGGTTAGTACATCTTTAATATCTGGTGCAGTTAATGATGTGCCCAGGATTTATCTTGTATATTTTTTCAAACCAATTCTCCCTTTAGTTATTTTTTTAAACTACACAACAAAAATATGATAATCAAAACAGTAACACATGTATGGGCCACATAGACTCTGCTAGAGACATGAGTTATGTCCCTTTATTTGTTAAATGTATTAGAAAAATAATAAAATTAGATGCACAACACCAAGAACAGAAAAAGTTAAATTCAGAGTGCATGGTTACACAGCATACACATACAAATGAACTCCAGAACTCTGAATCAACAAAGCTGATTCTTGACCTATATGCTGTCATTACAATCCTCCAAATTAAAACATTCTAGAACTGTTAACAGGCAACATCGTTTCATATAACCTAACTGGTTCATGGAGATCTGTAGTCAATTGAGCCAGTAATTTTCAAAGGCAAGTATAAAAAATGTCACAATCATTCCTGAGTATGGTAATAGGAGAAAAATTATCTAACTAATATGTGACCCTCTTGCATAAAATCACCCATAAGCCAGAAACAAGCATTCTGAGATATTGGGCTTGTAAAGGGTTTGGATCAAAACATTCACTTTTTACTTTTTAGTACCCATTCATCTACCATTGTCCGTTTGTATTTAGAAAAAGTTGTAATTAACAGTAATTTTCAGTTTTCCATGGTATACCCCTTCTGGTTTGTCAATATAAAGGTACACTTTAAACTTGATTCTCTGAAAATGGCTGCTACACCACTTACCAATTAAAAAAAAAAATCTCTTTCATTCTTTGGGTTATTGTTATAAAACAAACACCATTTTAAAGTATATTTTTTGTACTTTAAAAACATAAAAAGTAAAAAATTCACCTTTTGCAAATATTTATTAATTAAAATTCACACAATAAGTGAATAAGTAATTCAATGAAAATACCTTTACATTTTTTAAAGTATGCATTATACAACTGTTGGTTTATATTACAAAATTTCCAATTAGAGAAATTTTTATTGACATGGCCTAAGAGCGCATTTCTTTGCAATTATCAACAAAGACATGTGAATACTTCATAAAAATAAACCAATATTATTAAATCAGTGAATAGATAAATAACTGACTGTTACAGGCAGCAAATTTTCAGAGACAAATTTCTTTCTTCAAACTACTCAGTGACTAATGCTTCACATTTCTTTTTATTACTTTATAAAAAATACTTAGCAACAGTCTTCATTAAATATTCTAACTTTAATCTTGCAACAAGAGAATAGCTTGGAGAAGCATAGAGAAATTGGTTTCAGGGAAGAGGAGAAATGACAGTTTATGTTTCTTTTCATATAGATCCCATGAGATTTGGACTTTAAAATATCCTTCATCTCTTCTTTTAGCAAGTTTAGGCATTTTTAATGATGAAATGACCATCACAAAGAGGATATTCTAATGTTCCAAATTTATCAAAGTTACCCCCCTCGAATATGACAGCTTGTTCTAGCAGCATACAGTAACTATAGCATACATGTATAATACACAAATTAAGAGTAGTGTGGCAAAACTATGCACAGATCAAGCAGCAGACTACACTCTCTGGATGTAAATTGAGTGTTTTTAAGTGCTATCTTACTTTGGTCATAAAAGCAGCATTTAAGTGGCTATAAATGCAGAGAATCTAAGACGAGCAACCATAATTTATGTGTTGCCTGTAATTTGTTAGACAAAACACTTTGAGTAACTGAAACTAGAATAATAAAATAAATTTTAAGAATAACTATTGCAATCACATTCATAGTGTTCCATCTACATGATCAAGTGATTATATCATACTTGGTAGGCTAAGCACATTTGCTTGCAATAACACATAGGACTTTAAAGAAACAACTTCATGAGATTTTGTGCAATCTTTTTTGAAATAAAATAGTACATTATCTTTAAACAAACGAAACTTTTTTTCTAAAAACTAAGAAAGAAAGAATTCATATAAATTAGCCCATTTTTATATTTGAAATTATCTTCACAAAATGCAATCCACACAGACAACAAAATTGAAAAACAAATAGGTAAAATAAGAATCTTTAAAAAATAACTAGTTTAGTCTAATATTACAACATGATTATTAAACATCACAAAATGTTTTCTAATTTAATGAAATGAAAAAAAGGTAAAATATATTCAAATGCATTGGAGTAAAAGCAACGCAGTGCACTCGTTGATTTGTAAAGATGGTGTGTAGTCATGTCCAAACTTTTGTGACTGTAACT
The DNA here is from genome assembly GCA_028829895.1 of Sinotaia quadrata. Classification (NCBI taxonomy): domain Eukaryota; kingdom Metazoa; phylum Mollusca; class Gastropoda; order Architaenioglossa; family Viviparidae; genus Sinotaia; species Sinotaia quadrata. The sequence goes on from CM054177.1 coordinate 93,038,232, forward strand.
GAAATCTATATGCTTTCACATTTTTTTAAAGTAAATTCAAGTTAATGCACTCTAAAGCAGTGCATAAATATGCCCATAAGCCTGCAGGACCATAAATCCATGTAAACAAGCACATAAGCCTACAAGTCCATAAATCCATGTAAACAAGCCCATTAAACCTACAAGTCCATAAATCCATGTAAACAAGCCCATAAGCGAGGAAGCATAAAAGCAAGCAATCACCAAAGAAACTGCTGACCTCAAGACAGTGTTGCTTGTTGCTTACAATATTTTATATATATATTGAAAAACGGAACAATACCGAGACATTTGAAATGTTTACATATTTGAGTTTCATATAATTTACATATACACAGGTCAAGACATATCTTCAATAGAAGACAGAATGTAATAGAATAAAAATCACAAAAGGAAACATTCATGAAGAAGAGCTAATACAATCTCAAGATTGTTAAAACTTTTTATTGAGTTGCTTTGGACATTTTCTTTCCTCTGGCAGTTTTTTTGTCTTTTTTCTTCAGTCCATCAATATTTGCCTTTAGTAAATTGCCATAAGCCTGAAACATTGGAAATAAAATTAAACAATTTCAGTGAACATTATTCACCAGGAAAAAAGAAAAAAACTCAGCAAGAAGCTAATGAATGTGATTTTTTGAAGATGGTTTTGTGTGGGCAACAAATATCAACATTTTTTTATGCCAGCATCCAAGGGCATCTGAAGGTGAAAAAAAACCCAAGAAATAAGTCTGTATAATGGACAACATCTCTAAGGTGTTTTCTGACAAAAAAACAAAATGTCTGTATTTATTTACATTTAAATGTATTCTAACTGATACTAGTGATTTAAGATATTACCACTTGCCGATTACCTTGCAATACCTGCCAAGTCTACTGCAGGACTATTATCAATCTCCATCTAGTTATCTAAATCATCCTGACTATTATTAATCTCCTAGTTATCCAAATCATCATCTGACTATTATTAATCTCCTAGTTATCCAAATCATCACCTGACTATTATCATCTCTATCTAGTTATCAAAATCAGCACCTAACTATTATCAATCTCCACCTAGTTATCCAAATCATCACCTGACTATTATCATCTCTATCTAGTTATCAAAATCAGCACCTAACTATTATCAATCTCCACCTAGTTATCAAAATCATCACCTATTATCAATCTCCACCTAGTTATCAAAATCATCACCTATCTATTTAACTATCTCTATATTTATATATAATAAATCTCAATGAGACCGTATGTTTTCCAATGGGACTTACTTTTTGATAAAATTTTTATATTTTGCTTTTGAATTGTAAATATATCACCAAGTGTTTATCAACACATTCATTGAACTCCTGGCTATAAGTGACATTTGTTTTATATAGTCCAACATGTTGCATCTTAACAAGAAGTTAAACTGCATATAATATATTGCAAGTAATGCTTAACATAATAACTGATATTTAGAGCCAGCAGCTTTATGATGGAATTTGAGAGAAATTGATTCCAACAATTTGTGTGACTGCAGTTTGCATATTTTGTGACATTTCAAAGAAAACAGCTAAAATTTAATTAAAACTTACCATTTGAAATTTTGTAACATCTTTGTGATTAATCTGCATGAAAAAAAAAAAGAAAGATATTTCCATTTAATATTTTGTTCTAAAGCTGCCAAACAAAATATTAAAACAATTGGCTACAAATACAAACAAAAACTGATCATTATGCTTTAAATCTAGTTTCTTTTCTCCAAAAATAATGTGCATTATATTTTAATTTATAGAAGTTAGGAATGCAATATAAATCCTATTTATAGATATACATATAAGTGCTTTGTGTTTAAATAATAATTGATATATGCAACTCTTAACAGCCTTAGGCAACTTATGTAAAGCATGAAAAAAAAAAATTATGTATAAAAGGAGTACATCACTAAATGACTCAAATAACCAATCACTAAAAATATATGTATGAATTATGGAATTATTCATCAAATAATTTAAACACTCACAAAAACATACATCCACAAATAATAAAAAATAAATTAAAACAGAAAATGTTTTGATGTATGCTTAAACAAACTATCGTCTGTTATTTTACACACCACCCACCTCTCTAAAACTTTAACAACTCCTGGGTTTAATGACATGCTAAAAAAAATTTTGTGAACACCTTGTTAACAGCATATCACAACAAATTTATATTATAAATAACAACTTATTTATAAGAATTCTTCTCTCCATCTCCTATACTGTTTTATTCTACACTATTTACCATACTAAGAAGGAATTGTGTACTACAGACTAGATTATTAATACATAAAGTGTACCTAAATTCTAAGATTATTTATTCAGAGACAAAGATAATATTACACCCTTCCTGTTCCTATTTATTTTACCTTGCCTCTTGTGTTAACCATATTAAGAATTAAAGGACTGGAAAGAGAAAGGCTACTGACAGCTTAATATCTAATTTAAAAATCATACAAACATACACAAATCACTTAAGGACTGGAAACGAAAGTAGCTTACATATCTAAGTTAAAAATCATACTAATATATGCAAATCACTTAAAAAGGGACTGGAAAGAGAGAAAAACTGTTAACACACAAGTTAGAAAGAGAGACAGAAATTGATAAATATTATGACAAGTAGTATATTTACCACTGTTGAAAGCTTGCGATTTCCCAGAGAAGCACGAACAAGGCATTTGTACTCATTTGGCTCAGGTAAAACCCCATTTCTAGGCTTTGGCTTGTTTCGACCATCATCTACAGAGGTTTGAACACAATAATTAATCTGTACATATTACAAATTTACATTAAGCTGCTTGATTTTATTTCATACAAGATCAATACTAAAACCAAACAATCTGTGAGTAAAAATGTTCAGTAAATAAAAAGTTATAAAAATATCAATCATATTTTGTACCATTCTGTATATTAATAATTAATTTCTTGCATCTTGGTCCAAGTTGAGGATCCAAAGAAAAAAACCTGGCAATCTTTAAAGCCAGTACTCTATTCATTTTAAAACCAAATTTCTTGATTAAGAACAGTTTCATAATTAATAACAATATCCATTAAAATCAAAAATCTACAAGTTAAGGACATAAAAATGTTAATTTAATTACATTTAATCTAATTTCACTTTAGAAAAGCAGATTAAATTATTGTTACATTTTTTTTTTAAAGTGTCCTTAAAAAATGTTGAGGTTATTGATTTGTGACTGGCATCCATCTTGATCTTGTTTGTGACTGGTATCCATCTCTTATGGAAATATTACCATTTTAATCAATTACAACACAGTAGGGTGGGGAAACACAAGTTCACAATAAATAGTTATTCATAACATGGCTCAGAATGGTGTCAAAACAAAGAGCTTCGAAAAATGTCATTTGGCTGCACTTTCTAAGTAATTTACTGAAATACTGAAAAGTATTATTACTATTAATATGGTTTAAAATAAAATTTAATGTGCTAGGTATTTCCATGTCAAATCAACCAAAAAGTGAACTTTATCCAACTTGAAATTTTTTTATTTCAATGAAACTTTCACCAAATGTCATGGTCCAATTTAATGAAGAACTGGAAAGTTTTTATCTTAAATTCAAAAACTTGTTGAGATATGGCTGTCTGAAACTAGTAGGTATAAGCCTGAAATTAGCGAAACATGATTTTGGTCTTTTCATTTTTTAATATCTCTGGATCGTAAGTAAATATAGGATCTGGTTTTCACTTTTGTGCTTAGAAAGTTGTGGACATTACACTGATTATGAAATCATACATGTGGGTAATGTACTAAATTTCCTGTGCCCCTCGCCCCCTCAAAAAAGAAAAAAGTGCCAGGTCTAATTGCAAGACTTGCATTTTCACCATTTTTTATTGCATACTGCAAATTATCTGTTTGTGCTTAAGCAAGAAAAATAATTCAATTTTCAAAGTTAATTTTCTTAAATGATGGATTTATCATTTAGGCATGGAAACAGCCAAATGAGAGTTGCTAAAGTATGTAGCTGCCGTTTATGATCAGGCATGGTATGCAGGAAATGTTGTTCAATATCAAATATGACAAGGAAAAGAATGATTTGCTGATTAACTTCCTTGACAACAGGAACATCTGACTTATTCCACTTTTTCCAGTGGCCAAGAAAGAAAGATGAATGCTGGGTGCTATATGAGCACATTACCTGCACTGTTATTTAGTGTTAACAGCTACTGGAAGGTACTATCAATTTGAGCAGGAAGTTATCATTTGCACTGAAGCATTTTTCAAAACATTTGCAGAAACTCACTTTAAACCATTAATGGCCAATGATTTCATCAACTAACTCACTGTCTAAAAAAAATGTGCAAAACTTTTATGTATTACTCTTGTTGGTACTTTTGCAAATGATTGTTTAAGTTTTAAAGAAAGTGCTCATGACTATCAATTATTATATACTTTCAAGTATTAACTTTAAGGCTTAATCCTCAGAGCAACAAGCTGAGTTTGGTATCATTTGAAAAGTTAATTCAAGCTCTCTATAATGATCTATAGTTCATATTTTTAGTAGGTATCCCTTTGGTCAGCCGAAACTGACCACGTCTGATGACTTAGTGAATTTTAGGCTCATATGCTAGACAAGAATACAGAGTATTACTTATATAAATTACATTAATTGAAAAGCAACTAGTATCTACTAAAAATGAAATAGTTTTTATTGTGTAAGCACAGACAATGAATATGCAGTATGCAATTTAAAAAGAAGAAAATGCAAGTCTCACAATCAAATCTGACATTCTTACTTTACCCACAAATATGATTTTATTAATTTACTGTATAATGTCCAGAACTTTCTGAACACAACAGTGAAAACCAGAGGTCTATATCTACTCTTGATCCAGAGATATTCAAAGATGAAAATGACAAAAATCTTGTTGCCCCTACCCTATTTTTAGTATTTATAGCTATATCTCTAAGGCAAAAAACTTTCCATACCTTCGCCAAAAATGAACTACAAGCAGTTGGTAAAAGTTTAATTGAAATAAAAAATTTCAGGTGAAAGCCTTGGTTCAACCAAGCTGGTTGATTTAACACAGAATGATCCTTAAATCATGCTAAAATTGCTAGACAAATTTCATAGAGAACATTTAATGTTTATAATTTATTGCTTTAAAGCAGGGAAAATATCTTTTCTAGCGATTTTGCCAGTCTCAATCTCATTTCTCGATGGGAAACCATATTATTTTTACTAGTATATCAGTAAATAGTATTAAAAACTATTATTATTCATTAGTTTATTCAGTCCTCTCCATATGTTGAATGAAAATGAAAATTAAGAACAGGAAATACATTTTTAAAATGTGCTTATACAAGCCTAAAAAATTCATTTTCAATAAGCATTAATCAACTTCGTTTAAATATTAAAGGAGAATGGTTAAAATAATTTAAATGTACATCTCTTCATCGTCAGCATGAGAGATCCTGATGACTTTGCCTTCAGGAAAAGCTTCGTGAGTTCAAGAAGAAACTGCAGAAGAAATAAAAACATAATAAATATTTGTAACAATAAATAAAAACGTTGTAGAATAATACATTTAATCATTTATATAAAACAAGAATTTTAAAAAGGTATTTTGGTCTATAACTCTAATAAGAAACTCACTACATCGTTTTCGAGGAGCATGTTTAGAAGCAAGAAGTACTCTTATTTTTAAAGAAAATTCAAAGGGTCGATTTCGAGAAAGACAACTCATAGGACTTCATTCTCAAGCCGGCTTGAAAAAAAAACGGCGCTTTCCATTGTTCGAGGAGTGAGTTTGATTTTCTAACAAACCACTTTGTGTCACGTTTTTGTATTAATTAAATGTTATCCATAAAATTTAAAATATTACCACAACTGACCAGATTTAGCTAAGTTTCATAGAACTTTACACTTTCTTTAAGAGTCAATAGTCGAATTTAAAGACAAAATTTCGTGCACTTTTTACAATTTATGTGATTGTTTTCTTCTCATTTGCTGCAAGTGTACAAGTCATAAGAAATGAGCCATGTATTTTTTCATTGAATATAATTAGAATTGTCATATTTTATATGCAGAATCAGCAAAATGACCAAAGATAGTGAATCAAAAGAAGAAAATATCACTGAAGATGAAGCTGCTTTGTATGATCGACAGATTCGTCTTTGGGGCCTTGATGCCCAAAGGCGGTGAGTTTATTTCTTCAGCCACATATGTCTATCGACCCACGAATCAAAATTTAGTGAATTAATTCATTGAGCTATATTGGCTAACAAAAACATTCAATAAGTTTAAACGATTAAATGAATTTCATTGGTTGATTCTAAAGCTAATCACGATGCATATCAGACTTAAAGAAACAATAAAAACAGAAACCACTGCATTTTGAATGGACTGAGTTCCCCATTGGACCTATGAGTAAACTGGGAGGGAGAGGGGTAATTGTTTTTTATCTTTTATTTTTTTAGATCCCTAAAATAAGTTGTAGGTTACAAAATTTCAGTAAATGACATCTATGTTATAATCATAATGGCAATTAGTGAATTACATGTATTTTGAAATCACCACCATTGTTGTCAAACCCTGCAAATACCTGACAGATTTTTTATTTTTATCTTTTAACTAAACATGAAAAACAAGGGCTAGAAATAAAATAAAAACTTTAAAATTATTTAATGAATAGAGGGAGGGAGGAAATGGTTTCCAAAAAAAAAGTTAAAGTATTCTATTGACTGTCAGTACTTCTCAGGAGAGATGTTGTAAGGTGTTCACTGGCATTGAATTTTGAGGTGAGTCTTGTGCAGTTGCTGACCAATTCTAGTTCATATATTTTTGTTATCAATATATAAATTTTCCTGATGAAGTTTGTTTAGCAGAAATGTCAATTTTTGTAACTGTTTTTGTATTCTTTATTTAATATTATGTTCACTTCTCCTTATTTCACTGTACATATTTTCAAAAATATATCTAAATTCCATATGTGGATTTGTTTTACTGCCTCAAGATCATTCTCTGATTTGACCTTTTGCTCTATTTAACTTTTAAGGCTTCGCGCTGCCAGCGTTCTTCTCATAGGTATGAGAGGCCTCGGAGCAGAAATTGCCAAAAATATTGTGTTAGCTGGCATCAAGTCTCTTACCCTTAATGACTGCACTAATGTAAGTAACTTTGCTTCCTTTTGGTTGTGAAATAGATAGGTAAATGCAAATTTTATAGATATGCTAATTATGTAAATAAAAATATAGACATATCTATTGTAATAATAGCAATGACCCACAAGTATGTTTAGTTATTTCAAATTTAAATGTTAAGTCGTTCTCTGGATGAGTGTCCACATAGGGTGAATCCATTTGAAATCTGTTGTATTAAAAATAAAACATTGAAATATGATGTGTTTATATCCAGCCCTTGAGTAACTCACATTTTATTATGACAACTCGACACTATTATGCAGTAGCAAAAGAATGCCAATAATGGGAATGGGGGGGGGATGATGATAACTGCTAACATCAAATATATAATAATAGGTTTAGGTAAACAAAAAAACCAGATACACATCTGCCTATCTTCAGAAGAATCTCCCAGTCTTACCTCTAATCGCCTGCTCTTCCACGTACAGAATTGATTTTCTGCTTTTATGTTCATTTTTCATAATTTTCCAATCAGTTATGATAGGACTTAAAACCTGCTTGTCTCATATACAGTCACCCGCTCTGTGTTGCCTTGGCCAGCCGCCCATGTTGGTTAATGATAGTCATTATGTAAAATACTAGTGGGCTCCAGCCACCCTATAGCAAACTGCCAGCCAATGATACTAAAATAATCATTGTTAGTTTGCTTCTCCGGTCGACCAATCGTATCTGTCGAAATGAATTCAGTGTTCAGAAGTGTGCCTGGACATTTTAAACTTAGCACCTACGAAAACGTCCATAAATTGGCTGTCTTTGTAGAATAAGAAAACATGGCAGATGCAGAGTGTGAAATTGTTGAGTTAAAAAATGAATATGAGAGGCTTTCATGAAAAAAATCAAGTTGAAGAGAATAAATGGAAAAAAAGCACTATGAACAAAAATACCGATGAGACTATCACAGAAAGTGTAATTATCTGTGCTCTAGCAGAAAAGGAGAATGCAGACAAGACTTTAAAATTGCACATGGTGGACTGAGTAATGTCAATAGACATTTTGAAAGCACATCGCATAAAAGCAATGAGAGAAAGGCAGCTCACAACCTTTTATCAGCCAAAGAAGTATTCTGACACAGATGAACTTCATCTACAAATCACAAATTTGCCTAACACTAACACTGAGACACACAGTAACACACAAATTCTGGTTAGCCTAATGTCCATAAATGCTTAAGAGATAAAATGACATGATCCAATCAGTACTGTATAATATAAGTATTGTGGCCCATCCTGCACTATACTTCTGTATATATACTATGTATTTTCATGTGTTTTGAAATACTATACTTTTTAAAAAATAAAGTAACACTATTTTTATGTGTTTGAAATACTGTATTCTTGTTTAAATAAAGTAACACTATTTTCATGTGTTTGAAATACTATACTTTTGTTTATAGATTAACTAAATAATAAAGAGCCTCAAAAAGGCCATATTTGGCTCTGTTCAGCTCCACCCAAAATTTAAGAATAAAAGAGGCAGGGAAGAGCAGCAACAAAGGATCCTAAAATTATTCTACCTTGCTGTTTTTCTTGTTTACAGGCTGATGAGGAAGATATGGCTTCACAGTTTTTAATACCTCACTCAGAGATTGGGAAAAATGTATGTATAGTTTATTTTTTTATTATTTAATTAATTATTACAAATTTACAATTAAAATAACAATTGTTTTCTTTCTTTAACAGACTTATTATTTCTTTCTTGATGTTTTTGTTGTTGGGTGTGTTGAGGGAGTGTGGGGTATCATCACATGAAAAGTCATAAAAATAAATATATTTATAAAAAAATAATGTAAAATAAAATAATAAAAATAAAATATTAATAAAATAATTTAATTACCAAGTTTAAGCTTTATTTTCTGATCATTATTATGCTACACTTTTAAAAACAGCATCATTAATAATAATAGAACATTGTTAATGCAAGAATAATTGGTTATATTTTTTAATATGTGATATTCTGTTTTATAGCTATTCATAATTTACTGTGTTCTGAAAAATTTATATGTGTAAATATTGATATTAGTCACTGTGGGACTGAACTTACAAAAAAATCTGACATTGGTGTATTGTAAATCTTTATGTTATTATAAAATAATTTAAAATGAGTGTTTTAACTATAAAACAGCAGATAAATATATAGTTACTTGGTGTACCCCAGATATACAAGCATTTTCTTCATGTCATACAAATTAACAGGAAAGTAAGTGCGCATATGCAAAACGCACATGTGTGTCCCATATACACAAATATTTTCTTCTCACCAGACAAATAGTTAGCAGGAAGTTTGTGTGCACATACTCCAAATATACCAGTATACTTTTTACACTTAGACAAGTTAATGGGAAATACTTGTGAATGCATGTACATGCATTAATGCATGTTTGTATCTTTTTTGTAAATCGAGATTAAGTGAACATTGTTCTGTCAATAAACACAACACAAAGATTCTTGATGAGTTTCTCTCTCTGATGACAACTGGTAAAATATTTAAGTTACGGTTTTTGAATTTTAGTTAACAGATCATAGTTCAACTAAACTATTTCACATAATGTTTATGAATTTTATTTATAGACTATAAGTTTGTTTCGCTCTTTTCACAGAGGGCACAAGCATCAATGGAACACACACTTATATTTTATTGTAATATTTCACACAGGCTCAAGCATCTTTTGAGCACACACACATTTTTATATTTTGCTTTTTCACAGAGGGCACAAGCATTTGAATGGCATGCACATTTTATTTGCTCTTTTAAAAGGTCACCAATATCATTTGAAGACATACACAAATGAACACACTCTCACAGGCAAATAAACACACATTTTACTTTTACCGAGGACATAGGCATAATTTGTTGTCTCATTCTTGTGCAGATATGTACACAAACACACACAATTTTACTTTTAAAGAAGATACAAGCATCATTTGTTGCCTCATATATATGCAAATGTATACACAGTGCACATACTTTTACAGAGGGCATAAGTATCATTCAAATGCACACAGCAAACTCTGAATTTTTCTTGTGCTTTCTTGACAGCGGGCACAAGCATCATTAGAGCGAATACAACTCCTGAACCCAATGGTCACTGTGACCGCCGACACTGACAACATTGATGACAAAAACGATGAGTTCTTTGCTTCTTTTGATGTTGTTTGTGCCACTGGCTGTAGGGCCAGCACCTTAAAACACCTGGATGCAGTCTGCCGTGCTCAGGAAATCAAGTTTATTGCTGGGGATGTTTTTGGTTTTTATGGTTACCAGTTTGCTGACCTTGGTGTGCACCATTATGCTGAGTAAGCACAATTTATTGTAAGCATTATGTTTATGGTTTGTTGATCTTGGGATACACAGTTATGGTGAGTATGCTTAATATAAACTCAGAATAATTTGTATGTAATAGGAAATATTTTATTTGTATTTTTTTATTATTTATGTTTTATAACTTAACCTTTTTTGTTGATTCAAGTGACATCTTTCTCCATAGAAAGAGGGAATAAAGAGTCATCACTGTTTTCTTAGTGAATAAAGAGCCACTGTTTTCATGGTGAATAAAGAGTCACTATTTTCTTAGTGAATAAAGAGTCACTGTTTTCTTTGTATAAAGAGTCTGTATTCATGAAGAAAACAGTGACTTTATTCACTAAAAAAACAAACAAAACCACTGACTCTTTATTTATAAAGAAAACAGTGACTCTTTATTCACTAAGAAAATAGTGACTCTTTGTTTGGTTTGGTTTGGTTTTTTTAGTGAATAAAGTCACTGTTTTCTTCATGAATACAGAGTCAGTGTTTTCTTATTGAATAAAGAGTCACTGTTTTCTTAATGAATAGAGAGTTATTGTTTTCTTGATGCTGGGGAAGGAGAAGGGGATTGTAATAAAATAAGAAATTCAAATAAGTTAACCTTTCAACTTAAGATCTATTACACAAAATCTAGTTCTAAAGGATTGCAGTATTTAACACATTTTAACTTTGCATAAAGTCTGATTCTGGAGGATAACTATATTTAGCACATTTAACTTGGCACAAAATCTAATTCTAGAGGATAACTGTATTTAGCACATTTAACTTTGGTTCACTTCATTATAACTGTACACAGTTATAAATTTTTATAAGGTTTATATAAATGAATTTCAGAACTGCCTACCTACTGTTTTTAGTGGAAGAATTTCCCGGTCTTACCTCTAATCTCCTGCTCTTCCGCCTATAGAAGCGATTTTCCGCTGTCAATTTCATTTTCAATAAATTTCCGAACAATTGTGACAGGATGAAAAACCTGCTTGTCTCGTATACAGTCACCCACTCTGTGTTGGCCAGCCCATCCTATAACAAACAGCCAGTCAAAGATACTAAAATAATCATTGGTAGTTTGCTTCTCCAGTTGACCAATTGTATCTGCCGAAATGCACTCAATGTTCAGAAGTGTGCCTGTTTAATGTTTTAAACTTACGCCTACAAAATGTCCATAATCGGCTCTTTGTAGAATAAGAAAAGGTGGCAGATGCAGAGTGCGAAATAGAATAAACCACAAGTGAAAAAAGCGCTATGAACAAAAATACTGATCAGACTAACACAGAAAGTGTAATTATCTGTGCCCTAGCAGAAAAAGGGAAACCTTTGTTTTCTGCACACTATGCAGACTAGACTAAGTTGCATATGGTGGGCTGTGTGGTGTCAATAGATATCTTGAAAAAAGCACTTGACTTCATATAAGGAAGAAAGGCTTATGGCCTTTTATCAGCCAAAGAAGGATTTTGAAACAGATGAACTTCAGCTACAAATCACAAGGGCTGAGGGAACTATGTGTCATTTTTTATTTTATATGCCTGTGTTACTTATTCAAATGATAGTTATAGACTAGTTTAATTTTTAATCACACCATTTCTAAATTTGGGAATTAAACACCCACAGCCACACTTAAAAATATACACTTTAGACTGAAAGTAGGTAATCCCACTCATTTTTAGTGCTCAGTATTGTAAAAATATCTCATACTCAAAATGTGTCATGGAAAATAAGTTCTGTATAGAAAAAATTATGACAATAGCTCTACTATTTTCTGAGATACTGTTAATTTAGTATCATCATTTATAATTAATGTTTTCCCTACATAGTCACTGTGATTTTTTAAGTTTACTATAAGTAAAAAAAAAAATATAACCACACTGAAAAATAATTCAAGTCTAATGAATATACTCACAGACAAGTAAAAATCGACATAACACAGAACTGAAATTTCACTTTAATATAAATTAAAGGAAAACAATGTTGTCCTCTTTTTAATGAACCGATGCAGGTTGATCTTAATTCTTACTAAATGAAACATGAAAACATGATTTGTCTTTATCGGCCATGATGCTCCCAATGATCAGTTTTAGGAGCATCTCTAAGGTACTTTAATCAAAGTATATGAATACAATAATAAAGTTCAGAAAAAAATCAACAGCATACTTTAAAAGACAAAACATTATTCTTTATTTTCATTTAAACATGGTTAGTTCAGGGTTAAATGTGAAGAAAACTGTTGTAAGATACATTTTAGTAATTTGCTGTTTTGTTCATTGTAATCCTGAAAAGCAGGACTGCCTACTGAAAGGATTGCATTAATGATGTAAAATTGCCATAAAAGATTGTTGGCTAGCACTTTAAACATATTGTACTTCCAACAACTGAGAATACTAAAGTAGTTAGTTACTATCTTAAGTAAATTTTGTTTCATTTTTCATTTTTTGCATAGTTTATTTTTAATATATTCATTGCTTTATTGATTTATATTCACTGGTATTCACTGATTAACACTATCTCCATTGTCTTATTAACTGACAATGTCTAGGGATGTGCCAAAGATCAACAAAGCAGCAAAGCCACTTACAGACATTGGAGATGGTGAGCCCAATCCCAAAAAGGCAAAGGTAGAACAAGAAGTAGAGATCACAACAGTTAAAAAGGTATTTTTCATATTTATCACTTCTTTCGATGCACTGTCTTCAATAAAATAACATTGAAATACATTGAAAAGGGTATATTTTATCAACCATCAAGAGTCCCACTTGCAAGCTTGCAATTTACGAGCTCAGAAAATAAGTAGGCTATCATAAGGTGATGTTTTTTCACAAAAAATCATGTGATTTTCTAAGTGTGATCTCAGTATAGGTACATTTTAATGTCTGAGCTTGCAATTCCCATGATGTTAAAAGAATTGAAATATGTTGCATTCTGAAGAATGGAGTTTTTATGCTGTGGAGAGTTATAGCATAATATTTCCTTGTAAAAAAAATTTCTTCTTCTTAGACTATAGAGTTTCCAAGTCTGGAATCAGCACTTGTGGCACATTTTGACTCCACTACATCAGATGGAAAGAAACAGCTTCGTCAGATACCAAACACTTTCTTTATTACTAAAGGTAAAATGCATTACTGAAAATACAACTCGGAAAATGTAAATGGGAATGAGATGGGAATTCTAGGAATGAGATACTGAGATGAGAGTGTTGGGAATGGCATAGAGTGATGAAAGTTCTAGGAATGGGAGAGTTATGGGGATTTGGGGAATGGGATAATGTGAATTAGTTCTGGGAATGGGATAGTGTGATGTGGATAACTGAAAATGGGATAGTGCGATGTGAATACTGAAAATGGGATAGTGTGGAGGGAACACTTGAGAATGGGGTAGTGAAATGGGAATACAGAAAATTGGATAGTGAGATGGGAATACTAAGAATAGGACAGTGTGATGGGAATACTGAAAATGGAACAGTGAGGTGAAAATGCTGAGTGGGATTGTTTTAAAGAGTTTTGAGAATGGAGAGCAGTTATGATATTGCCATTAATTTATTTTGCTTTATTTCTTTTATTCATTTAAAAAAAAAAAAAAAGAAGAAGACCACAAAATTTTATTGATCTGTTCAGTTAGTTCATTTTTTCATTTTGCTTGTTTGTTATCTCATTAATAGTGCTGTTGGAGTTTCTAGAGCAACACAAGAGAAGACCACTTGCAACAAGTTCAGAGTCTGATCAGCAAGAATTAAGTCGTCTACGGCAGCTTACACTTGAAGAATCTGGTGTAGACAAAACAAAACTTCCGGAAGACTTTCCAAAGTATGTTCTCTAGTAAGACCAGCAGTCTGATGTCATTTTAAAATGCTGGTAAAATAATTGTCAAGAGCAAATACAGCTAGCTTACTGTATATTACTTTAAAATTATGTTAGGATATGAATAATATTTAGCATAAGAAATAAAGTTCTTTTTATTAATATCTATAATCACAGTAAGTAATGAACATTTCTATTTTTTTAATTTGAGTAAAGATGCTTATTGAAGTAAAGGTAAAAATCAACAGATAAACTGCAACAATCTCTTTTTGTTTTTTCAGGTTTTGTTTTGGTCAACTTGGTCCAGTATGTGCTGTTGTTGGAGGAATCCTAAGCCAAGAAATCATTAAAGTATGTTTGGGAGTTTGTTTTTTTTCTTGAAAACTAATAATGTTGTAAAACTTGTCAGATCATTAAAGTATATTTTTAAGTTATAGTTTATTTTTCTAAATATTGATAATCTAGTTTAGACTGTAGTCACATCATTAAAGTATATTTTTATGATATAGTTTCTTTTTCTAAATATTGATCATCTAGTTTAGATTGTCAAGATTGTTAAAGTGTATTTTTTTAATTTATATTTTTTGTAAACAATGATATTCTGGGTTAGATTGTAGTTACTCTGTTTTTCTTTTCCTTATCTTACTCTTGCTGTAAAACTATTCATGTTTTCCTGGTGCAAAAGGACAAAAAGTCATCAATACTAAGAATACTTCAATTTCTGTATTTATTTACAGAAAGAAAGAAAGAAATTGCATTAGATAGCATTCATATCATTAAGTTTCCAGTGCATTTTTATTTATATTTATTGCAGAATAAATTATTCCACTCAGAATATGTATTGACTTTTTTTTATTGTTCTGGGGTAAGATGTTAAAATCATTTTGTTTGGTTTTTTTAATTTATTAAATATTTTTTTAACTTCTTTTAATTGCCTCATAAATTCAGTGCTGATTATAATTAAGCAAAATATATGAGTCTAGCTTAAATAGTACCAGAGGTATATCAGTCAAAAGTATACCACCAGCACCGACAAGCAGCCTTAGGGAGAAATAAAATAGGAGAAGTTACAAAATCTTATTAAAGCAAAAAATGGAGTTTGAATGTATTTAATACAATATGTTAGTCACTGTTCATATTTTTTTCTTTTGCATACAATAGGTACATAATTATTATTCCCTTTTGCATACATTGTAAATACCTTTTTCTTTTTCACTGTTTCATGCTGTATGTACATACCTATTTTTTCCCATTTGTTTTGTGTACTTAGCTGATTTTTGTTGTTGTTTGCATGCAATATGTACCTAGCTAATTTTTTCCCTTATCTAGTTTTATTACCTTTTGCACACAATGTATGTGCACCTTATTTTTTCCCCATTTGTATACACTGTGTGCATTCATGTTTTTTTCAGGCAGTCTCACAGAAAGATGCACCTCACAATAACTTCTTTTTCTACAATGGAAAAGATGATGGTGGGTTTGTGGCTAAGATTGGTAATTTATGATGATTGAACAATGTTGGTAATTTAAATGACTTGCCATGATGATGGAACTACAAAGAAACTACCGTTTTTCAGAAAACTTCTTTATAACTTGATTCTCAGTGATCTCTGCTGCTACATTGACACAAGCAATCAGAATGCTTTGGATGTTTCATTTGTCAACACTGAATTATCTGAAATAATGTGGTGGTGGTGGTTATAGTGAGGTTGGGTCCAAGCAAAATTACATGCTGATGAAAAAAATGTGTATTATTAATAAACTCTAGATCACTATTTATTACTGATAAATGAGAAAAGTAAAATTTAAGTTGCTTCTAATGCACATTTAAATCTTTGCATTGTGAGAGTTATGTACAATTATATCAGCTTCAAGAGATGTTATCTTTTCATGTTAAAATTGTAATACACAATTGCCAACAGTTTTAAGTGATGTTATCTGTTCATGTTAATACTGTCGTGCACAGTTGCCAGCAGTTTTAAGAGACACTTTTTCTTATTTTTGTATATTTGGTTTTTGAATGTTTTTTTTTTTAAAGTTCTTTTACATTATTTTTCTTACAAAATAAAGAAAGAATGAAGATTTGTTAATTAAATCATTTTGATTGCTTTATATTTCTGTGATTTGAGATGATGGTATAAACTTTCTGGATGTGCATGATTTTTGAGTGTTTCGCATTGTAATATTTTAATGAAGACATCCTGATACATGGACAACATAGCAGTGACATTTATACCAAACACTCCATAAGGAATTTCAGTCTTTACAACACCACTTGGTTGTTTATGTTGTTGAGCTAACACTCTCCATATTGAAATATGTGTCCTCTAAGCGTTCTTTAGCTAAAATTCTCTCTAATGAAATAAAGTGGCTTTTTAAACATGCTTTGTAGCTAAAACTCTCTGTAAGTAATCACTGTGCACAAAATGTGGTTTTAACTAAAACTGTTTGTCTCTGTACTACAACAATGTTCTATACTTTCTTCATAAAGAGGTGCTGCCTCCATGTGTACTACACTTACATCTAAACTCTCTCTTTAGTTTGTAAGCTCTCTCCATGAAAGCTTTCTCAAACTGAATACAACAAAGAGCTAACTAAGCTCTCAATCTGATGAAATATTTCCATCTATAATACAACAGTGAACCTCTCAACCTGAACAAATGTCTCCATCTGTAATACAACAATGAGCTAATTAAACTCTCAACATGAAGAAATGTATAATACAACCACGAGCTAACTAAGCTCTCTCCATGAAGAAATGTATAATACAACAATGAGCTAACTAAGCTCTCTCCATGAAGAAATGTATAATACAACCTCGAGCTAAGCTCTCTCCATGAAGAAATGTATAATACAACAACGAGCTAACTAAGCTCTCTCTATGAAGAAATGTATAATACAACAACAAGCTAAGCTCTCTCCATGAAGAAATGTATAATACAACCTCGAGCTAACTAAGCTCTCTCCATGAAGAAATGTATAATACAACCATGAACTAAGCTCTCTCCATGAAGAAATATTTAATACAACAACGAGCTAATCTCTCTCCATGAAGAAATGTACAATACAACGAGCTAAGCTCTCTCCAGGAAGAAATGTATAATACAACAACGAGCTAAGCTCTCTCCATGAAGAAATATTTAATACAACAACAAGCTAAGCTCTCTCCATGAAGAAATGTATAATACAACCTCGAGCTAACTAAGCTCTCTCCAGGAAGAAATGTATAATACAACAATGAGCTAAGCTCTCTCCAGGAAGAAATGTATAATACAACAACGAGCTAAGCTCTCTCCAGGAAGAAATGTATAATACAACAACGAGCTAAGCTCTCTCCAGGAAGAAATGTATAATACAACCTCGAGCTAACTAAGCTCTCTCCAGGAAGAAATGTATAATACAACGAGCTAAGCTCTCTCCAGGAAGAAATGTATAATACAACAACGAGCTAAGCTCTCTCCAGGAAGAAATGTATAATACAACAACGAGCTAAGCTCTCTCCAGGAAGAAATGTATAATACAACAACGAGCTAAGCTCTCTCCAGGAAGAAGTAGTGCCACAAACTGTACTGCAGGAGTGTTCTAAGCTCTTTCATGCTTGTTGCCCCTTGTTGGGGTTCTAAATCCCTACCTCTGCATGCATCTGAGAATATCACTGTACTTAGAAATGTGTGTGTAATTTTTGACTATTTCTATTTCTCTAGCACCTCTGTAACTGTGTGCAAGTTTCTCGTGCTTAATGCACCAGTACCCTGTATTCACTGGTATTCTCTCTAGAAGCAGTCCTAAATGGCTGTTTGAGTAACATGTATGTACACTCCTGCTAAAAGAAATCCTAAATGGCTAAGCAACATGTATGTACACTCTTAGAAGCAATCCTAAATGGCTGAGCAACACATGTACACTCCTGCGGAAAGCAGTCCAAAATGGTTGAGCGACACATTATGTACACTCCTGCTAGAAGCAATCCTAAATGGTTAAGCAACACATATGTACACTCCTGCTAGAAACAGTCCTAAATGGTTAAGCAACACATGTACACTTCTGCTAGAAACAATCCTAAATGGTTAAGCAACACATATGTACACTCCTGCTAGAAGCAATCCTAAATGGCTGAGCAGCATGTATGTATACTCCTTGAAGCAATCTTAAATGGCTGAGCAACCCATATGTACACACCTAGGAGCAATCCTAAATGATTGTTTGATCAGACATACATGGAGAGAGCTATTTTTATTTATATAGGGATAGGCGTTTACAGAGAGAGAATGCAATGCTATGATATAAATGTCCTAACTTCATTAGCTGTGAGAGAGAATGCAATGCTGTGATATAAATGTCCTAACTTCATTAGCTGTGAGAGAGAATGCAATGCTGTGATATAAATGTCCTAACTTCATTAGCAGTGAGAGAGAATGCAATGCTGTGATATAAATGTCCTAACTTCATTAGCTGTGAGAGAGAATGCAATGCTGTGATTGATATAAATGTCCTAACTTCATTAGCTGTGAGAGAGAATGCAATGCTGTGATTGATATAAATGTCCTAACTTCATTAGCTGTGAGAGAGAATGCAATGCTATGATATAAATGTCCTAACTTCATTAGCAGTGAGAGAGAATGCAATGCTATGATATAAATATGCTAATTTCGTTTACAGCAAGAGAATTTAAGCCACCATTACTTTTTCCTTCTAAAGTTTTTCTCTTTCATCCCCAAGATCACGAGTATTTGTTTTCTTTAACATGTTATCTTTGTTTTCGTATCTTCGTCAGGTTGGGATTGGGGGGATCTTTGTTGCCGCCTTTTATAATTGTAATGTTTAAACGTAAATACTCGTGACACCTGATACTGTTGAAGTGTGTGTGGTTGGCCACTTATTTATCTTTAAAATACCTTTTAAAATCTCACGCCACAATATTCATAACCAAAATAATGGTTGTATCCACAACTCAAAGAGCAGTTCTGTCAAGAAAAGTGGTTCTCTCTATAACAAGACAAGAATGCGATTGTGTACACACACATTCAAAAATAGTTTTGTACGTTAATATTGTGTGAACAAAAGGAATGATTTTATATGTAAAAGAAGATCACTCTCTATTTAAAAAATAGTTATATCTATAATGGAAAGAGTAGTTCTGCATGTGAAATACCCACAAGAAGAAAATGCATCTCTCCGTATTATAAAGCATAGTTCTATAGCCGAAGAATAAAGGTCATATGAGAACAGCGGCTCTGCCCATAACCAAAAAAAAAGGTTCCTGTTCTTCTCGTTACTAGCAGCATGTTCTGTCCTGGAGAAGACGATACTTTTCAAAACTTCAAACAACCAATGAGTTGGGTAAATAAGCAAAATTCACTATTTGCTCAAACTACCAATGAGTTAGATAAATAAGCACAATTCAATGTTTGCTGAACCAACCAATGAGTAAAATTTATAATTTGCTCAAACAGCTAATGAGTTGGGTAAACAAGCAAAATTCACTATTTGCTCAAATAGCCAATGAGTTGGGTAAATGAGCAAAATTCACTATTTGCTCAAACAACCAATGAGTTGGGTAAATGAGCAAAATTCACTATTTGTTCAAACAACCAATGAGTTGGGTAAATGAGCAAAATTCACTATTTGCTCAAACAGCCAATGAGTTGGGTAAATAAGCAAAATTCACTATTTGCTCAGTGAATGCCAGTTGATGGATGAGTACAGCGTTATTAATGCAAATTCTTGTCTGGCATACGGCGTCTTTCGTTTAATACATCGATTATGTACTCTTTCAGTAGAGAAAGAGTCTAGGAAAAATATAAAAATTCTACTAAATAGAAGTCATATTGGCCATTTCAAAATGGCGTGGTAACTACAGTTTCTGTGGAACAATTGCTTTCAGAGAAGAGAAGTAATTTGATATCTATATTTATTTCTGTCTTTTCTAACAATTGCTGGTAACACACAGTAGATAACTAGATTTCACAATTATTATGCATCATTAATCACGAAAAAGGAAAAATGCAGATGTCATAACAAAATATAAAGTGAAATTTTACAGATGCCTAATCATATTTGTTGCTTTAATATAATTGTACGTATCATAACAAAGACAACGATTGGCAAATGATACTGCACGGAGGGCATTTCTTTTCGTAAACTTGACAGTTGTAAACAAATTTCAGTGAACAGAATGATTTTAGCATAACATACACAAGCATGCATTTGTATAACGTCAATGTATCTCTCTGTATACGGGTCTGTATTTCTCTGTACAGGGTGGCCCAAAAGTAGGTTTACAGTTATTAAACTACCTTTTTGATTTGAGATTTGAAGAATGTTGCAATGTTGAAGGAGGACATTTTGAGCATCTGAGAGATTAAATTGTTAATGTTTATGTTAACAGGTATAACGAATTTCCCGCTATTCTAGTGTCGAATTTTCAAATATATAGTCTACGTGATAACTGTAAACCTACTTTATGGATCTGTATAGATTCTGTCTGTTTGTATGCGGGTCTGTATCTGTCTGTATATTGGTCTGTACCTCTCTGAATACGTGTCTGTATCTCTGTATACAGGTCTTATCTCTTTGTATACAGGTCTGTTTGCAGGTCGCTATAGTATAGGGTCTGTATTTGTCTGTATACAGATCTCTATAAGGTCTTATCTCTTTGGGTCTCTATAGGGTCTGTAAAGGGTCAGTATATGGTTATTTTGCCTTGTAAAAAGTATTCTTGCTATCATATTTTGCCTTGTAAAAAGTATTCTTGCTATCATATTTTGCCTTGTAATCCAGTATTCTTGCTATCATATTTTGCCTTGTAATCCAGTATTCTTGCTATCATATTTTGTCTTGTAATCCAGTATTCTTGCTATCATATTTTGTCTTGTAATCCAGTATTCTTGTTATCATATTTTTCTTGTAATCCAGTATTCTTGCTATCATATTTTGTCTTGTAATCCAGTATTCTTGCTATCATATTTTGCCTTGTAATCCAGTATTCTTGCTATCATATTTTGTCATGTAATCTAGTATTCTTGCTATCATATTTTGTCTTGTAATCCAGTATTCTTGCTATCATATTTTGTCTTGTAATCCAGTATTCTTGCTATCATATTTTGCCTTGTAATCCAGTATTCAGGCTAGAGATTGACATCCAAACAGTAGGCAAGCTACCGAATCCCCATCTCCACCATCATAATAATTATTATCTGGAAATTTAATAACATTTTTTTTTTTGTCTGTGGGTTTGTGCAGGCTCAAGTAAAAGGTACTGAACTGTCTTTCTCTTGATCAAGTTCTTTCTTTCCCTCTCTCCCACAATCACATTCTCTGTTTTGTTATTCTCAACCTATCACTTCTTTCATTCTCTCCCCTTCTCCCATCTCTCTGTCTATCTTTTCATTCTTTCTATCCTTTTCTTATGTGATTTATGTGCCTCATTCTCTCTCTTTGTCTCCTCATGTCTTCCCTTTTTTGTTTTTGCCTCTGTCTCTCAGACAGTCTTCCTGTAATTTCTATCTATATCTTTTATTTAACTCTCTCTTTCATTTTCTCTTATTCTGTCTTCCCGTTTTCTTAGTAGCTTTCGTTTTTAATCCATCTCTTTCTCTTTTTTCTTTCTTGTTCTCCTTTCTCTTGCTATCTCTCTCTCTCTTTCTTTCTCTCTCTCTTTCTCTATCACTTTTTTCTGTCTGTTTCTCTACATCAAACTCGCCAACTCCAATGGGGAAAAAGTTGTTAATTATGGGAAGCACTTCCGGCCTGGGCGATTTCGCACTTGGAGGGGGGTGATGTGAGGGGAAGGGGATTGGGTGCCTGTGTCTATTGGCTAAATTTAGACTTTCGTTAGTTGTTTTATTTGTGATTTTGTAGGGTGTCTGTGCATATTTGCTTTTTCTTCTTTCTTGGCAGTGCCCGGAAACCGTTGATCACTGCCGAGTGTGGGTGGAGATGTACTACAGAATATAATACGTTTTGCATCTATTATGAATATTATTATGAATTCCTTTATCATTTAATAAGCATAATCACTTATCAGTGGTTAGAATTAGGATTTGTTTCCAACACGAATTCCACACTCACATACCACTATAAGCGACGTACTACCGACAAATAATTTATCTGTTCACAGGTGGAGCTTTTTACTTACTAACATTCATCCAATCATTGACTCGTCACGCCCCTATCCACCCACTGACTACTCAAGACATGTATCAATTAATGTGTGTAAGAAGGAATTAACAAAAATAAAGATTTATTATTTAAAAAAATAACCTTATTCTAAATAGATACAAATAAGTTTCAAAACAGTCACGTATTTACACTACTAATTAAATATTCAAGTTTCTTTTCACACCCAATCAATATTTAACAATGACTATTTTGAGGGAACAATCTCTAATCAAAGTTTACAATTTACTATCATAGACTGGAAAAAAGAAAGATAATTAACTGAGTTCACGACCTCTTCTGTTGGGCCACCATGTATCGCATTGTAGAAAAACACACATGAAAAGTTTGTAACAGTCAATAAAACACCATGGTCCACTTCACTCGTGTACACGGTCTGCTGAGCACTCTGGGATCTCCTGGAAATAGGAACTGGCAATGATAATAGTCGGCTCTGCTTCCACCACCCTGGGATTCCATTGTAGATAGTAGCCTGACAAGATGATTCATACATCGATTCCAGAATCTCTCAAGATGAAAACCACATCAACAAGAAGCCAAAAAAGCCAAAAGAGAAAGGCAAAAAGCAGAAAGGCACACCCTGAAAAACATTCAAGCGTGCTGCTTTTAATTCAGTCCATAATTTCCTATACTGTCTCTCGATTTCTCTCCAGCCACTCATATACTTGCAAGAGAATTGTTAGCCCTCATTCATACTTTATTCACTAATACATAATTTTTAACATATACATATCAATGAATCAATCAAAATCTATCAAATTATCAAATCAATGCATGAACAATAATTTTAACATACAAATTATTGTAAGTTCATTCTCACATCATTCATCAAACACGATTGCCTTTAGAACCAGACTTTGAATATAAGTGTTGTAAAAGGTTTGACTGGGATTTTATAAACTTCACAAGTCAACTAACCGGAACCATTCATTCACCCTCTCAATCACTGCATTCGTCATTCACAACTGTGCACTTAACTTCTGACCTAACTCATCTACTTCAATCAGATGCCGCCCATGTCCCCCCTTGCAGCCACCATCACTCAGTCAGTCAGTCAACCACGCTTAGTGACTACAAATCTAAACTCCCCAGTCAGAAATCGTCCTTCTGTCGGACTTAGGCTCGCGAAGGAGCATGAAAAATTAAGTGGCTATCAACACCTCTGCGTTAATCTCCTTATATTAGACATGAGTGACTTCTAAGTGTCACACCAGGCTAGTATCACAGCAGATCTGAACTTAGTGGGAACATATGCTGGGTGTTCAACCCCTTGTCCTTTTCGCTGGTGCTGATTGTTCCTCTCCTGCCTCTCCTGCCTCTGGTCTTGGCTCCAGGGTGGTGGTGGAGAGGGGACATATAGAGCCTCCAACATGAACAAAACATGTCGATGACTTGGTGGTTGTATTACCCCATCGCATGTTAGCAGTAGCAGTTGTTGTTCCATTGTTGTCCTTAGCTTGTGCCTTTAAATGAGGAGGATGATTGTTTCGATTGCTGCCTCTGTTGTATTTAGTCACGTTGTTGTTGTGGTTGCTGTTGTTTTCAAACTTGTAGTGGAGAGCATCGTCTGCTTGCTTGCTACTGTTTGTACTGTTGGCAATATGCCCTCTTCAGAGAGGGGAGGGGATGTTCGACATTATAGGAGCTGTTTAAAAAATTTGTCGAAAAATTTGTTCGTCCCCTATGCTGTTTCTTCCTCAGCTAGGCGATACTGTCTGCGACTCTGATTCTTTATGGTTTTCCTTAGTGGTGGAGTTGTAGCTGTTGCTTGGTTTCTCATAAGTGGTAGTCTTGCTGGTGTTGTGTTGGCAATTTGCAGTTTTATCCTTTCCATGTGGATGTACTTAGTTACAGTTTTCTTCGTTGTTTGAACTTCAATTTCCGCTGTTGTTATTCTTGGTATCTGTAAAAATGTTTTTTCTGGGCTTTCTCGTTGTCCGAGTGAAGCTGACTTTCGTTTTAGATGGTATCTTCCAAATGTGTGTATTAATTTCTTTTCACATGTTACATGTTACCTTGGTGGTTGTTTGAGTCTCTTGTTCCGAGGTTGCCGGCTTTATAGTTTTCGTGATGTGTAGATTATAAAAGAAATTTACCATGGTGGTTGAGAATGATGCAAGTGATTTTGGATTCCATAATTGCTATGAGTATATGTTGAATGTTTTATCCAAATGTGTTTCTCCTGTGTTCAGCCAGGCGCCTTGCGTCATCATTTTCTTTTGTTCTTGCGTTAGTGAATCGTCTGGCAGACTTAAAATGTTCGTTGTTGTTTTGGTCTCTTGACATAAGCCATCCTGTTTTTCCCGCCCTGAAAAGGTCTTAGAGTGGCACTGGCAGCAGCTCGAGTGTTTCGTCTTTCTATCTTCAGTCTCGGTAATCCGCGGGAGTGCGACCTGTCTGTAAACAAACTTGTTGACCTCAACCTTGTGTACCCTTGACACTCTTTAAGATCTAGTCCCACTGGTGAACTCCAGATCAGATAACGTTTGATGACGAAATGATCAACGCAAGCTCCAGTGGTGACGTAAAACTGCTCTCGATACACAAACTTTATTAAATGTTTACTATAAGAACTCCATATACAATATCACTCTCAAACTTCTGTTCTACATAGTTTTCTTTAGTAAACAGTACTCGTGTTATGAATGCTTGTTTTCTGTCTATAATTGTTTTCTGTCTATAATTAATTGTTTTCTGTCTATAATTGTGTGCTGTCTATAATTAATTGTTTTCTGTCTATAATTAATTGCTTTCTGTCTATAATTGTTTTCTATCTATATTTGCTTTCCGTCTCTAATGAGAAAACATATATCAGAAAATTACATTTGAAACTCCAAACCCCGGACTGGTGTACATGTTTCATGATTTACAAATTTCTTTATCAGCTTCTTCGCAGACTGGTCAATATCAAGCACACTTTATAACCAAAGCACCGTTTCCACCCAGAATAGGTCAACGGTTGTCTTTCCAATTAATGTACAGATTTCAAATCCTACAGTGTCTCCAATTTTATCCGTTTTATAATTAAAAAATTGTCGGTTTATATCAATCCTCTTATTTTTTGCTGTGAATGTGTAAATATTCTTTCTTTTTCATAAATTATGTTTTGTCCATCAATCTGATTCCTATTTTTTAATACGAAAATGCACACTTAAAGAATGTCTATATAATTCCACCACTGTAAGATTGAAGGTTTGTCACGATGCATTCGAGCACCAAAAAAAATGTCAGCAGAATTAGATGGATTTGAGGATTTTAGAATTTTTTGTTGGTCGATGGGTTTTCAAAGAATAGAACAATTATTTTTTCTTCTTCCTTTTTGAAACTTCTCATAGAACATAAAAAAAACTTATGTATACACCACACTCTTTATTCTTCGGCTTGCTATCTGTTCATTTATGATCCCGCGGCCATCTTGAATTTCTATGGGCATAAAGCTGAGTGTTCCTCTGGCTTTATACCTATGGTCTAATGTCTAAACAAAACAAACATGCTAAGTTACCAGACCACCGCGGGAGTCTGCAGGAATGACTCAGAAGAAAGTCGGATACTGAGCACATCAGATTCGAAATCAAATTTCAATCTACCTTTAAAATAAAACTGGAATATTAATACTTAAGATGTCCATGACATTTAGATATATTAAAAACACTTTTCTTGCATGCTGCATTATGGTTCTTACATGGCGATTTAAAAACGTACCGGTACTCTAAAATAATTTTACTTTATGCAATATATTCTGAAAATCGAGCGAAGTTATAATTATTTCATTGGGGTGGGGGTGAGAGCGAGTATAGGCAGAGAAAGTGATTTGAAGACTGCGATATTCATTTTGCGGTTGGCGGCTTAAGGAAGCGGACATTAGAATAATATTTTTTATTCAGTATATGTACGTGTGGGTATGCATGCATGCATACGTGTGTGTGTTTGTGTGTGTGTGTGTGTGTGTGTGTGTGTGTGTGTGTGTGTGTGTGTGTGTGTGTGTGTGTGTGTGTGTGGAGCCAGGAGGGAAGGTCCTTCTTTGTGAAAGAAAGTCAATGATAGATAATTTTTCTCGGAGTAGAGAAACTGGTGGTAACGATTGTCCTGTTCTTACCTCGCACACACACACACACACACACACACACACACACACACACACACACACACACACACACACACATACACACACGCCCGAGCTCTTTCTCTCTCAGACACATGCTCTCTCTCTCTCTCTCTCTCTCTCTCTCTCACACACACACACACACACAGGCCCCTACACACAAACACACTCGCGCACGAATACGCATACAGTTATATGCACACGCTCGCACTCATTTCAAATGAAAAATGACAAAACGTAGGTACAAGCAGACGCTCTTGCCCATACACACAAATATTGCACAACACGATAAAGTAAGTCATACGTGTACACGTGACCAAATAATAATCAACCCCTCACAGTCACACATGTATGGTTACGACTGAATTAATAGATAGTCAGATAATACAGAACTCTTGACAGTGTAAAGTCATATACAAAATCTCCACTAAAACAATGTGGAGTATTATTATTAGCAGAGGATTGATTGAGCACCTCGCACTACCGCCAAGGATATTCTCGTCTTTAGTGTTGAGAGAATAAGAGTGCTTTCCCTTTGTATTGCTAGAACTGCTCAAGCAAAGTCGTTGTCAAAGTGCCTGGCTGTAACGAAGAACAGCGTTAAACAATGTTTTCTCGACTCACTGACAAAGCCAAGGACGCCAGCGGAGTCAGGGAAAATGGAATACAAATTATGTGCATAAACTTTATCAATGTAACACGATAATGACAACTTCATCAGCTGTTCTTTGGGTCCTTGATTTTATTTTGCTAAATATTGATTGGAGCCTAGTGATATATCTATTGGAAACAATGGACTGCACAAAATACATTTGGGTTAGGCTGTCGGATGCATGAAAAAGAAAGCAAGCAAGAAAAGAATAAAGAAAGAAAAGGAGAGACAGAAAGACTGAAAAGTTAGTCATACAATGTCTATATGAAAGAGAGTATTTGAAACATAATGCAATTTCTGAACGAAAGAACATTCTTGCCAAGTCTCGTGCTGGCGAAGCCGTATTTAGTCGGCTTTCAATGTGTTTCGTTAACTGGAGTGTATCACACTTATTGCCAACTGATTAGATGAATATAAGTGCACAGCAAGAATTGTTATATCTTCAACACAAAACTTTTTGCTTAAGTGGATGATGAATAGTTAATTTTCAAACGTATGAAGCTGATTCATACATACATATTAATCTCTATAAGATAACCTATATGGGTTCCCGGGCGGGCAGGCAAGGGGGACAGACATATAGATAGATAGATAGATAGATAGATAGATAGATAGATAGATAGATAGATAGATAGGTAGATAGATTAAAGTAAACTGAAATTTGTGTTTGAATCAATTAAAAAAATAAACTCATGAATATATAACGAAAACGAATAAAAAGGATGGTACTCGTAAATAAAGAAAAATTAGACTTATTCCAAATTTTTGTCTCACAAACAACACACACAAGCACACTAATGCATACGTAAAACTTCACACTAAACTAAAATGAAAATCCTGCTTGTATTTGCAGGCCTGACCAGACGTCAGCTGGCAGTCTAGTTCCGCTTGATGTAAATCACTGAATGGCGTTAGGTCTCTTGTCTGCATGCAAGAGGTCGGGTTCCGTTGCCACTCAGCAGTCAGTGAAAGAAATGACCATGAATGCTCTTTATCACTAATTATATTGTCTTTCCCATGGCGTGGCTATCAAATGAAAATTAACAGCCAGCCCTTTGTGTGACCTGTGGGTCTTCAGACTGCAATTCAACAGCATGACGGTTCACTGGAATTGACGTGTTTGGCAGATCCCATCTTTAAAAGTTGTCAGTCAGACAACTTGACTGACAGGTACTTTCAATCGGCTTAACCTGCTTTAAAATTAACAATTCAATGTTCACCGCGTCCAACTGAAGTGTTTCTTAAACTGAGCGACAGAAACCAGTTTCTGGTAGGATGACAGGGCTTAAGTCTGAGAACATCATGGCCATCTGCCCTCACTTTGTGTGGTCCTGTCCGAACAGATTTTGGAGTACTGTTCGTTTTTGAAAGTCACATTATGTAAATGTACGTACGTACATTCATCAGTGTCAGACACTTGAAATAAATCGCTTCATCTAACATGGAGATAATCTCCGCTGGGTCCTTTATTTTTTGAGACATCACTTTGGCGATACACGTTAGGAGAACAATAAGCGTCAGAATTTTTAGAACTTTGGTGGACTGATGACGTCAGAGAGATATATATAGGCTTCCTTAAATGCACTTTGGAGCTTCACTACCAAAGACAAATAAGCTCCAGATCTTTCTGTTGCATTGACGAATTAAGCGCCTATGTTTGTAAATTCTTGAAGTTCATTCGACTTAATGGTTGGAATGTAGTCTTAGGCTTTAGCTTTGTTTTTCTCAGTTTCAAATTATTATTTTGCCATAGTCGTCTTTTTCTAGCGTTTTTTTTTTTTTTTGCACACTTTTAACATCATTTGCCACAATTGTGGCTTCTAATGCTCTTGATTAGTTTCAGCGTGCCATTTGCCACAACTGTTCTTTTTAATGTCTTTGGTTAGATTTAGTATGTCATTTGCCACAACTGTTCTTTTTAATGTCTTTGGTCAGATTTAGCATGCCATTTGCAACACTTGTTGTTTTCAATGTCCTTAGGGTACTATTTGCTACAATTGTTTTAATGGCCCAGGTCAGTTTTAGCGATCAATTTGAAACAGTTTTTGCTTTGTAATATATTTGCTCAGTTTTAAAGTGCACACTGCTACAGTTGTTGCTTTCTAACGTCTTTGCACAGTTTTAAAGTGCTACTTGCCACATCTGTTGCTGTCTGTCTTTGCTCAGTTTTAAACAACCGTTGTTTCTAAAGATCTAGTGTATTACGTACGACAATTAGTACATTTAATATCTTTGCTCAATTTTTAAATTTTATTTGCCCACAACTATTTTTTCCTGTGTTTACTTATATTTAATATAATATTTTACATTTATTAAATTTCCTAATGCCTCTGTTCAGTTTTAAAGTGCCATTTGCCACAGATGTTATTTCTAGTGTCCTTGCTCAGTTTTAAAGTGCCATTTGCCACAGATGTTATTTCTAGTGTTCTTGCTTAGTTTTAAAGTGTCATTTACCTAATTTCCTACTAGTGATTCTGGTTTAGACAGAACATCAGAAAGAAAATTACCGTCCATCAATTGTTCGTTTTCATCAGTCGGATAAAATCTAAATGTAAGAGATCTTAATTTATACAGAATGTGTTCCACTCTGGGATTCCACTTGGGGACCTTTCAGTGAAAGGTAAGTATCCTTGCGTCCCTTAGTTACCATGTCTCTGGTTGTCTATTTGTTTCTGGCTATTCATCCACGTCACTGTATATGTGCGTAAGTTTCTACGTCATAATTTAGGACAATCCGACAAGAGACGTCAAAAAGAATTACTTTTACTCTTCTCTCCTTTTGTATGCGTGCGTGTATATGTATGTGTGCATTTAACAGCTGTTTACTACTGAATATATTTATTGTCCTATTTGACCAATCTGTGTGAAAGCGCTCTAGGCTAATACAGATTTAACGGCGCTCATTAATTATATTTAGGGGTCTAACTATAGTAGTACAAATCTCACTTTAATTATATTTATGGGTCTAATTATAGTATTATAATTTTTACCTTACTCAATAATTATATTTCTAGATTTAACAATGGAGTTACTGATTGTACCTTAATCAATTTTTTGGTCTAGCAATAGTATTACTGATTTCATCCTACTCATTAATTATATTTTTGAATCTAACAATAATTTATTTCACCTTAATCCCCTCCCTCCCCCGTCCCCCGACACGCACAGATATAACACATAAATCGTTCATAAACATATTTATTCTGCATACTAAAACCGTAGTAGTGATTTCATCCTAAAAATTAGATTTATTATTCTAAAATAGAAGTATTACTAATTTCACCTTCGTCAGGAATTATCCTCATGGAACTAACACAACAATTATACTACGTGTTAGCACATTAACTAACTTTTCAGCCGTGTGAGGAAGGAAATAAATTGATGCCCCAGCAATCTATAGTTGTACTCAAGTCTACCAGCAATCTATAGTTGTACTCAAGTCTAGGTAAATTGACGTACCAGCGTTCTGTGTGCTGTATCATCACCTTTGTAGTAAAGGCAAGTTAAACTGACGTACCAGTAGGCTGTATCGGTTTACTTATCTTTTAAACTGCATCCAAATGTGCAAGACGAGATATTTTTCCTCTTTCCCTTATTTGTTTAGTATTTATTTGGTTGCGAAATATACCAGATGTATTATTTCGCATTGCCGATTATGTAGTTTCTAGACTCTGGCAGGCAAATGTGTAATCGGCCTAGTACCTCGCTAACATCAATAGTTCGCATTGTTCATTGTGGAGTTTCTGGACTCTACAGACAAATATGCACAGGTTTGGAACCTCTGTTAATTAATTAATTAAAATTAACATTTTGCATATACAGTCTTTCGTTTCTAAAGGTTAGTCTAGTAATATCACTATTTCGTATTACAAACTACATATTTACAATTTTATTAATTCGCGTTATAAATTTCTCTGGTGGTAAAGTCTAAAAGTTCACGATTTAGACTCTAGTAAAGAGATGTGCATATTCAATACTTATACAGTTTTGTTATTTTGCATTTTAAGCCCTCACGATTTAGACTCTAGTAAACAGATGTACGTTTTTAATATTTTTAATGTAGTTCGCATTATAAACTCACACGATTTAGACTTTAGTAAACATGTAAGTGTTAGATCTAATACAAATATTCAATATTCAAATATATGCATTATCTCCGTGTCTCTGGTATAACAAATACATGACTTAATGACTTAAGTAAACAGATATGTGTTGAACCCAATATAGTTACTTAACGACTTAAGTAAACAAATATGTGTTGAACCCAATATAGTTACTTAATGACTTAAGTAAACAGATATATGGTGAACCCAATATAGTTACTTAATGACTTAAGTGAACAAATATGTGTTGAACTCAATATAGTTACTTAATGACTTAAGTAAACAGATATGTGTTGAACCCAATATAGTTACTTAACGACTTAAGTAAACAAATATGTGTTGAACCCAATATAGTTACTTAATGGCTCAAGTAAACAGATTTCTGTTGGGCCTAACGTAGTTGCACAAATATTATTTTGCTGTATAAATTCTATAATTTATAAACTCAATTCAACAGATTTGTGCTGGGCCTGGTACATTTCATAAGTATTACTTTGCATTACAAATTGTGGTATTTATAGATCTAGTAATCATATAGTGCTGAGCCTTAATAGAGTTGTACAAAATTATTAATATTAATTGACATATTGTCTTCTGCAAATTTGTAACTGTCCTCTGTGCTTGAGATAATGTCTTTGTAATACTCGTGACTTTCCTCTGTGGATGGGATATTGTCTATAGAGCATTGTTCTCTGAGCTGCAGTTTTGCATAGAGTGTTTAACTATATTAGTGTCCTCTCTGAAAGTGTACGACTCTATATTAGCGTCTTCTTTAACGTCTGAATGCCTGTTACTGTCTTTTCTAATTCATCTTTCTGTCCTCTCTAATACATCTTTATGTCCTGTCTAATTCATCTTTCTGTCCTCTCTAATACATCTTTCTGTCCTCAATAAAACATGTTTCTGTTTCTCTAATACATCTTTCTCTCCTGTCAAAGATATTCTTTTATAAATGAATATCTATTCTCTTTGAACAAGAGACGCCTTAATATCTTTTATTAAAAATGTTGTAATATAAAATACTCTTATTTTAAAACAAACACACGAAAAGCAAACAGACCGCTACATCTTGACTGCAATTATTAGGGGTATAGACACACGGTGAATGTGTGGGTGGGTGGGGAATACAAATCATCCATCTCTTTCTGTAGAAAACAGAACTCTTGTCGGCAACAGGTGTTCACACACCAGCCCCCCACAGTGCGCTAAGATTAATTAACTAATTGGCTAATCGGCTTCAGGATTGCGCTCAAGCTGGCTGCATGACGTCGGCTTTAAAACACACAAGTCAAATTATGGAATCTCAGCGTCTGGTTTTGCTGGCGGTTGCTATGGTGGTGTATCTGTGTGTCGGAGCCGCTGTGTTCACGGCCTTGGAGGCTGGACCAGAGAGGGATCGTAAGGAGACACTGGAAACAAAGATCAACCAGTTCATCGGTAAGCAACTTTTTTACATGCAAGTCTGTGTGTGTTTATGTGTTTGCGATTGCGTGTATGCATTTGTGTAATTCTGTGTGTGTGTGTGTGTGTGTGTGTGTGTGTGTGTGTGTGTGTGTTTGTACCTACACGTATGCCTTAGTGTATGTATATATAGTTGCCTGTATATGACTGTGTTCTTGTGTGTGAGCACGCGCATATGCAAATATGCATTCGTTTGCCTGTTTACCCGAGCTGGCGTGTGTTTGTGTGTGTTTGTTTGTGATCTTGAGTGTGTGAATGTGCATGTTCTTGTGTTGGAATCGAGTACGTGTATTCCTGTGAATTAATCAGTCGGTCAGTGGCTAATATTTTACTGTCTCTACATTTAGGCAATTTAGTTAATTTAATTAATTTATTAATTTAGTTTCATATCTTGCTACAAGAGACTAATTATCGGTCAGTGGCTAATATTTTACTGTCTCTACATTTAGGCAAATTAGTTAATTTAATTAATTTGAAATCTTACTAGAAGACATTAAATTTCGGTAAAACACAAAGTCATGTTACAAACACAGTCATGCTACAAACACAAAGTCAGGTTACAAACACAAACAGCATCTTAAACTGGAATGAGTAAAGCAGTCTAGTGAAAACGGTGATTTGAAACTTCTAGCATTTGCGTCTGGTTTTGAATTCATCGTCCAACCACCATCATGAAATGACATACAAGAGATATATGTGTGAATGGAATATTTCGGGTATGGGAGACAGAATAACTCAAGATCAAATGATGGTAAAGATCTAGTCATATGAGCAATGAGTCTTGTCGACTTGTGTGATAAAATTGCGCGCACGGAGTGTGTATGTGTGTTTAGGTTGTGTGTGTGTGTGTGTGTGTGAGTGTGTGTGTGTGTGTGTGTGTGTGTGTGTGTGTGTGTGTGTGTGTGTGTGTGTGTGAGTATCATAACTATGTACTGTTGTAATCACTTCAAAGAGGTACTGTCCCTAAAGGGATGACCTTGGGCCGAAGCCCGTCACACCTTAAGTATAAGCATGTGTGTGTGTATATATATATGTATAAGTGTGTGTGAGTGTGTGTGTGTGTGTGTGTGTGTGTGTGTGTGTGTGTGTGTGTGTGTGTGTGTGTGTTTGTGAATGCATGCGTCATACTTTTCTTAAAATGTAAAAAAAAAATCAGTCCAATATCAAAGCCTTCAAAATAGAGGGTGATTCAGATATTAGGGCATGTGCTTAATATTGAAGCCCGCCCCCCCCCCTCCCCGGACAGGGATATATCGCTATCAACTTTCTAACAAAATCAGAGATGTTTCATTTTGCTTTTTTCCATATTTGTACTCTACAAGCTTTGAAATGGGATTTTATCCTTTTTGTGGTAAATGGTAAAATTGATGCCTCTCTCTTCATTGAAAATTAGATCATACTGTAGAGAGGGTGAGAGAGACAAACTATTATTTGAAAATGAGTCTTATTAGAGGAGTGATGAATATCTAGCTAGAACAACTTTAGGAAAAGCAGCAAATCTTTGTACAGGCTAAAGATGGACCTGAAGTCATTCTAACATTGACCAGTCAAAGATGTCACTTGATATCTGTCAAAGGATCCCAACATTTATCAATTCATTGCTGAGAAACAGCTTCAGCAGTCCTTGAACAAGTTCATTGTTTTATATTTAATTGGTGGAAGCGTTAATAAAATAGTAATGAAATGTAATCTGTATGTATATAAATATCGTTACTTGACAAGTAATATATATTATGCTATTAATTATGCAGTCAGACATCAACAGCTGAATTAAAAGTACACAGTACATACACTTGTACAGATGTTAAGAGCATATGAAATACATGATTGATCTTGGATTACTTGTACAGGTGATAAAAGCCAATGAATATAATACATCAAAGTTTTTTGATTACTTTCCAGGTGTTAAGAGCTAATGAAATACATCAATGTTCTTTGATTTCTGGTACAGGTGTTAAGAGCTAATGCAATACATGACTGTTCTTGGATTTCTGGTACAGGTGTTAAGAGCTAATGCAATACAAGACTGTTCTTGTACAAATGCAAAGAAAGAAATGAAATGCTTGAATGTTCTTGGATTTCTTGTACAGGAATTAACAGCTAAAAATATACACGCAATGTTAACTAATTAAATTTAATGAATGTGTGTGTGTGTGTGTGTGTGTGTGTGTGTGTGTGTGTGTGTGTGTGTGTGTGTGTGTGTGAGAGAGAGAGAGAGAGAGAGAGAGATTGTTGAAGTGTACGTTAGAATTTTATAGAATGGGTTATTAGTGCGCTCGTTTTTTGTTGTCAAATTGTAGTTGGCATGAGTGCCAGAGAGTCATTAGCAAATTGGCAGAAAGTTGTTAAGTGTTTCTCCAGTGGAGTACTTGTTCCAATGTTGTTAAAGTATGTATTAGTGTTACTTGTTAGATAGTCGCTTAAGTAAATATACAGTACTTTTGCAAGAATGTGGTCTGAAATTTGTTGTTATAGAGTGTTGTTAGTGTGTTATGTAAGGTGTGCTGGAGTGTTTTAGTGTGGTTTTTTTTGTTGTTTGTTTTTTTGTGGTGATATGGTGTGGGGAGAGAATTGTTGACATCATGTAGCTTACTTATTTAAACGTGTAATTACTGTAATTACGTACTAACCTGATTCATGAAATGGACATTGATACATACATACTTTGATATATATCTATTTTTCACCTAAGGGATTGTGATATTTCACCGGCCTCTATGTCTTCTATTTAAGGGATTACGGTATTTCAGCAAACTGTCTTGCTTAGGGATTTGCAATATTTCACCCTGCTCTGTGTCTTACATTTAAGGGATCGCAGTATTTCACCAACTGTCTTGTGGCTAAGGGATTGCGTTTTTCACAGGTACTATATGTTGCACTTAAAGGATTGTGTGTGAAAGACTTATTGGATGAGTGACTAAGAGCTTTCAGGTAGTGTGGCCCAGTAACGAGAATAAATTCTCATTTATTATCTTTATCTACCGAGTCTGTCTTGTAAGTGGAAATTAGTGCGGTTCTTTGTTCATCCCGTTCGTCTCTCATTTCACATTCACATCCACATGCGTACATTCACACACTGTTGGCTTTCACACCTTACCCTGCATGCAGAATAAAGTATATTCCCCAAACCATCATGGTTGTCTGTGTGCGAGACTTTGTGTTTTACATCTTGCAAGGTCGGTGTGTTGTCCAGCTTGATCGCAGCCCCTTCCAAGCTTAAATAATACATTATTGATGAGATATTATTATATATAGTGAGGACCATGCTTGAGAAACAGATTATACAACATTAACTTAAAAGAAAATTATCATGTGGCTCTCTTTCATCTAATGGATGCTAATGTAACAGTGTGGAACTCTTTCATCATCTGTGTACTGTAATAGTATGGAACTCTTTTATCTTCTGGATACTGTTGTGATAGTTTGGAACTCTTTCATCTTCTGCACACTGGTGTAATACTAGGGAAAACATACTGCAGGAATGATGTGTATAGCAAGGTTAATAGGTCACAGCTGATCAAAATTTCTAACTCTAATATACAATGTGGAGTGGTCTTCAGAATTAAAAATATTTAGAGTGAGGTTAGTTTTCCATTTTGCATCTCCATATTGTATCCATACACGTAGTATATTAATGTAATTTCTGCAAAACAGCAGACGACTCCAATACAGTGTTTTAAACTGCAGTGACAGTTAGTGCTGAAGGAAATGGCAATTTTGGGTATATCGGCGTTAAGGGTAAGAAAGTTTACAACTTTAAACTGCGGCAGGTTGGCGTTAAATGTCAAAAAATGTTAAAAGGTCAGTAGGTAGTAATTGTCACAAAGACTATTTTTCCAGAACAAGATCACTTAGCATGGACAGTACCTTTAGGTGAATTTACTTATCTATCAATCTTCTGTATTGTACATTGTGATACACGGGCAGTACCTTTAAGTGAATTTACTTATCTATCAATCTTCTGTATTGTACATTGTGATACACGGAATACTAGAACTACGACAACACCTGGCACAGACATGCAAGAGCACCCACCCAGCCCGGCACAGGCAAATTCGACAGCCAACAGCGATGACACGGGTCAGTCAGTGCAAAAAGAGAGTTCATCAAGTCCTATCCGACCACAACGTAAACAAGTTATGTGTAACAAAGTCAGGCATTTTATGCAATCATTCTGGTCCAATCATTAACCATATACACGCACGTAAAAACATATTAACAGCTCTGATAGTGAACATGGTACTGTAGGCTATGTGTACAGTATCATAAAACGGGACTGAGTGTACTAGTTCAATTGGAACAAATGGAATTGTGAGTTATGAGTAACATATTAGCCACGTTCTATGGAGTCTTGGTATCAAATTGTTAACGATGTAATGACGTGAAATATTAACCGGGACTGTGTTTAACGATGTAATGGCGAGAAATATTACCCGGGACTGTGTTTAACGATGTAATGCGAGAAATATCACCCGGGACTGTGTTTAACGAGGTAATGCGAGAAATATCACCCGGGACTGTGTTTAACGATGTAATGATGAAAATTGTGTACGGGGACTGTGTTAAACGCACATTTCGTTTACTGTAATGCACATGAATATCCGGAAATCCGTGTTGCTAGAACGATTGAAGATGACTAAGTTAACAAGATGAGCAGTTGTAAATCTTTCTATACCAAACTCTTAAATATATTTTTACGAAAGAAAATATTTCAGCTTAATTTTTTTGGTTATCTGTATATTTAAGTCATTTTACCTGTGTATTCCAGACTTTTATGTCAGACACTAATAAGAATATTCCACAGTCTATAATTACGACTGTAAGTGTTAGAGGCCCAAAAGTGTTTAAAGGCATAACGGTTAGACAATTCTTTTTGAAAATTATTTTATGCGATAGTGAGGAAGGCATTTAACGAGTTAAGAAAAAAGAAATTAATTAATTAAAATTATCCACTGAACGAAATAATGCTTATAATACCACATATTAAAATTATTACAGATTTATGTTTCCAGATTAAACATAATTATAAAGTGTGTGTGTGTATGTGTGTGTGTGTGTGTTTGTGTGTGTGTGTGTGTGTGGTATATGTGTATGACGGGGTGGTGGATGTCTAGCATTACTTAATAATGAGGTTATCTGAAGTAGGCCAGATTTCAGTGATATGTACTTTGGCAGCAAAACACTATTCCCTTAGCTTCGTCTGCTTGCATTTATAATGTATAAAGGCTAATGTGTGATCATTATCATCTGGAATAGTGAAATGATATTGCAATGTTTACTTACTTGTTGGGGGGGGGGGCTGCTTGTGTTAGTTTTGGTTATATCTCTATTAATTTTCTTGCCTTTCCAGAAAGCAACATTAATTATTTTGGGACTTTCCGAGTTATCCTCTCGAGTAGTAGCATCCACTGGTTGGTTTTCACTGGTTAATATCCACTAGTTGGCTTGCACTGGTTGGAATTTCGGTGGTTGGCATCCACTGGTTGGAAGCCACTTGTTGGAAGCCACGGGTTGGCTTTTGCTGGTTGGCAACACTGGTTGTTTTTCACTAGCGTCCATTGGTTGGCTTTCAGTGTTTTGATGGAAGTAATTAATAAATACCCCCCAAAATTACTGTGCTATGATGTATGCAACTACGTCATTACTCTCTCGGAGGAGTGTACAATGTTTAACATTACTGACCGCAAAATTAGAATATATATATATGTATATCCAAATGTGCGCACCCATAAACACATACACACACACACACACACACACACACACACACACACACACACACATGTCTGTTCCTCTCCCTCTTCTCTCTCTTTTGTGTTTGGCTATTCATACTGTTCTTTGATTGTGTGCGTACATGTGAGATTATGTGTGTGTGTGAGAGAGAGAGTGAGAGAGAATATATAATTAGCTTCGTTTCGGGTGTGAGTGAGTGAGTGAGTGTCTCAGGCTATCGAGTATTAAATTGGAGTTTTCTTGTATTTTATATAGAATTGAAGATTTATCATCATCTTGGATGCTTTATGCACGGCTACTTTATGTAAACACAAGCAAAAATCAATCAGCTTTGAGAAAATACTATCGATTACAAGAATCTTAAGTACAGTCTTGAAATGGGCATTTTTGCTTAACTGTAGCGCAGGATTACATAAGGACATGAACAGTTCTGGATACTTTGCAAAAATGTGCAATCTCCAATAAATAAAAAATATCTTCTTCTACCATTCCAATCAATGCAGTAAATAAGAATTAAGGTAATTTGTTAAGAATCGAAATCGTTCTAAACACACTTATTGCAGTAAATAAGGTAATTTGTTAAGAATCGAAATCGTTCTAAACACACTTATTGCAGTAAATAAGGTAATTTGTTAAGAATCGGAATCGTTCTAAACACACTTATTGCAGTAAATAAGGTAATTTGTTAAGAATCGAAATCGTTCTAAACACACTTATTGCAGTAAATAAGGTAATTTGTTAAGAATCGAAATCGTTCTAAACACACTTATTGCAGTAAATAAGGTAATTTGTTAAGAATCGAAATCGTTCTAAACACACTTATTGCAGTAAATAAGGTAATTTGTTAAGAATCGAAATCGTTCTAAACACACTTATTGCAGTAAATAAGAATTAAGGTAATTTTTTTAAGAATCGAAATCGTTCTAAACACACTTATTGCAGGGTTGGGGGATCAAATAAGCCAACACGAGGCGCACTTAAAAGTGATGAAATCGCCATGAACGGAAATGACGCACATTTAGCAAAGAGAAATCATCGCTATTACAAGTGATGCACAGTTAACAGATGAATTCTTTATAAACAAGTGTGAAGTACAAATAGAATAGGTGAAACCTTGATAAACAAGTGTGAAGTACAAATAAATAGGTGAAACCTTGATAAACAAGTGTGAAGTACAAATAAATAGGTGAAACCTTGATGAACAAGTGTGAAGTACAAATAAATAGGTGATACCTTGATGAACAAGTGTGAAGTACAAATAAATAGGTGAAACCTTGATAAACAAGTGTGAAGTACAAATAAATAGGTGAAACCTTGATGAACAAGTGTGAAGTACAAATAAATAGGTGAAACCTTGATGAACAAGTGTGAAGTACAAATAAATAGGTGAAACCTTGATAAACAAGTGTGAAGTACAAATAAATAGGTGAAACCTTGATGAACAAGTGTGAAGTACAAATAAATAAGTGAAACCTTGATGAACAAGTGTGAAGTACAAATAAATAGGTGAAACCTTGATAAACAAGTGTGAAGCGAAGAATAGGAAGTATAACTAACAAGATGGCGCCACAATTACAACTGAGTGATTCGTAGACATGAGTGTGGTGCTATTGAAACAGAAGATATCGACTTTAGCAAGAAACATTTCGATCATCCTAACAGGAAATTATTGCTTTGATGAGGGGATCGCTAAAACTGCTATACAATCCTTTAATGTCGTGATGACAATGAGAATGATATCTTCTCGTTTTGTGGTGTATATCGCGTGATCGGTCAACAACCGAATGTTATAAATCTACTTATGGAGATGGCCGTGTTCGTGTCACCTAGAGATTAGTCTCGTTTCTGTCCGCACGACTAAATCTAATTTGTCCAACCGCGATAAACGATTCGGACAGACCACATAATAGTATGAAGAGTGTGCTTAGTTGTCAGTTTTTCTTACGGGATAATGAAACTCGAAATATGTGTAACGTCATGTTTCCTAGTAGGTGTGTGTCACAGCACAGGAACTACTTTCACCGATAGACAGTACAGAACTATTTTTTAACTAGACATCACAGGAACTACTTTTGCCAATAGATAAAACATGAATTACTTTTACAGATATCATAGATACTACTTTTAACAACAAATATTTTATAATTCACCAACTGAGAACTTACGAAATATTTGCTTCATTAAGAGGACACATAACTTGTAATGGTTTGTTATTTAGTTAATGACACATATTACTTGTAAAGACAACACATAGTCATTAAGAGGACACATTACTTGTAATGCTTTGTTATTTAGTTAATGACACTTAGTACTTGTGAAGACAAATTGTCATTAAGAGGACACATTACTTTTAATGGTTTATTATGTAATTAATGGCACAGAGTAGTGGTAAAGACAATGTAGTCATTAAGAGCACATGTGCATTAATTAGTTATTTAGTTAATGGCACGGAGTACTTGTGACAACTTAGTCGTTAAGAGCACACATTACTTGCAATGATTTGTTATGTGTAGTTCATGGCACACAGTGCTTGTGGTGACAACTTAGTCGTTAAGAGCACACATTACTTGCAATGATTTGTTATGTGTAGTTCATGGCACAGAGTGCTTGTGATGACAACTTAGTCACAAAACAACTCTATGCAGATCAGAGCATTTATCAGTATTTTAATAACAATTTTTCATGTATTAGTGGATTGTACTTATCAATTATTCATTTTTTTTTAAAGAGAACTTTCTTTTTTCAGCCCGTTCATGTTTGAACAAGCACTGTAATCAGAACATTTCACTGAACAAGCACGTTATTTTTCTAAGTACAAATGTACACATATACGAACACTACACTTATAAGAATATTTAATAATTTAACAACATTTATGTACGAGCCCTAGACATATGGATGTTTATTCACTTACCAAAACAATATAATTATAAGATTATTTATTAATACACTACACATGTAAGAAAGTTTACTCACTTACCAAAACAATATAATTATAAGATTATTTATTAATACACTACACATGTAAGGAAGTTTATTCAGTTAATGTTATTCTTTATAGGACATTTAATAGTGCACTGGACGCGAAGAGTTCATTTTTTAAACAATTACACTTATTTTATAGAATATTTAACAATGCAATCGGCATGAGGAAGTTTATTTTTTAACAACACACTTATTTTATTTAAATTGATGAGACAAAAAAAATATTTCTTTCATCTGGGTGTAGCACGAAGAGTCCGTTTGTCTGTTGCCAACCAAAGTTTATTTATTTGGGCTTGTCACTGAGAGAGAGATATCTTATTTTGTTTTTCCAACCAATTACTTATTTAGACTTCTTACTGAGAGAAATATTTCTTGTTTTGTTTCGTCAACCAAAGTTTACTTAATTGGACTAGTAACTGAGAGAT